>CM051386.1:11055287-11155287 GCA_028015245.1 Cardamine occulta | reverse complement strand
ATTATGTAAATCAGATCGACTAAAAGTTTGTGTGTCTGGTTCCAATCATATTGATCCAATTCATATCTGATGGTTGTCAAAGCATATAGCTGGATTAAGTGGGACCCAACATTGAAAACGTTTCTCCACCGTACGATCTCATCTCAACTTTTTTCTTCTTAAGGTTTAATCCTAGCCGTCCAATCCTTTTTCAATTTATGATAGTTTCTTCTTTTAGCGTGTCACTGGGACCTGGCTGTCAATCCAGAGTTAATATCCTTTCAAGGATTTGAAGGGAAGAAAAATCTTGTTGCAACTAGTAAAAGGAATCAATTTTGATGCTAATTATGTGACCTTTATGATAAAATAGTAACAACATTCGATAAATGTTAAAACTATTTAATGGTCATAAGATGTTTTTTTTTAAGAAAGAAAATAGTGCGTATTCTAAGATGTTTATATGATTTTCAATAATGATATGATTTCATAAGTAACCAGTTGATTTAAACATTATTAAATGATTTCCCATTAAAACATCTAACCAGGTACGGTTCTATTGATTGTAACTGTCAAATTTTATATTTCCAATATATACTAATGTACCAATAATTTCTATAAAATGTAAGTTAAAAGTAATACTTCTTCTGTTTGATTATAAAACTAATGTGAGCATCAACAATGTTTTTGGTAATAAGCGATATTTAAAATTTCAATGCAAAATATTGGTTATGTTTCATAATAATTATTTCTTTCGCTGTTGTTTTATCATAGAATATAAAAGGGGGAAATTAGGCAATGTAAAAAAGAAAGAATAACATGTGTATATAAAAACTCCTTACTATAGATAAATAGTGGTTAATGTATTTTGCATTTTGATGTTGGTTTTGAACCACAGTGATTGTGTTTTTAATTATGATAGTTACCACTGAGACAAACATTTATGGCATATTATGATATCATCATCATCAACATCATTATAAATTAATAAATGTTACAGTATTTGTATTATTTTATTTGCTGGTCTAGGTTAGTGTTTTTTGGTCATTAAGTAGTTTAACGACAAAAGTAAAACTCATGCGGTCGACTCATGCGTTAGAACAAGAAAATCTGAAAAGAAGTTTGAATTTATTTTTTTCTTATGAAAAGAGGTTTGAATGCAATTCAACTGAAAAAGTAAATTTTTCATTAATTTACTCTGTGATGCGTAAAAGCCAAAAAAGCTTGTTTAAAAATCTAAAAAAACTGAAAAAGTAAAAGCTTTAACAGTGTGCAACAAGCGTGACTCTTGGCCTTTAGAGCCATTAAGAAGGGTAATCATTTTTTACTCTTTTTCGACAATAGCAATCAAAAGGATAGATTTGCATTATCATTTCTACTTTTTTGCTTTTTTTAAAAAGAAAATCCCATAAAATAAAGTCAAATCGTGGCAAACACTCCATAACTCCTAGAAAATTATTGAAGTTTGACTAATTTTGTTTGCGGTGCATAGTAAATTGGTAACTTAAGTTTTTTTATGCAGATAGTTTATTGGAAATTTGATTTTATATTATTTGATAGTTTTAAAATGCCAATTAATTTTCAAAGAAAAATTTGTAACTTTTTTCACTAGTTCATCACAACTTACCATCTAATCTAATTTAATTACTTTTAAAATCAGAACACATTAGATTGAATGTAACCGAAATTGTAATACCAACAAGGCCACAAGCATATAAAAATAAAATATTGTTTAACTAATTTTTTCTCTAGTCATATTTATTTATTAATAGGAAGACATGCCAATCTTAAAAAGTCATATGAAATATGAATACCCCTACAAAATGATCTATTAGTGATAAGTTTGATATCATCTTTGACTGAGAATATGATGGTTACATTAATGTTAATATACTATTAACATAATCATTAATGGTGCGACTATAATTATTATTTTATCATACTTGTTAGATTTCATGATTTTTGTTTTGGTGTTGAGAGAGTTAAAGGGGGGACAAAGAAGCAGAGTTTCTGATTATAAAATTATTTCCATGAACTAAAGTTTCAATAATTAATTGACTTAAAATAATAATTTATTTTTTCCCAAGCTAGTCACACACTCATGATTGATAAAAATATGAATTTAAAATATAAAAAATAACATCTCTATCTCTCTTCCTCTCTATATTAACCCTTATTCTTCTTCTTCTTCTTCTTCTTCTTCCTTACTCCCCATTCATCTCCTCTCCTCCGTTTCTCTCTAAAAATTAAAACTTTAGTGCAAAAAAAAACAGAGTCCAAAGAAAAGTCTCTTCCTGAGAAAATTCATTGGAAAAAACAAAGATGATGCTTGAGAAAGACGATCTGGGTCTGAGCTTAGGCCTGAATTTTCAAAAGAAACAGATGAATCTCAAATCCAATCCCTCTGTCTCTGTTACTCCATCTTCTTCTTCTTTTGGATTATTCCGAAGATCTTCCTGGAACGAGAGTTTTAATTCTTCAGGTACTTCATAGCTTTCTCGACTCCTCTGTTTTAATTTTCTCCTGAAAAAAACAGAGATCTTTCATATGAGAGTTCAAAAAAAAATTACTTTTGAGAGTTTTCACTTTCCAAAGAACAAAAATATCTATTTTCAAAACATCAAAAGGTCTCCACTTATTGATTTTTTTTTAATTTGATGCATGCAGTTCCAAACTCAGATTCATCTCGTACAGAAGCTAGAACTTTCATCCGTGGAATCGACGTGAACAGACCACCGTCGACGGCGGAATACGGCGAGGAAGACGTCGGAGTATCTTCACCTAACAGCACAGTTTCAAGCTCAACAGGAAAAAGAAGCGAGAGAGAAGAAGAAACAGATCCACAAGGCTCAAGAGGAATCAGTGATGATGAATATGGTGATAATTCCAGAAAAAAACTTAGACTTTCCAAAGATCAATCTGCTATTCTCGAAGAGACTTTCAAGGATCACAGTACTCTTAATCCGGTAAACTTTCTTCTTTTATTTATTTTTCCCACTCGAGAAAGTTTTAGTTTTTTTCCCGGGAAAATAATGGCTATGGAAACGAAAAAAACGCATACCTGAACATTCACATTTTTTATTTTCCAACTTTTATTTTTATTATTGTTTTTGGTTAGTCAATAAATGCAATTATTGATATTTATTTTGTTAAATGACATTTTTCGTAAATTTAGACTGAGTCAAGGTTATTTTTTTAATCTTTACCAGAAGCAGAAGCAAGCTTTGGCTAAGCAATTAGGATTAAGAGCAAGACAAGTGGAAGTTTGGTTTCAGAACAGACGAGCTAGGTAATTTACTAAAACAGAGATCTCTGTATTTTTTCCCCGATTTACCCCTGATTTATTGACTTACTTATAAGGGTCTTTTGGTAATTTTAAACAGAACAAAGCTGAAGCAGACGGAGGTTGACTGTGAGTTCTTAAGGCGATGCTGCGAGAATCTAACGGAAGAGAACCGTCGGTTACAAAAAGAAGTGACGGAGTTAAGAGCACTTAAGCTCTCACCTCAGTTCTACATGCACATGAGCCCACCCACTACTTTGACCATGTGCCCTTCATGTGAACACGTGTCGGTCCCAACACCATCAACAACTCAAGCTGCCACGTCAGCACACCACCGGTCGTTGCCGGTCAATGCGTGGGCTTCTGCGTCGAGGATTTCTCACGGCTTGACTTTTGACGCTCTTCGTCCTCGGTCATAAGTCTTTTACTAGCAACCAAAGGGCATTTTATTCAGTTTCAGGGACCAGATGCATGTAGTAGTTGTTAACAACATGTATGTATTTTTTTAGAAGAAAAACAAACAGATTAATATTTTTCCTTACTTAAACAACATGTTCATGCTAACAAGTAACAACAAATGTTTAAAGGCAATTATCTGATATTATTACTTGAAATCTTTTTTTGTTTTTGTTTTATTGCAAGAATTATTTTGGACAACTACCACAAGAAAATTTCCCCTAGAAGAATAAAATTTAGTTTCAGGTCAAAACATAATGTCTAGTGACCAACCAAGAAAGTACACGATTGACGTAGAAAATGAGAAAGAAAAATAATGGTCTCTATTGTTTCCGTGGCGTAAGACTAAGCCATTATGTTTAAATATTAAATAGTGAAGTAAAATAGTTGAAAATTCTAATAACTTTTCAGCAATTTGTTTTTTCTACTACATGATTTACATCACACTTCTAATATAATACCGATGATAACTAAATCAATCACAATTCTATACTCAGACCAAAAATATATATGATACACGGTTCTATATATACTATATATGTTTACGATGTACAAACATACACCATGCAAATTATGCCGATTAGTGAAAATAAAATAGATAAAACACATTAAACAAACGTTTTGGATTTCATGTTAAACTATAAGATCTTTTAAAATATGATTATATAAATTCAATTATGTAGTTTGGGCCCAAATGGCCAAATCTACATGAATGTGGGCCGAATTTAGGCCTTGATGAACAGAGAGGTTCAGCTAAATCGTCAATTCTCACCCATTAAATGTTATGACACACACACCAAAAAGATTTTCATGTGCACATTCAGAAACAAGAAGAGAGGTATAAAATTGAAAATTCAATCCGAGTTAATTCACATATATCTCCATTCCAGATTTCCGGTTCCTATTTTCCTGGCTGAACAAAATATAACAAAAATATTTTACCCCTTAAAATTACAAACCTTGTGATGATTACCAAAGTAAACTGAAAATGTCTTTTTTCGTATGTTATTATACGTACGTTCTTCTACCTCGAAGAACTTGCAGAGATCTTATTAGCAGATCTCTTAATAGACTCGATTCTCTGTAACCTAATCTGTTCTCTGAACTTTGCTATGAACTCATCAGCCTTCTTATCCACGTCACTTCCATTGTTGCTTTCACACACTCCTTCTTCCTCTTCTACTTTCTTCTCCTCGTCATGTTGGATTTCATTTTCTCTTCTTCTATGTTCTTCATCTTCCGATTCCTCCATTGCCTTGCTTCCCAAGAAACTTCTTTGATCATTCTTCTCATTGTCTTGTTCCTTTGATTCCTCAACTGGATCAGACCACCAGACTTTTTTAGTAGAGTTTGATCTTTTTGCCGAACGATCATCGAATTTCATCTTTTGTTCAGATGATTTTCTCCGTTCGCTGCTTACTCTGAGTTTCGTCGGAGGTGACTTATAATACTCAGCCGGTGGTGGTGGAGGCGGTGGCGGTGGAGGATGAAACTCACCGCCTGCATAATTCTTCTTGTAAGCTGATGATTCTCTCGGCTCAGTCCTGTAAATTCTGGGATAATCCTTTCTCGTCGCCGAGTTATAAAACGCCGGTAGCGGCGGCGGCGGCGGAGGAGGTGGCGGAGATGGGTGAAACTCAGACGTGAGATTAGGTAAAGGCGTCGACTTTCTCGGAGAAGAGAAAGATGAAGATGGAGTCAGATTCTTGATCAACGGTTGTGATTCAATCTCTGTTGTTGATGATGATGATCTTGACCTCCATGGAATCGGAGAAGGAAGTACATCACTGTTATCATCACCGAGAGTCTTCAAGAGTTGTCTTTTGGATCTCACTTTCTCACATCTACCGGAATTATCGCCGGAATAATCAGAAACGCGCGAATAATTCAAGCTTCGAACAGGTAAAAGCAGAGGCTTTTCTCTGATCCCTGGATTAACTCGATCGACGAAACGAGTCTCGGGGATTTTCATGTTGTACTTGTTCCTCCACGTTTGAAACTTACGGTGATCGCCGGAGGAATCATCGGACGGTTCAGATTCACTCTCGTGATCCACGTTAAAAACAGAGGATACTTCAAGAATCTTAGGCACATACGAATGCGAATTATAATGATGATCAGCTTTGTTGTGATCACTATTGCTTGAACCTCCACCTCCTCCTCCTCCGTCGTAGTTCCGGCAGCTGAAGAGGCCGTAGGAGACGGCGATGCCGACGAAAATAAGGTGGAGAAGCTCGAGGAGTCTGGTTTGGTTAGCGAGCTCTGGCGTCTGAGAAAGGAAGACAGGTACGATGGCGCAGAGAACGGTGAGGATAAGAGCTTTAAAGAGGAATCGATAGTAGAATTTTCTAGGGTTTTGATCTTCTTTATTACCCAATTGGGGTTTTTTCTTAGAGCTTCTTGCTTCCACCATTGGAGAGAAAAGCTAGTGTTTTGGAGAGTTGTAAAAGGTTCTTTATTTTTTGGTGATGAAAGATGAGTTTAGTGGAAATGCTAAGACTTAGAGGTTAAGTTCTGTTTTTTTTTTTTTTTTTTTTTTTTGAAGTAGAAAGAGATTGAAGAGAACAAAATCTGAAATCCAAGTTGATGTGTGAATTCACTCACAACTTTACTTTTGGTTTCTAATACTATTCTAACGTTATTTTTTTGATACTGACAGCGACTAGAGAATCGCTACTTAAAACTGTCTAGAAGATCCAAATGTTACATATAGAAGGTTTTGTAATTTTGTGGTATTTATTAGTGCCGTTAGATTATAATTATTGGATAATACAAGAGAAAATATAACCATGTTTAAGATTTCTAGGTATATTAGCCTTATGGATAAACTTGCAAACAGTGTGTAGTAGCTATGAGGCTAATATCTTGGTCGGCTAATACATTAAAGGGAGCAGATTATAAAAGTTGTTAAATGTAAAAAGTGTAGAATAAATACGGCAATTAATCGATAAAATACGTTTAGAGAATATCGCAGGGTCGCGTAGGCATATGACCCCGGAGGAATCTGGATTCTCTTCTTTTGGTCTATTTGTGCTAAGCTTTTTTTTTACGCAGTTGTCTGAAAACATTAAATAAACAAGAGAATTACTAACCAAACTCATTGAAAATACATCTATAAATAAGTATATGCAAGATCTAACAAACTTAGCTCACCGTTCTTGAGAAGAGTAAAAAAAATAAGGTATCTATACTTTTTGAATATAGCAATGAACTTTTGGAAATAAAAAAAAGGAAGAGAACAAACGAATTTATCTTATTTGTTGTTATATTGTTGCATTGAATGGGTTAAAAATTTTCAGAATTTAGATTAATGTGTAAACTCAACACCAAATGTTTAAAACTGCTATATAATATTCTTAATAGTTTTCTGAGATTAATGGAAACATTTGTATGTTTATGCAGTTTCAGAATTTATGATTAGTCAAGAAACACTGAAATAATTTTGACAGGTCAAACTGGAAAAGTGTCTAATCATCAACACATCATTTTGGCACCACTTTGGTCGGGCGGTGGTTCACTGGTCGGTTACTTTTATCGACTCTGTTTTTTTTTTTGCTTAACACCCTTTTCTTTTGACAATCATTTTTTGTTGTTGTCTAACTTTGTTTGCTTTATACTAAACGATTAAATAAAATTCACGGATAAAACTTTTAGCATAGTAAAAGAAATGCAAAATATTCCACTAGTAAGTGAAATCCTGTAAAACTGAAAACAAAATTTCCACAACTAACAGAGATGACGAAGTATCGATATTTTAATTTATAAAACAAAGTTAACGTATACGGTTGAATTAAAACATACGCACAAAGTAATCGGTTCTAAGTTTGAACCAACTTTAATTTTACTACAAATGCGATTCTAACTTGTCCTTTTTCCTTAATTCCTTTTTGGTTTTTCTTTCCTCGAGATTACATCATCATAAATTGACATCAAGTCGATGAATGCAAAAACACAAACAGTGATATTTAGATATTTCTTATCTTGTTTTCTTTGTCATACACATTATTATAATCCTAAACCATCCTCCTTATTAACATCCAATTCAACGGTTCTTGAAACTAAATTGATTGGACTTTAACTCTGTTCTAAAAATCCCCGCCTAGCTCCGATTACTCTTCGTTTAGTCTCTAGGCCCACCCTCGCCGCCCGATTAGCGCCTAATCGCTAGGCTCATTTTCGCCGCCAGATAAATTTTTTTTTTTTGTTATTCAAACATTTAGATTGTAATTTTATGATATTTTACAATAACTTATGTTCAAAATTTTAATAAAAATCATAATTTGTTTTTAAAAAATATGTTTTTATGTCTTTAATACAATTTTAAAAACAATATTATAGAAAAATTTAATTATAATAGATTAATATATTTTAAAAACATTAAAATAGTCTTAAAACTCTAAAAATAATCTTCGATTAATCTCCGTTTAATCTCCGATTTATTGGTTAGACGCTAGGCCAACCCTTGCCGCCCGACTAGCGCCAAACGATTTTTAAAACATTGGACTCTAATGATTCCTTCTTTATTAAATAAGGTTTTCACTTGCCAATGTAAATAGGCTTACGCTTCTCAGCAAAAGCAGCTAATCCTTCAAGACGATCTTCAGTATTGAGAAGCTTCTGATAACACATCTCTTCTACCTCCAAACCTGAAACCATATTCGTCTCTATTCCTTCGTCAATCGCTTTCTTCGCCATCTTTATAGCCACTGGACCTTTTTCATTTATCTGCTGAGCCATTTCAATTGCTTTCTCATGAGCCTCACCTGCTGTAACACAAACGTTCACAAGCCCTACACACAAAAGAAAATAATATATGTCAAAAACAAGTTCACAATTCGTTATGATAAATGCAGCTTTAATAGTTACATACCTTTATTTGCAGCTTCACTTGCATCGATCTTTCGACCTGTGAATATAAGTTCCTTTGATACTGATCTCCCAACCAACCTCGAGAGCCTCTGTGTACCACCAGCTCTAAATAGAAGCCAAGATAAAGAAATTATCAGAAGAATGATACAAAATACAAATGAAAGAATGGTTTGTCAAGAGCTATGAAGCTTATTAGTTTATTATATACCCAGGGATTATAGCGAGTCCTGTTTCAGGCAAGCCAAATACTGCATTTTCGCCTGAGAATTTCCGAGCATTAACTATAATTGCTTACCTGGTAGATTATAATAAGAAAATGACTGGATATAAAAATACCACAGATTCGAAGATCACAAGCTAGAGCCAGTTCGAGTCCACCTCCCAGTGCTGCACCTTCGATTGCAGCAATAGTCGGGATACTCAGTGCCTAGAAACACAAGTCTTCAAAGTCACTAAAGCATGCAAGTCTCACTGAGATCCAAATCAGTAGTCTACTATACGTTCAAGACTATTAAATTCCGAATTCTTGACAAAGCTAGAGCTAATTCTACCAAGGCCATCTTAACGATTTGATGAGTACAGATTAGTGCCAAACATACTTTAAGTTGACCGTTAACTTTAACTCTGAACCATCTTTTCAAGAATGACAGTATCAGCTAATCTATTAGAACCAAAAAGGATATACCTCAATAAACGAGAACATGTAGCGCAATGAGTTGACATATGTGTGAACTTCAGGTGGACTCATAGTCCTACGCTCCTGACATCCAAGCACATACTGTAAATAAGAAAATTTCAAGCAAAGCACACAGAATGAATGTGAACATTTCCGGAAGAAATGACAATGGCAAGACTACCTTCAGATCTGCACCTGCACAGAAAGCACCTGGAACCAGACTTCTAATCATCACAACCCTAGCTGAACTATCTTGATGTATGGTCTCAAATGTGTTCTGAAGACTTTTTAGCATTACCTTATTAATAGCATTTTTGGCCACAGGCCTATCTAGATTGACTTCTATTATCCCTGTAAATCATTAACACACAAGCAGTGCATTTTGGTATATCATCGATTTGTCCATGCACGGTTATAACATATTTGGTATAAATGCAACACTTTCAAGATTAGATCAAATTCAAAGACTTACAGTTAGCTAGAGAAACTAAAAATGAGATAACAGAGAGAAGCAAATCCAGTGGCGAAAACATAACAAATCTTAAGTAAAGCCAAAAATAATTTTCCAATTAATTCAAACAAAAATGGTATAAACGAACATAGGTGTCAAACAAGACTTGCTCATTTCAATTTGTTCGACAACAAACCATCACTGTTAAGAGCTCAAAGGAACACACCAATTCGACAAGTAAACAAGAAAGGGGTGAAATCGGAACCAGAGAGACGATTAAGCTTGACAAATTCAGGCGGAGCAGTTTCAATGATGAGAGTGCGGCAGGTCTGGAGCATGCAATTACGGCTAATTGGAGGAAACTGTCTCGGCGGAGATACTTGACGAAACTCATCTTCACTGACTCTGACCTGTGTGACACCGAAAAAACTTTTCTCACGCACCGAAAGTTCCGATTTTTAAAAACCTTTCCTTTTGCTCTGTCCGAAAAAACTCTTCTTGATCCAGGTTTACTCTACACTCATAGAATTTGGCCCAACCAAGAGAGAAGTACTATAAATTGCTTCTTAACTTATCATTGGGTTCTTCACCCATTTGACCATACATGTGTGAAACAAGATATCAATGCTATACCGGGACGTGACCGGGGTGTGATACACAGAAGCTACACAGAACACTCGAAAATGTAGAAAGAATTAAAACGAAATTAAATCCGGTCTGGTCGGTTCGGGTTACTTTTGGTTAGGCTCTGTTTATTATGAAGAGATACAAAAAGAGAGGGGAAAGAATGCAATACATTAGTTGGTGAAGACTTAAAGACTCAGACTTTCTCTTTTTTGGATTAAAGACTCAGACTTTATGTATCCATGCATCGAGTCGAAGCTGCTTCAATGGTGGAACTATATTCCCTTTGTTCTTTTGTGGGCAACGCCATTTTCCGATGATCTCCTCGGCTCCAGAGAACTGGTGATTCGACATTTCCTCTAAAACTTTTCTCTTCTTCTTTTTTTCTTCTTTGTCTTCCTCTCCAGCGATTTTCTTTAACTCTTGACTTTTCGAACAGTCCACCAGAACTCCTGTATTTGGTTTCTTCATGGAACATCGGTCTCTTGTTTCTCTGAACCTTTCTTTTTTCATTGTCACAAATCCAGTTTCAGTGCTTTGTCCGTGAGCATTTTCCTTGTCATCTGATTCTTGGTTTATTGGAGACTTTTGTCTGTTGGAGTTCATGGAAATGGTTTCTTGGTTATGTTTTGGTCTCAACTCATGTAAAGAATCTTCGTTGTTCTTCGAGAGTGATTGATGTTTTGGGTTGTACCGAGAAACTCTGGGGCTAAAGCTTGGTTCTTGTTTTGTTTCACTGAGTAAAAGTTCTTGCTTAAAGGTTGATTCTTGTTTCACTTCTTTGGTTGAGGCATTGAACAATCCAACTGAAAACTGCTTTTCCATTTCTTGGTCTGAATATGCATTGTCTGAGGAGACCTCCTTAGCCTAACATGTAGAATCGAGAAAGAGCCAGTGAGCAGTAAGAGTGAAACAAAAATGTGCAATTGAGGATAACTGAAAACTGGATTTCATCTAATTTAAAAGTGATCCACACAAGTCTCTTTCTTTAGACTACTAAGGATGTTGTGGCAATCTTGTAGACTATAATGTCCAGTAATGATCAAGAACATAACTTACCATATCTGCGGCTATGTTTTCTTTGCAGTCATTTGAATTTAACTTGCCAAGAGCAATAGTCTCTTCTTGTTTGCTCTTAGTTTTTCGAAAAATACCGCAACTAGTTGCTTCCTCTGTGTCACTCTCCTCAATGATTAATCCAAGTTCATGAGTATCTGATAGCTTAGGAGATTGATACTCATAGCTCGAAAACCAGATTCTAAGATCAGGAGGCTCTGGTAGAAAACAAGAAACAAGAGAAGTAAGATTCAACTCTAGCGTTCTTAACAAGAAACCTGAGTCACTTCATTAACAACACATTTCAAGAAAGCAAACACAGTAACATAATACTTTACTAACCCGAAAGACCAGACTCCAACTGAGAGAAATCTGTAACCTGCAAGTAGACAAATACTTCAGCCAGATAGAGATATTAAATCTGATTGAAAAAACAGCAAATAATGAGAAACAATAGTACTAATATACCTTTGTAGAAGAGACAAGTTCTTGCTCAAATAACCTAGGAACTTCGTTTTTATCAGCTTTTGTTGTCTCTTTATTTGTTCCCATCTCCTTTATACATTCACTTTCTCCAGGAACCAACAATTCAAGACCATCACTTGTATCCAACATCGGCGATTCATAGACATAGCTCGAAAACCAATTACCTAAATCAGGAGGTTCTAAGAAGCAAATGAATCAAAACAAGATTAGGTTACAAACAAATCCCCCATAAACCCACAATAATTAATAAACTTAACAAGAAGGTAAGTAAGCAAAAAGATTATTTACCAGAAGGGAATGATTCATAACTATCTGAAATCTGCCAAAAAGAGGAAATTTTTGTTAAAAAAGATTCTTCAAACAAATCAAAATACCCAAAAACCTGTTATGGTGTAGATCATATTATATTACCTGATTCATCTTCTTGGACATAGGCTTATTAAGATCTTTGTTTGAGACAGTAACACCAAGATTGAGTTTTTTCGTATCTACTTTGTTTTCACTTTCATTGATTGAAGAAGACAATGGTAACGATTCATAGACATAACTCGAAAACCAATTCGCAAGATCTGGCGGTTCTGTATGAAATTGATACCCAAAATTAGAAGAAGAAGAAAAAAAAACTAGAAAATTGCAAAAAAGACGAATGAGATATTAAACCCGGTAATTAAATTACTCACCGGAGATGTGAGATGTAGAATCGGAGTATCCAGGTTCCTGTTAGAAAAGATTAATCGGAGATTTTTCAATAAATAAAATAAAATTAAGCTTGAACCCTAACAAAATGTCTAGAAATTTCAACAAATTCACAAAAATGGCTTCAGGAATTCACAAAGAGATTATACAGAAATGAATTTCTCACCGCCGAGATTGATTTCTCCATTAGCTTTCTCCTCTACTCCGTGTCACTCTCTCTTTCTCAAATTTTTTGATTCTGCAATCTGAGAGGTTTGTTTTGGCTTTTCGAATTTCTATGGTTTCGCGCGCTAACTTCCCCCTAAAATTATGAGAAGCGGAAACATAAATTTTGATATTGGACCTTATCAATTAAATGGGCCTATAATTTAAAATCTAAATTAGTTAAAGCCCTTTAATACTATCTTTTTTTTTTCAATGTCCTTTTAACACTATCTACTATCCAAGTACAACCAATGAATTGAGGCTTGAGAGAAATAGGTTGAATAAAATTGAATTTTTTGAGGGAAAAAAAAAATTGTTGGAGTTCTATTTCTCCTAATTATTAGGGGTTTTTTTTCTCTCTCCATACAATAATGCGGTTTTAATAAAAATTTCAAATCCATTTTCAAAAAAAAAAAATTGCAAATAGTTTTCTTTAAGGAATATTGAAACTTAAATGCAAAATAATGGTTCCAAAATTATGTTTTTTTAGGTCACACGGTTTGAAACAACAATTTAGAGAGAAAATAGTGATTAAGCATACACCTAATCAACTACATAAACGAAAGAGACAAAAAGGGAATTGAGAGAATGAAGAGCTAGCCAACTAGCAAACACTAGTTGAGGTTTCCATGATCGCCTCGGCCTCCACGACCACGACCTCCACGGCTCCCACGACCACCTCTAGTAGCCCATTGCATCTCTCTGACCTTTAGAGTGGGTTTGACTTCCCTTTTTCGCACGAACTTCTGAGTAGATTCGGTCATGTCTGCATCTTGCGAGGATTCTGTGTCAGCAGCTAACTTCCTTTGCTCGGATAATGCAGACTGGTCTACATCCACATCCATTTCAGCTTCTTCCCCATTCTTACACACATTAGATTTAACAGTATCTTTCAAATCCAAAGGTGGAGGTGGGATAGTGTTCTTCTCACTAATAGTTGTAGGAGCTGTTGGAACAAGAGCACTCTCAAGGATTTCAGCAGTTTCTTTGTCCTCAAGAGTAGCATTGCATTTTATTATTGTCGACCCGTCCACAAGCTTGTAGTCCCATAGCTTTATAAGAAATAATCTCCAACACCTGCAAATTTTAATTTATATTTTTCAAGAAAGCAAAGACTTTGAGTATAATATGTGTTATGTGTATGTATACATGTTAGTGTATTATATAATTCTAGAAAGATTACCAGAATAGTGATGAGTTCATCTTCAACTCTTTCTTGTGAAGTCTTGAGAATGCTTCACATGCCCATGGAACATGGCCATCAGCTACAACCCTGCAACATAAATCATTATTTCAGTAAAAATTTATATAACCAAATTAAAACATTTAACACACAAGTATGTTCATTTCATTGCTAACTTGAAATAAATTCAACGACATGTTTCAAGGATAACAACATGTTTTACTAATCAATATATATATTTGATTTAATATTTCAAATGCTGAAATTTTAGAGTAAAAAATATCTGGTTCGTAGTTACTGATATCTATTGCTAAGATGAGATGCTAAACCAGTGATTTTAAACATATTGTCATAGGTAAAATCATTAGAGGTATCTCAATCTATTCAACATCTGTAGATATATTAGATCAATTATTCTATAGCAAAAGCAATTCTATTGCTAGCACGAATCTCACGTAAACTTGCGCTTATGTATGTGTATTAAATAGTTACCTTTGTTGTCTTACAAAGGAGTTCCACATATGCATGAATCGCTCTTGGTCTTTACCCAAAATCACACCATCAAGCTTTTGTTGGTAAGAGCGCATCTAGAATAAATTTTCATCGGGTGCAAAATGAATTAATGATTATTTACTTTGCATTAAAAGTGTAAAACAATTGGAAAGTGTAAATAAACTACATTGACTATTTGAAACCAAAAGTAAAGTATATATATTGAATGGTAGCAAAGCAAACAAATGGATTTGTAAATTGAATGGTTTGTTCAAAATAAATCATATTGGGAAAGAAAACATGGATCGGAGTACCTGACGATCTTCGAGATCAGCCATGTCGTTATCGAGTTCATCTTCGCTATCTCGATTAGATAGTACTTCATCAAGTGACATCGGCTTTGTCAAAGAAACATGCATTTTTGGTTAGTGACAATAAAACCGAGACAACATGAACATTATTAACGTGGATACAAACAGAAAATATAAAATAAAACTTTGAGTATACTTTGACAAGACATCGTAACGTGCAATCTAAATAATATGCAAAAGAAATAGGTGACAGAACTTGAATCACCTGAAAGGTCTGAGAATGATAGAACTGGCGTTGCTCAAGTTTGCTGGAAGAAAATTTCTTGGTTAATTAATAAGGGAGTATACAGTAAACACATGAATAGTAAATTATGATAATGGACCTGTGCCAAGTCTTCGAGGGGCCTAAGGCGAGACTCAGATATGCGAACTCTTATTTAGGTTTTGAAAAATTGTTTAAAACAGTGATACAAACAAATTTATGTAAAAAATTTAATGAAACATACATAATAGTGTTATGAAGATCTAGATATACAATCTTTGTTTTTTAAACAAACTATATGGTATACTATTATATCAGAAATAAAATTATTAACATTCAATGCTGTAACATTAACAGATAAGACTGTGTCTGGACTGTGTTAATAATATCTATGAAACGTATCTAATGATTATAATCTAATGAATAATATAGAAAAATATATAGTCAAATACGTAACGTAAATTCTATAACTAATAAAACAAGAAGGAGATTTTTTTTCTTCCAGAAAATCATTCTGCGACTCAAAACAAAAGATAGAGACTCGTATTCAAAGTTTTAACCAATTGAACTTAGTTAAACATATGAAATTAGGGTCCTAAAATTCAGATGAACGAACCTTTTTGCATCAGATGGCTCAGCACATATGTTTTTCCCCTTCTTATCAAGAACCGCATCTTTGTCTTTTACAACATGGGAAGCCATTAGCAATGGAATAATCGAAAACTGAACTCGAGGAATAATCAAACAAATGGCCTTGAATCTACAATTAAAAAAAATTACAATTATATTATTGTATTTTGGATTTAGAGCATAAGATTGCCATGTGTGAGACCAAGAGAAATCAAGATCTAAGAGGGAAATTCAAATATGAATATATTATCATGGATGAATTTAAAAGGGGAACGAAGAGAAACGAGGTTTATTCATGCTAGGGTAATGTGGAGGCTAAACTCTCTAATATGGATTTGTGTGTAGCTGTGGAAACAAAGTTGAGACCTGATCGGAAAAGAGTCGATGTGCCGGAAAATAGAGAGATAATCGCCGGAAGAAAAAGGAGGAGGAGGAGGAGGAGGAGTTGAGAACTCTCGTTTTCTATTACTCACCAACTTTTGTTTTCCACATCAAAACATAGCTCACATTATAGGGATATATATACAAAATTTTATGCGGTTTTCACGCGAAAAATCAAAAGTAAAATTTTGAATTAATTATATAAAGTATAAAAATTTTAAAAGAAAAAAAAATATATAAGTAAATGAATTTTCATTTATGTAGTTGACAAAAAAAAAATTATGTGACTCATATTTAATGTTTTGTAAGGTAATTAAATTATATTTTCATTGAATGCAATTATTGGACGAGTTGGATATTTAGAATTCGTCTAACAAGTGAGTCGTATGAGTTGGATATAAATGGACTAAAATAGAGCGATTCCACTATTAAGAAGTTTAGCAAATTAATACTTACGGGTTTGAGATAGAAGTCTCGAGTTTAATGGTACTATTAAGATGTAAGTCATGAGTCTACTAAACTCAAAACTTCAATCTTTTTACTTCCGAATTAATTCTTAGCGATTTTAGAGAGATTATTAAATGTTTAGAGACTTTAGAACAACTATTAAAATGTCGATGTCAAGCATTCAAGATTTATTAGTATGAACATTATAAAAGAAGAATCTAATAGTTAATGTATTATTCGGCAAACAAAAAATATATGTGTATGTTTTGGAAGTTATTATTTAACACCGTTCCCATTTATCGGGATAACATCCGGTAAAATGCAGGTCAAAAACTTTCAAAATTTGTTAGTCTTAGTATTAAATAGGAATACTGTATATAGTCTAATAGTTCATGTATTATCCGGATAACCAAAAATGTATCTATAATTCTTTGAATCATGTACTATATTAGTTAATGCATTTGTGAGGATTTATTTATTTTTTATATCTTTCATTAAAAAGCACTATCTAAAAACCATTTATAACAATGTAAAGTTATGAGGATTTGTTTGTTATTCCAACATCCAATGTAATGTAGACACTAGACAAAATGGGATTGAAATATTTTATGCCATTTTATGAATATTGAACAAAATGGGATTTCAAGTATTTATGTAAATATTTATTCTCCTCTGATTTCTTTCTTTGTAGAAATATTTATTGAGCAACCAAAAGATTTATGATGTATATAAGTGTAATTTAACTATATTATCTTCAAAAGATTTTATCAAGTGGGCAGATTGTTTTCCTTTTTCCTTTATGCTCAATTCCTAAAATTTGTAATTGTCATGACTCTGGTTCAGTGTATTATCTGCAAGACTGCAATGTACGTTTTATTTTTGTACTTTTTTTTTGGATAAGAATGTAAATATTCATTTCTCAATGAAAGTTTAGGTTACACAATCAAAGATAACCAAATCATGGTCCCATGCAAAAAAAGATAAAAACATGGAAGCATATAACATTCTTGTACCTAATCTTCAATACGAATCATAAGCAAAATGCTCGTGAAAGAAGACGATTGGGGACAAGATAAGGTAAATCCCTAAAGTGAGGAAGGAAATGAAACTTCACGAAGACAAAGCATTGAAGAACACGAACCACCATAACGTGAGATGGTAGTCCTTTCAACGGAAATCCTAGCTTAGCAGAGAACTGAGGAATTTCCGAACTTAATGTGTTAGGCAATGCTTACTCACTCTACAAAGTCCCTCCTGGAGTCGGTAGCTCGGAGCCTAGCAACATCTTAACCACAAAGAGCCATACTAACACCACCAAACGCAAAGAGCAAAAACAGAAACTACAACGAAAGTTTTCGAAGCTTCAAACTAAAACACTGATCTGCTGCGGCTGAGCAAAGACTTAGGCAAAAGTGACACGAGGTGGCAGAAACTTGAGCGCAATATCGAATACACAAGTGCAACATGCCATGGATTTGCGCAGAGATGGTATGGGCATCTGCGACGCCGGGCAGACCACAAACCCTTGATCAAGAATAGCCCTCAACTCCATCCTAGACAAAACTAGCAAGAGACCTGCAATAGCAAAACAAGTCTCGGACGAAAACCAGTCAACATCTTCAGTCAAACACCTTTGGCTTGGGAGGTGGTAACTGTAGATTGAAGTCGATAGGTGGCTTGCAAGGAGTTAGAGAAGCCGGCTCTAACAACAAAACACACTACATGACAGACAATGAACAGACCAACGCCCCCGGTGAAAACAAAATCAGAGGATTAGAGACGCCGGTGGCTGAAACCTCAGCACTACAAGCCACACCTAAAGCAGCAACACACAACAGAGACTCCGAGCATACCAGAGCATGCAATGAGCCAGGGATACAAGCGACTTCAAATCTCTTGGCGGGAGTGGAAGCGCACAGAACGAAGACAAGAGGAACCACGGAGGGGAAGAGAGCCAAAGCAAACCAACGCTAGAGAGAGGAAACATAAAGAACCTCCAAGCCACCAAAGAAGGAGAAAACCGCCGCCTGAACCAAAAACAAGCAACACCGTCACAAGAAAGCGACACCGAGACATCACCGAAAAACACCTCAAGGTCCCTCGATCAATTTGAGATGCCGTCCTCAAGCATAACCGGAGTCAATCGAGGAGGCCGAGGAGGTGAAATCGCCGAGGTCTTCAGAGAGCTTCGAGGCTGGCTAACGCCGAGTCCACAAACTTTGAACCACCACTGAAGATATCCTCCAGATCCGATGCGCGAACTCGTCAGATCGCCATCGAGAGGAAGCCAATCGCTGAGCGTAACACCAGGGGGGGGCTCTCTCGGTCACGGCGAGGAGCACCGATGACCAGAGAGGCCAATGACGCTGTAGATCTAGGTTGTTGTCGAAGCTTGGGGTGGAGAGGAAAAGTTGTCCGCGAGTGAGATTCACGCGCATCTGCAGCTCAACTTCCTTTTTTTTTCCCTTTTAAAGAATTGTTTTTTTTTTATACTTACAGCGTACTAGTCTTCTAGCCAATCATTTTTTGTACTCCATCCGTTTCATATTAGTTGTCATTCTACACTTTAAAATTCGTTTCATATTAGTTGTCGTTTTATGTTTTCAATGCATATGTTTGATAAGATTTTCAACTTTGTCTCTTTTGTTTTAATGTCTTGACCAATGAAATAATATCAAATAAACATTAACTAAAGGTAAAACTGAATAATTAAATATTTTCTTAATATGTGTGAAACAACGACAACTAATTTGAAATGGAGAGAGTATATTTTTCCTTAAAGTAGAAAAAAATATAGTAGGAAAAGACAATTCATAATTTAATGGTAATTATGACCTCTAGATATTGTGGTTTATTGCCTTTAAAAAGTCTAATTTCTTTGTTAACGTATTAAAAAACTTGAAAATACTAAATAGTGAATATTGGATCACATGTTTTGTGACAATGAGAAATGGGTTTTAAAAACAGGCCTTACTAGAGACCATTCATGGGCTTATTAGTCAATTAAGCCCATTAAATGACTGCGATTCTGTATATTCATTCGGATCAGACGAACATTAGAAGTTTTAGTCATCGACGGGTCTGACTTTTCCACGTGTCATTAAGACAACTGACCTGGACAGCAACCGTAACGGTACAACACGCTTAGTTGAGACTTGTGAGTTCTTCAAAAGCCATCGAGCGATGGCCAAGAAAGAACAAACAAAATTAACATTTGTAAATTCAACTTTACCCTAAATCGCTACGTGTGACTCTTATATTTAGCATAGTTACTTGGAAACTTGTTTTATATATTACAAATAGAAAAACCATTCATTTATCTATAGTTGTTGAAAAGGTGAGAGTTTATGTATAAAAAGATCTAACATGTGATTTGAACATTTCAAAATATGATTCCAGTTTTCTTGGTTTGGTGGAAATGCTTACGTTTAATCTTCTTTAATGAATGTGTAACTATGCAGAAATATGGAAATTACCCTGTCTTATGCATTTGGATGCAACACAAATATTTGACTTGTTATTTGACTAGGTTTGTTTAAACTACTGACGCCAGGCTATTGTAGTTGTGAAGTTTCCCATACGAGATCTTGATTTTGGCAAACTTACAATTAAAAAAGTTGGATCCATTATATATACCTTAATTTTTCTAAAATATTAATCGATGAAACTCGAATTTGAGTTTGTGTTGATGCTTTATCAAAAAAAAAAGAAGTGTGTGTGGTATTTGTAGGTATGCAAAAATATTGCTTATGGACCAATGCGTTTAGAAACTTTTACATTCATGTATAAGGTCCAGACCTTAGAAATTCACAAATTAAATACCGCAAATTATAATTCTACGACGTTGGAAGTTCTTGTATTTTGAGAGGTTGTCAAGTTAGGACGAAAGATATGTCACATATATAATTCAATATAATGTAAGAAAAATTCACGAAACTTGTTATTTTTGTCAAAACGTTTGAACTGGTTAGCCAAAATCACAATTTATATTCTTCTATGTGTGTATAAGCCATAAGGTTTTACGGTCGATTAAATTATAAATAATTAAAGATTTATTAATAGTTTTATGTATATATATATATTTGAAATGTAAAAATCTAAACATCATGGAGATTTATATATACCACGAACAAAAACTCTAAACTACTCTAACCAATAATATATAGCTATACCACATGTGTTTTATACTTTTGATGCCGTCACCAAACACAAGTATGCATATGTCATCTGTGTACAGGTTTAAGAGGAAAATAAAAGATCAATGAATTATTCAAATATTATCGGAAAATAATGTTGTAAAAATGAAGGTCCTTCGTCGGAAAAAAAAAAAATACTATGTTGCTATTTAAAAATGTTTGACACGGTTGTTTTGAAGTGCAAAAATATTGAAGCCATACTTGGACCGCACGGTAAGTTGGTGAAAGGTTGTCAACCGTTTTTAACACAATAATAATAATAATAAATAAATAAAAGTTGTCAACCATACTGAAAATAATAACTTTATCACTTTCACACCTGAAGTTCATACATGTAAATAAAGAAGAAGATTGAATTGATTGACCAACTCGTAAACCTAATTTTCTTGGGCATGACAAGTGGTTTTTGCCGCAACACAGATATTATGATTAACCAAAAAACTGTGGATGTGATTACATTTAACTATTTTATAATATTTATAGGAAAAATCTATTCAATGCCGAGACAAATTTTAATTAGTGAAAACCATCAGCTTTTTAAAAGGATCTTTCTTGCAGTTAATTAGAGACTAATATGCAAAGACCACATGATCATACCAGACTAAAATTAGATCATAATAAATCAGAAACCCGGTTTTCAACATTGATATATCTGGTTAGACTCATAATATACTGTTTTAAGCATAGATCAAACTAATTGACATTTGCAAACTTCTTTTGACCACTTGTAATAAAAAAGGTTGTTTTGTTTTTGTTCTTCTCTACTTTACCGACTGTACTTTAATTTTATAGGACAATCCAAGCATCCTAATATCTAGGAAGACGGCATAATAGACCAATACTCATCTAATATGTCTAATAACTCACATATATTACTATTCTTTATTCAGCCTCGTCCATCAAAACGGCAAACAAAGTACGATCAAATAAGTTGGTTAATTCGGATTTGTGTCTATGATTGCTTCAACAGATACACTTAAAAATAAAATTCCCAGCAAAAAACTATTAAAATAGTGAACTTTATGTTTTATTTGCACAAAATAGTTCAAATTGTAGTACTATACTTCAAAATTCAAACCCTTTTTTTTTATCTTTGTTTACCATCAAACCAATACATCGTCTTAGATAATAACCGACGACTTATCAATGTAATGTAAGTACGTACGGCCATTGAAGTACTCTTTGTAGTTTATAAAATTGTTGTATGATCATTACATGTGCAAAGAAAACTATCACGACTTTTCTTGAAAACACACGGAACTTTTGAAGAAGACTAAAATAGTAACGGTCCAAGACATCCTAAAAAATGGCCAGCCAATACGGTCCTGAAGAATTCCAATATTCTTTAAAAACAGAAAAAAATACAAATCAAATAAAAACAAAGTCAAGTCAAACAAACGAGGGTCAAAATGGTAATAACATTCAAATCACGTCACAGCCACCACGTAACGTTTTTCATTTAAATACCATCTTAGCTACTTTCTTAGCATTTCTGTATTCTTGTCTCATCAAACTTGAGCCCTCTCTGCCTAATATCGCTCATGCAGACACTTACGCCTAACGCCGACATATTCAACGCAAAACGACTTCGTTTCAATTGCAATACTCAAACTTCGACGTTGATTCCGACGAAACCACTCTCGGTTTTTCCGGCGAGAAAAACAAACCGTGAGCATCTTAGAAACCTTGAGAATGTTCTTAAAACCACGCCGAGCTCTACGGTTCATCTCGAGAATGTACCTTCTCGTCAAGAGAAGACGAACACACTACTCGGAGGTTTGAATTTGGCGCAAATCTGGCCTCAAATGAAAGCAGCCGTCGACGAAATGTCGCCGAAGAACTTAAAGCGGCTCCAAAGACTTTTATCGAAGTCATCGGAGGAGCGTTCACCTAAGAACAAACTCGGGTCTAAATGGCGTGAGCTACATGGGTTGAATAACTGGGCCGGGTTGCTGGATCCGTTAGACGAGAATCTCCGGCGAGAGCTTGTCCGGTACGGAGAGTTTGTACAGGCGGCTTATAACGCGTTTCACTCGGACCCGGAAGGTTCGCCAAGACACGTGGCGTTACCTGATGGGTTTTATAAAGTGACGAAGAGTCTTTACGCCACGTCATCTGTTCGATTGCCTAAGTGGATTGATGACATGGCACCTGATCTACGGTGGATGACTAAACAGACGAGCTGGGTTGGATACGTGGCGGTCTGTGATGATCCGAGGGAGATCCGACGGATGGGAAGGAGGGAAATAGTCATCGCGCTACGCGGTACCGCCACGTTGCTCGAATGGTCAGAGAATTTCAGGCCAAATCTCGTTTCAATGCCCGAGCCCAAACCCGAACCATCTGACCCAACCCGGCCCAAAGTGGAATGCGGATTTAACAGCCTCTACACAACGAGTAGCCAACACACGCCGAGCCTCGCCGAGTCGTTGGTCGGAGAGATCAGAAGACTCGTCGAGCTCTATGCAGGGGAGGAGTTGAGCATCAGCGTCACCGGCCATAGCCTAGGCGCCGCAATCGCGCTTCTCGCCGCAGACGACATCGCCGCCCGTGTCGCCCACGCGCCTCCGGTATCGGTGTTTTCTTTCGGCGGGCCTAGAGTCGGGAACCGAGAATTCGCCGATCGGCTGGTTTCAAAGGGAGTAAAAGTCCTCCGAGTCGTGAATAGCCAAGACGTGGTGACGAAAGTTCCCGGAATATTCTCCGATAATGATAATAATAAGCAGGGGCAGAATCGTAATAATGGGAAAAGTCCAGGTGGTATAATGGAGATGGTGGAGAGGAACAATCCATGGGCTTACTCGCACGTGGGAGCAGAGCTGCGAGTTGACATGAAGATGTCTCCGTACTTGAAACCTAACGCTGACGTGGCGTGCTGCCATGACCTGGAAGCGTACTTGCACTTAGTCGACGGGTTTTTAGCATCTAACTGTCCGTTTCGGGCAAACGCGAAACGGAGTTTAAGGAAGCTGTTGGATGAGCAACGGTCCAACGTTAAGGTTTTGTACACAGGAAAGTCTTTGAGACTCAACCGTAATGTTTTTGATAACGGAGATGTTTTGCCTAGTCCGTCGTCGTCATGAACTATGTTTTTTTTCTTTCTACTTTCAAATATTATTTTATTTATTTTTTGGGCATATTTATTTATAATAATTAAATGCCGACTAGTCTCTTCATTATTGTTGAGAAAAAGTATTTGTTTGTTTGTTATGCTTTTTTTTAAAATTATTGGCCTTCCATATGATAAAAGTTGTCTAATGGAGACTTTTGGCGTTTGTTTTAATAAATGTGATTTTCTCTTGCTAAAGTTGTATATATGTAAGTTGTAATAGAAAAATGGCGATGCATGGAAGCCAAATAAATAAAATAAACGGTGTTACTTACTACATTAGATGTTTTCTAGTGTTACAAAAATATGCATTTGATCAGTCGCTGTTGGAAGTATTTTAACAAATTTTAATCACGATGTAGTGGTTTTAGGCACCCATTGTATGTTTTAGATTCTCATAATTTTTTCTTTTATTATCACCAAAATCATCAAAAACTCTAATATTATTGAGAATCTTTCTTCCTGTATGAGAAATTTAGATTTACATATTAGTGTATTTTTCCTTTGAAAAACTACAGTTTCTTAAAGAATTTTGGACTATTATGTTCTAACTAAATCATTATAAGCTACTTTTTGATTGTCTACGAAGCCCATTTCTTAACAAGATGGGCTAGATGTGATCCGTGGTCTTAAGCCCAATTTAATATCTCCGATTTTAAAGAGAATAGGTTACACTCTCGCTTCCTTCACCGCCGCTTTTCGACCACTCTAAAAAAATTCCCTACATTTGTTTTTTATTCCCTTTCCAATAATTAAATTTCTCTCACCAACTCAACAAGTTCTTATCGTCTACCCATTTCGTCGACAACATTTTCCTTTTAGATCTATTAAATCCATGGCTTCTTCGCTTAATCACTAGTAGTGTTATATCTCTCTGTGGAAAATAAAGTTAGAGTTTTTTTAATCACTTTTTAAGATATGGCAACTTTGAATCCTTTTGATCTGTTGGGTGATGATGCTGAGGATCCAAGCCAGCTCGCTGCCTCCATCACTCCACTGGAGAAAACCAAGAAATCTACTTTACCTGCTAAGTCAGCTGCTAAGCTTCCATCGAAGCCACTTCCTCCTGCTCAAGCCGGTCAGATTTCTTTTTATGTATTCGATTAGGTCTATTAGAGTAGACTGTTTTGTATTGTTTATCTGGATTTGAGATTTGTATCTGATTAGTTTTGGATGTTGTTTAATTAAGTGAGAGAGGCTAGGAGTGATGCTCCACGTGGTGGCCGTGGATTTAGCCGTGGTCGTGGTGGTGGTTACAACCGTGGTGATGGTCCTGGAGGTAACAATGGATATTCAGGTGGATATAATAGACCTTCTGAGGGAGACGTTTCAAAGTCTTCTTACGGTGGTGGTGGTGGTGGTGCTCCTCGTGGTTCCTTCCGTGGTGGAGGAGGTCGTCGTGGTGGATTCAGTAATGAGGAGGGTGAAGGTGAACGTCCTCGAAGGACCTTTGAGCGTCGTAGTGGAACTGGCAGAGGGTTAGTCTTATACTCTGTTTCTATTTTTGCTGTTATATAAATGATTGCATCAATCTCATAAGTTAAAGTTTTTATCTTTTGGTTAGGAGTGACTTCAAACGTGATGGATCTGGTCGTGGGAATTGGGGAACTCCAGGAGAAGAGTTGGCAGCGTAAGCTCGTTGATTGAATTTGTATAAAAGAGTGTATTTTTATGTGATTTGTGATTTGGAATTTGGACTAAAAGAAGCTTCTTTTGATCTTTTAAGTGAGACTGAAGTAGTAGCTGTTGTTGAAGCTGAGAAGGATGTTGTGGAGAAGCCAGTTGTTGATGATGTAGCTTCTGATGCTAACAAGGAGAACACTGTTGTCAAGGAGGAGAAAGAGCCCGAGGATAAGGTAAGCAGATAATGAAATAGAAATGCTAAGAAACTCATTGGAACTCGACTTACACTAATATCGATTTGTTAATCTCATTGATTGCTTTATTCGCTTGTGTTTTTATAGGAAATGACTCTTGATGAGTATGAGAAAATACTCGAGGAGAAGAGAAAGGCTCTTCAATCGCTGACCACCTCTGAGAGGAAAGTTGATACTAAAGAGTTTGCATCAATGCAACAACTCTCAAACAAGAAGTCTAATGATGAAATCTTCATCAAGTTGGTAAGATATATCCTGTATTATTTCTTCATTGTTGTCGACTAGAAACTTTGTTAAAAAGATTCTGAACTTTGGTTTGGTCTATATCTCAGGGTTCTGATAAGGACAAACGCAAAGATGACAAAGAAGAGAAGGCTAAGAAGGTTGTCATCATTTTCTTAATCAAACTCTTTTGTAGTAGTAAAATAAGAGAAGTCTTATTGATATGTTTTCTTTGCAAGGCTGTGAACATCAATGAGTTTCTGAAGCCAGCTGAAGGTGAGAAATACTACCGAGGAGGTCGTGGTGGCCGTGGACGTGGTGGTCGTGGCCGTGAAGGAGTTTCAAGTGGCGGATATGGTGGTTATCGTAATGAAGCTGCTCCTACAATTGCAGATCCTGCTCAGTTCCCATCTCTTGGGGGCAAGTAAGATCCATCCATGAAAAAACATCGAAACAAAACTCGTGCAGCTTCCTGTAGGATTTCGTGCGAGGGTTTACTGTTTTACCGGTCTCTTGTTGTCAGGTGTAAATTTTTAGATGATGTCAGTTTTTAGATTTTATGCAAACTTATGCCTGACCGGTTTTCTTACTTTTGAAACAATACACTTTTGTTCACTTTACCATTTTAGTTTTTAGTCGTTGTCTTTGTTGTTTTCTTATTTATAAAACATATTTTGAGACAAACATATCTTATGTTATTTGTTTTGAGTCTTTACTCTGTCACCTCTTTTCGCACTTCTGATCGTGTTCATAAAATGTTATCAAATCATTAAAATATTTTCACATTAAGATCCAAATGATTGAGAAAACTCAGTCACAGGTGTAGTATTAAATACTGTAGACCAAAACTTTTGTAGGGTTTTGTAGGATTTGGACATTTTCTAGTGTTCTGTCATAAACCATGAAAAATGCTTCCTCGCATCAACATTCATCAGTCATTCAAACGCTGTAAATTTCGATTCTTTTCGCGTTCCGTTGGAAACCCAGATGCCATTTTGGTGGGTTTATGTTTGTCTTCATCGCCAGAGCCATCTCTGGTTCATTCCGATAACTTGACGACTAAGCCTTGTGATCAAGACCAGATCTTCCCGTTGAACAAGATTATAGCTAGATGTGTACGTTCAGGAGATATAGATGGAGCTCTCAGAGTGTTTCATGGGATGAGAGCTAAGAACACCGTTACCTGGAATTCTGTGCTCGTTGGGATTTCGAAAGATCCAAGCAGAATGTGGGAAGCACACCAACTGTTCGACGAAATCCCTGAACCAGATACTTTCTCCTATAACATCATGTTGTCTTGTTACGTTCGTAACGGAAACTTTGAGAAAGCCCAGAGCTTCTTTGATCGGATGCTATTCAAGGATACGGCATCATGGAACACGATGATCACAGGGTACGCACGGAGAAGCGAAATGGAAAAAGCGCGGGAACTGTTCTACTCTATGCCGGAGAAAAACGAGGTTTCTTGGAATGCTATGATCTCTGGATTTGTTGAATGCGGAGATTTGGAAATGGCATCACATATTTTCAAAGCGGCTCCAGTTAGAGGTGTTGTGGCGTGGACAGCGATGATCACTGGGTACATGAAAGCCAAGAAGGTTGAATTAGCTGAGGTAATATTCAAAGACATGACAGTGAAGAAAAATCTTGTAACTTGGAATGCTATGATCGCTGGCTATGTCGAAAATTCCAGACCAGAAGATGGATTGAAGCTATTTAGAGCAATGCTTGAGGAAGGAATTAGACCTAACTCGTCTGGACTAAGCAGCACATTGCTCGGATGTAGCGAATTATCCGCGTTACGGTTAGGTAGGCAAATCCATCAGATAGTGTGTAAATCTACATTGTGTAGTGACATAACCGCATTGACGTCTCTGATCAGTATGTATAGCAAATGTGGAGAACTTGGTGATGCTTGGAAACTCTTTCAGGTTATGAAGAAGAAAGATGTTGTGGCGTGGAATGCGATGATTTCCGGGTATGCTCAGCACGGTAAAGCAGAAAAGGCTCTGTGTTTGTTCCGTGAGATGAGAGATGATAACAAGATCAGGCCAGATTGGATAACGTTTGTTGCGGTTTTACTGGCCTGTAACCATGCTGGACTAGTTGATATTGGGATGGACTATTTTGATTCAATGGTGAGAGATTACAGGGTAGAACCACGGCCTGATCACTACACATGTATGGTTGATCTTTTGGGTAGGACTGGGAAACTGGAGGAGGCATTGAAACTGATAAGATCAATGCCGTTTAAACCACACGCTGCAGTCTTTGGGACGCTCTTAGGGGCTTGCAGGGTTCACAAGAATGTGGAATTAGGTGAATTCGCAGCTGAGAAACTGCTTGAGCTAGACCCGAAAAATGCAGCCGGGTATGTACAGCTTGCCAATATCTACGCATCGAGGAATCGTTGGGAAGACGTTGCAAGGGTTCGCAAGAGAATGAAAGAGAGCAATGTTGTGAAGGTATAGTGATTGATAAAGTCCGATTCTTTATTCGATTTTACAGGACTTTCATGTATTCCATTGATTGTTTTAGGTGCCTGGATACAGTTGGATAGAGATTCGAAACAAGGTTCACCATTTCAGATCAAGTGATCGAATTCATCCGGAACTAGACTCAATACACAAGAAACTGAAGGAGTTGGAGAAGAAAATGAAACTAGCTGGATACAAACCAGAGCTAGAGTTTGCTTTACACAATGTAGAAGAAGAGCAGAAGGAGAAGCTATTGTTATGGCATAGCGAGAAGTTAGCTGTTGCATTTGGTTGCATAAAGCTCTCTCAAGGTTCACTGATACAAGTATTCAAGAACTTGAGAATCTGTGGTGATTGTCATAAAGCAATCAAATTGATCTCGGAGATTGAGAGACGAGAGATCATGGTGAGAGACACCACAAGGTTTCACCATTTCAAAGATGGGTCTTGCTCTTGTGGCGATTACTGGTGAATAGAGAAGAGCTTTGACTCTCCCGTTGGTCAAACCTGACGTAACTGTATTTATATGCGTCATTGTATGAAAAAGTTTCAACCTTTGACTTGACAAGTTGCGTTAAGGAGAGAGATGCGTAGATCGGCGAGTGGTTCTAGAGTTTCGGATCAGTTTCCGGCGAAGTTACTGTCTCCGCCTCGATCTCAGAGCGTTACAGCTATGGAAGATGATGTGGAGCTGCTTTTGCCTAAGTATGATCCGAATTCTCAAGCGGGGAAGAGAGAGCAATCGAGATTAAGATTTGCAGAAAATGTGATCCATTTCATTCCTCTCATTCTTCTACTCTGCGTCGTAATCCTCTGGCTCTTCTCTCATTCAGGTAAACCGAGAAATTGATTCAATCTCTATGAATCCATAATTGATCTGTGAAACTAAATCAGGAATTCAGAAAGACCCATTTGGATATGAGGATTGAGATGTCTCTGCAGTGTTAAAATCTTGTGTTCAGTTATGGTTTCAATTTGTTCATATGAAACTAAAGCAGTGATAAATTTCGAATTTGGCAGCAGCGTTAAGGCGTTGAATTCAAGAAGCAAAATGTGGTTTCCTTGGGAATTCATTTGGGAATGAGTCAGTTTTTTTTTTTTTTTTTTTGTCAAATCCCATATATTAAGTTAACTGTTTAAACACTTTCTTCTAGGAAAAAACTTGTGAAAACCGACGAATTTATATGGGTAAAAAATATACGATTTAATGCAATCCTAGTGATCTACATTACCCGGACAACGATAATAAACACTACAAATAGAATAATAAACAAAAGTTGAAAGCGAAACTCTTAAAGAGAGAAACTAAAAATTCTTAAAAAAGCGGAATGTGCCACCGGTAAGGCTAACCGAAATGAGACGGTCGACTTTCGGGATTGAGTCAGTTTTGGGAAAGGAAACTAGTTTTTTCACTGCCGGTGATTTTGTGCCGCAAACCATTACGTAAATCTTTGTTGTGCTGTCGAGACAATTCTCTCGCAAATGTTTTTTATTTACACATACCACACATCGTATAGTCATATACATGTCTGAATCAATATTCTTTGTTTTGTTTTTTTTTTACATCAATATATTCTTTGATTAAGTACACTATTTTTTTTTTAACTTACTGATGGTATCAATATAAATTTAATGCAACCATTGGTTTTATGTTCCTTTGAGTTTTAGCTTGCCAACTCAACTAGACTTTTTACCAAAAAAAAAAAAATCAACTAGACTTAAACAAAGAAATTAAAATCACTCTAGGACATACCAATTAACTTAAGAGATCATAAAAAAACAGATTGAGTGTTTTTTTTTGAAAATAGAATATAAATTTCTTTAAAATACGTACTCCGAACTCTGAATAATTGACTAATTTTGCAAATACCATAAAAATTATAATCGAAGGTCATGACGATTCTATTTTTTTAGTATAATTTGATGAATATCTAGCGTTTAGTCATCTAATAGTCACCATTGTGGGAGATGAAAAATGCTTTTAGAAACATTAGTGGATATTAAAAAAGAAAATATTAGATCCTAATAACTAGAGAACTTATTTAAAGAAAAATGTTAAGTTAAATATTCATCTATATAATATTATTATTTTGATTATCCTATAGAAGAATTGACAATGTTGATTAGTACACAATAAGTTCTCGATGACTACTTAGTAATTGTATAATCTTTAAAATTTTAATAATTAACATAAATAATTTCAACTAAGTTATTGATAAATGTCTATTGGTGTAAAATGTGGGCCATAGCCCAGACTCAAAAAACAATAAAAAATCCAATGCTTTTTTACTTAATTCTTTCTCAGTGAATTTTTCTAGAAAAAAAAAAAAATCCAAGCTTCTCCGATTTTGGTCTTACGTCAAATCGGTGGTTTTGCATCTTTCAGGTTTGTCTCAATCTCAAAGTAGATCAGAATCGAGCTAACAAATTGATAAGCCTTATTGTTTCCTCTATTGTAAAAGTTGGAATTTAGCTGTAGATCGAATTTTTTTTAACGGAGCCTAGTTCTAGATTCGTTGATCTCGATGGATTGTTTGATTTCTTCATACACATTTGGTCCAAAATATCACATAATTTGATTAGATTTGACAAGATACCATCAATTCAGACTTATATTAGGGTTTATATTCTGAAAGCTATGTGCTATGTAGAAAAAGTCTCAATATTTTAATTCAACTACGTTTGCTCTGTGAGCTTATTTGAGTTTGAGTTTGATTTAGACCTTGTTTTAGTTTTCTGTTTTTCAAATAATTGCTAAAAATGTCATTCTTTCATATGATCCTGAGAAAACTGTGAATGATTCAACACCGTTTGTTGTTATTTCCTGAATCAGCTTCTTCTGTTTTCTTCTTAGACCATTGATAATCCTAATTGCTCCTGTTCTATTGCAGAAACTTTACACAGAAGAGTCAGGATCTAACTGTTGCATTGAGTTGATAGCTATGACGTAGAAACACTGATTTCGGGAGGCTTCAGAGTTTGCATTAACCTCAGAATCAGCTCTGGACGTCGTTGATTGTAAATTGAACGAGAATGTGTAGGCAGAATTGTCGTGCGAAATCCTCACCGGAGGAAGTGGTTTCAGCTGATGAGAATCTCTTGATATACTGTAAACCTGTTCGACTATACAATATCTTCCACCTTCGCTCTCTATGCAACGTATGAATTGCCTTCCATATTAAGCTGATTCATGGCGAGAGTGTTCTTCTTTGTCTCCTGACATGTTGTTTGTTGTTGCAGCCATCGTTTCTTCCAAGATGCTTGAACTACAAAATTCGAGCTAAGCGGAAAAGAAAGTATGAGTTTTCTTCTTGAATGTAGTTGCTTCAGTGATATGTTATTTATCTTACTTCTAATATGGAAACTGATGTCTTATTTATATTTGTTGGATAGATATGGACATTATGAATGGTTTCGTCTTTGTTCATCATGCTATAGACTTACATTTTTTTCAATTGTGTTTTGGTTAGGTCAAGATTTACTGGGATGGTAGTTTTCAACTATAAGGATTGTAATAACACATTACAGAAAACTGAAGGTGAGTCTTTTTTTGTTCTTTGATAAAATTCGGTTTCTTTTTCTATGTTTCTCTTGATTATTTTAATTTAATTTGTTTTTCTCTGTATTGTCATGCAGTTAGGGAAGATTGTTCTTGTCCATTTTGCTTTATGTTATGTGGTAGTTTCAAGGTGGGCAACTATTACAACTGAGGTTTCTTCCAAGGCCTTCCATATCTAAAACTGTGTGAAATGCTACTGCTGTTTCATGCTGTATACTTGCAGCGTGCAGTTGCATATTTTTGTGTTCTCACTTTTTTTAAACTGCTTTGTGTGTGCTTATCCGAGAAAACATGTTTTAGATGGAGCTTACAATACATTGTCTTGTGTCTGTTCAGGGGCTGCAACTTCATTTGAATTCATCTCATGACTTATTTGAATTTGAGTTCAAGGTATGTGGCTTTATGGGATTTCTTGTTTTGCTACGACTTTATTAATGAGGTTATAGTTAAAAAGGGTCTTTCCTATTGTAGCTTTCGGAAGAATACCAGACAGTTAATGTCTCTGTAAAACTTGATTCCTTTATATTTGAGGTCAGTTACTTTTAAACTTTGCATCTTGGGAAAACCTATAGTTGGTGAAAAGTTAGTTTCACATTCGATCCTTCTTTGTACCAGGAAGAAAGAAGTGATGAAGATAAATTTGAGCCCTTCTCTCTCTGGTAACTTTCAGAACCCCTTGATGGTATACATTAATAGCAGTAACTCCTAGCTTTTCTTGTCAGTACATCTCTATGAACCCAACCATAATGTTTTGCAGCTTGAAACCTCGTAAGCGTAGACAAAGAAGTGGTGAAAATAACACCAGGCGACTTAAGATACACTTTTTACCCTTGGATTCACCTAGTTTAGCTAATGGCACAGAAAATGGAATCATCCTGCCAAATGATGGTAAAAAATTTCATCTTCTTATGTTGTCTTTCTTGTGGCTTTGAACTTCATATTACGGGAGAAGATAAAATGCTTTGATTGTTCTGTTTCTGTACTTATCCTCGCATTCTTTTTGCCAGGGAAATCATACCAGCTCTGATTTACAAAATGATTTTCATGCTACAGGAAACCGTGGTTTAGGATATCCCGAGGCGACAGAGCTTGCTGGACAATGTGAGATGACTAGCAACACTCCACCAGCCATAGCTCACTCTTCTCTAAACTCTGATGCTAAAGTTATATTAACAAGTGAAGCTGTGGTCACTACTACTAGGACAAGAAAGTTATCTGCTGAGCGATCAGAGGCTAGAAGGTTTGTTATCATAATTTACCATTCATGTTGCTACAAATTGTTCTTCCTATTATGGATAAGTGTTTTACTGTACTGCCATATTAACCGGGAATATTTCTTACAGCCACCTACTTCTTCAGAAACGTCAATTCTATCATTCTCACAGAGTCCAGGTAATTCAAGTTCCTTCACCCACTTCTTTAACATTTTCTTTAAATTGCGACATATCTTATCAAAGCATACCTGGTCCAGATCCATGCTACTCTGGTTTGATTGTTCTTATTCAAATTTGTATGTTTGATTATGTTGTATCCACACGAATAATGCTATGTCCCTGTTGTCTCTGTTTTATTGCCACTAACCAAAAACTGCATGTTTCTGTGACAAAGCCAATGGCACTTGAGCAAGTAATGTGTGATCAAGATAGTGAAGATGAAGTCGATAATGACGTTGCAGATTTCGAAGACCGCCAGGTATTTCATGATTATTTTCTGCATTCATTAAATAGACAATATAAAAATGGTAAATGATGTAAGAACTTGCTAATGGTTATTGAAACTTTAAAAAGCTGCAGATGCTTGATGATTTTGTGGATGTGAATAAAGAAGAAAAGCAATTCATGCATCTTTGGAACTCATTTGTAAGAAAGCAAAGGTAACTAACTTTACTTAACACTAGTTTACTTACACTTGAATACACACACACAGGCGTAAATTCACGTGAGATTCATGTCAACTTTGCTATAGAATAGTTGATCTAATATGTCCAGAGACTTAATGATCTTGCTTATGGAAACATTTTGCTGAAATCAAATTATAATATATGTTTCAGGGTTATAGCAGATGGTCATATTCCTTGGGCATGTGAAGCATTTTCAAGATTTTACGAGAAAGAGTTGAACCGTTACTCATCACTCTTTTGGTAATCAATCTTTCCAGAATTATATAAATACACCATCATATACGTACACATAACAGTATATATACACTATCCATTTTGTTTCGTTTATGAAAAAGGACAATAAATTTTCAGGTGCTGGAGATTATTTATGATTAAACTATGGAATCATGGACTTGTAGATGCAGCCACCATCAATAACTGCAATATCATCCTCGAGAGTTGCCATAATAGCTCAGACAACAACAATAACAATGTTGATCATAGCAGTGACATAAACAACAAGAGCATTGACCATATGGATGTTGACGGCCATGACAATGACACCGGTGACAAGTAATTCAAAGATCTGCAATTTAAACGATGTTGTTAATCAGATTGCAACATCTTATTTTTCTAATTGTTTAGGAGCAAACAGAGATTATTGTTTAATTTTTACAACTGATGGCACTCTTAATTGAAAGATAGACTCTGCTCAATTTTTATTATAACTGAAAATTTGAGAAAAGCTATCCTAAAAACTATACTTTTACCCTTTTGTAAATCAAATTAATCTTTTTTTTCTGGCTATATTAATTAAAATAAACAAATTCAAAACTATTTATTGACTAAAACGTATGAGTATAAATGTCAATATTAGTACAAATTGAATTTCTTGATTAATAATAAATGAAGGGTGATTTTGGGATCAGGAAAGAGTTTATATAAGAGTGGATAAACTTAAAACCCAACGCTTATTGACTTGTTTCGTCTCTCAAATCGATGAAATTTCTCCCAAGCAAAGCTTCTTCGATTTCGCTCTTACACCAATCGGTATTCTCGACTCTTTCAGGTTTGTATCGATCTCAAAGTAAGATCCTAATTTGTTTCTGTTATATTGTAAGAGTTAGGATTTAGCCATAGATCGGGAATCGAAATTTACTTTAGTTTAAGAGACTGATGAATGCTTAGGAAATGAAACCTAGTTCTGGATTCGGTTGCTTCTAGTTCATCTCGATGGGTTGTTTGATTTTTTCATTCACGTTTGGTCCTTAAGATCACAGAATTTGATTTCAATTTGACAATATATCATCAATTCGTACTCATATTAGGGTTTATATTCTTCAAGGAACTGGAACCTCTATGCTATGTCGTAGAAAGTCTTAACCTTTCGGTCAACTATGTTTGATCTCTGAACTTGTTTGAGTTTTTTTTTTTATGAATAATTGCTAAAGGTGTCATTGGATATAGTTTTCAGTTTTGCGATTCGCATAGTCTTGTCTATGTCACTAAAATTTTTGTGCTTTCACTATTACCACAGGCCTCATACAAGCTAACAGTCACTAGAAGCATAGTATCGACTCAGTTTTTAGTTTTCCCAAAAGCAGTTGAAGCTTATAAGCAGGTTCCTATGTAACTTTTGAGATCATGATTGAGGTAAAGCGACCTGGTTCTTCCACGCGGATAACCACTACACTCCTTGATTCCTTCATGATTCTCTTCAGAAACAAACACATCTTACTCCCAATCTTTGTCTTCATAGCGATCCCTCTCGCAGCCCTACACCTCTCCTTAACTCTCACCTCTTTTCGTCTTAAAAACCATGTCTTTCGTTTAGAAGCCCTCGCTAACGTTGTGCATACACGGTTTGAAGCTAGACAGATCTGGCAAGAGTCTAGAGAAGACGCTGTCTCGCTTTTACACCTCAAATCTTGGTATTTCGTCCCATCCTTTATCGTCTCTTGTATTGCCTTGATAACTGTCATCACATCAACTTCTTTCTCACACCAAGGCCTAAACCCATCTCTGAAGTCGTCATTTGCTTCAGTGAAGTCTTCGTGGATGCGAGTAATAGCAACTTCCATCATCGTCTATGGTCTGCTCTTCCTCTACTCACCGATTCCCATGTTTCTATCAGCTCTCTTTGGTTACAGACCCACATTGCGTTACATCATCACAGTTTTCAGTCTCGGCGTTGAGGTATACATAATGGCTATAACAGGGCTTGGTCTTGTAGTCTCTGTATTGGAAGAAAGATACGGTTTTGATGCAATTATGGAAGGATCGAACCTGATGAAAGAGAGGAGGATAACAGGGTTGGCTTTGGCGGGTGTATTTGTGTTTCTATCGAGTTACATTGGTCATGGTATGGAGAAACTCGCTAAGGAGCTAGATGTAGACTCGAGCTCAGGGTCGTGGTGGAGGTCAGTGGTTGTGACTGGTGGCTGGGACGGGTGGAAGCTGGTTTGTATGTATGGGGCTGAGGTGGTGCTGAGTTATGTTGTCATCACTGTTTTTTACTGTGAGTGTAGGAAACGCCATAGAATCAGTGATGCAAATGATGCTGATGATGGTCTTGGTATTTGAATCATTTTCAATACTTTTGTTTTTTGGTTAACTCTCTTGTGAATTTTTATATACATTTTTGTTTTTGTAATTTATTCATTGCTTAAGAAAGCAGTTTTATAGTCAAATCTTTGGGAAATTTTGATATGTAAGGTTGCTATTTGGTTAAGACTGAGAAATGACTAAGTTTACTGTTCCGTCGCCTAGCTGTGAGCCTCAATTTTCATCTAGGAATCTCCATGCGTCCTCTGTGATTCTTGGTCACTTGACTCGAGTACGTTTCTTCTTAAATTAAATTCTTTAGGGAGAAAAGCTAGAATAATCTTAATTTAAAACATATGCAGAAGCCAAAAAGGAAAAGTACAAAAAAATGCAAACCAGTCCAGGTCCTCTTTTTTTCTAAATCAAAAACTGAACCAAAAACAGCAGATGTTATTTGCATTCTCTAAAAGGAACAAAAGTAGTGCGTGTGAAAACTGAAAGCTATGAAATCGTCCATCATCATCATCACTAGAGCAGTGGTAGATACCAAGTTGAACAGCTATGCTCCACGGCCTTGCAAGGTGCTAGAAGAAACCGATGGCTGGCGACAGGAGCTTTGCTTCAAGAAGATATCCGAAATCCAGTTGGGCAAAGAGTAAGTTGTAAAAGTTCTTCAGATGTTATCACTGTCACCTGTATTTTCATAAATCAAGTGAAATCTATTATAAATTACGGCAAAGGCTTCACCTGAAAATGATTCATGATCAGCTCAATTTTGTGGCCAAACTTACAGCATAGGCTTCTTGCTTCCATCACTACTGGCCGGAGATGGAGACATTTCCATGACTCTTATACCACATCCTTTTATCCTCTGGAACAGTGAGGGCTTAAAAACATTAGCATGTTTGAACATGACGGAAAACTTAAACTTCACATCTTCGTAGTCCAATTCAGATGTAGAAGCTATATTGCGGAACTTAAGGGGGGCCAAAACCAGATGATCCTTGTTATAAATCGGTGCCAGCTCAAGGTATATACGTTGCCAACAGCCTCTGAAATACCAGCGAATCCCCAAGTACGGAGCATAATGGTTGGGGTTGGTTATAGGTTCAACAACGACACAAGCCTTAAATGCCAAGAATTCATGAGAAAGGAAGCTCAGAGGTAAAGTGACAGTTAGGTAATGCCTAGAAGATTGATGCGTAAAATACTTGGGTACTCTTCCACCTGGTAAGAACGTAGGCTTGCTGAATGATCGTAGAATGAGTTCCTGCGCATCTCCATCCAAGCTGAAGCAATTATTGAGTCTAAAACCGTATGTGTCATTAGGAAATACTTGGATCATATAACGATCTCTAGATACTGAAAAGTGATCCTCCGTAATTTCCACCGCACTGGCATCACCCAATGCCGTGACGACTTCTACACATTCTGAAAAGTCTGGTATCTTAAGATCTCTCAATCTGAAAATGCTGGGAGAGATGTTTTTTAACCTCTTGCAACCACGCATCGTTAGTACAGTGTGCGTCGAGAAATTCTCAATGCAACAAGGAACTTCTTCGATGGCAGTGTCATTTAGATTGAGATATTCAATACTCCTTGAAATCTGAGGAAAACTTCTCAACCTCTTGCAACCACTGAGATCGAGGGTTTTGAGAGATGGCAAGTTGACATCGGTTGGAAGAACCTCCAGTCCTGTGCATCCTTTCATTTTAAACGTCTTCAAATTACTGAGATTTCCAATTGTACAAGGAAAAGTCACCAAACTTTTGCAATTGTTGAGTTTCAAAATCTGCAGATTGGTAGCCTTTGAAAGATCTGGAATTTCTTTCAAGTTTCCACATTCTGACAAATTCATCCTCACGAGACTCCCAAGGGACTGAAAAATAAAACAAAACAATGTTGATGCTTCAATCATCAAGCCATGGGAATAATAAAAGACTAATACGACACTTTTTTTTTTTTTTTTTTTTAACGCTGAGTAATACGACGCAGTCCGTCCAAAGCTCAAGTCATCCTCCAGCCTCAAGTCCTTTAAACTCTCAGCTGCCCAAACTAAACACCGAATCTCTGCTGTTAATCTATCTTGTGCCGGAAAAAAGCATCTCGGGCATGGAAACAGACATCTCCCTTATGATCTCTCACCAACCAAGAACCACCACACATTTGTGAGAAATTCCTCCATGCAAACAGACATCTCCCTTATACTTTATTTATATTTATTATACTGTGGTTAAATTACAATTAAAATACTAATCTACTACTATATCAAAGTAGAAGGCTGCCAACTTGAAATTTTTGCTAATGGTATGTATTATGTAATACTATAATCAAACATTAATAGCCATTTTGACAAATTTGGATATACTTACATAGTTAAAAAGTAAAACACAGAATTTTGGGATGAAAGCCAATCAGTAAATGCTATAACCAAAGCAACAACGTACCTGGACGCCTTCCCATAGTTTCTCAAGCATGCTGTTTTTCACTGTGAGATCCATGAGATGTTCTGGGCGACATTGACTTGGAATACATCTCATAAGGCTATCGAGATAATCAACTCCATGGAGATTCTTGTTCCATAAACAATCTCCTACCTTGATCTTATAATTTCCCCATTTAGTAGTCAGCTGAATCTGTGGGAAATTTCTCAACCGGAAGCATCCGTTGAGATTGACTTCCTTCAGAGATTTCAAGTTGATTAGAGATGGAAGATTCTCGAGATTTGTGCAATCTTCCATTTTCAACTTCCTCAGTTTAATGGCATTCTGAATCGAGGAAGGCACTGTCACCAAAGATTGACATCCAGAAAAATCTAATTCCTCGAGGTTTGTTGCATTAGAAAGATCTGGAATTTCTTTCAAATAACTGGACCAACTCATATCCATCCTCTTGAGGCTTCCAAGTGGCTGAAAACAAACAGGGGAAAAGAGAATACACACTCGTTCAAAAACATTTTAAACAGATTTTTATTAAGCTTTTTCAACAAAAATATATCAAAAATGAAAAAAAAACAAAACAGTTTCGGTATTAATTTGACAACTAAGTAACACCGAATGAATTTGACACTTGAAAATAAAATTTAAATTTAGTACCTGAGTTCCTTCCCACAGCTTCTCAAGCTTACTAGCCCACATTCTGAGTTCAAGGAGACACTCTGCTTTAAAATTACAAGGCAAACACTTCAATGGACATTGATCCCATATTAGCAACTTGAGTTTACAGGGCAAATAAGTGAGATTTGTGAACTTTTCCAAATTTAACTCCCTCAGATGTATGGCCTTCGCTTGCGATAACATTCGATCATGTATGATGCTCTCGCGGCTTTGAAGTGGCTGCAAACAAACAGAGGAAAAGAGAATATTCAGTCGTTCAAAAAAAAAAAACATTTTCAATAGATTCATTAAGGTTTTCAACAAAAAAAACAAATTCAATAAAAACTCAACACAGTTTTGGTATAAAATTGACAATTAAATAACACCGTATGAATTTGATACTTAAAAATAAAACTTAAAATTAGTACCTGAGTTCCTTCCCTCGGCTTCTCAAGTTCTGGTTTAAAATTAGAAGGCAGTGGATATTCATTACACATTAGAAAACTGATATTACGGGGAAAACAATCAATGTCTCCACTCTTGCTTTTTCTTTTTGATAAAAAGCTGACTTCATTCTTTCGGGTCCAGCGTCTACAAATTATTAGAAATTGGAGATTATGCATGCCTTTGAACGCCATTTTATCTATGCAAAGTGGCTGATTGATATCTGATGTTTTCAAACATATTCCTAGCACAGTTTCTGTGCCCTGAAAAAGATTCCCAATAAAGCTATTATCAAGCAAATGGGAATAATCGTAAAAGTTTAGAAATCACCAAATGAAGATTAAATTAATATGAAGCATATGCGAAAAAACTTACGGTTTCATTGGCCAATACATTAACAATATCCTCAACATCCTCTAGAAATCGACGTTTTCCAGGTTTAGAAATGGACTCTGAACGAACAATTTCTCTACCCAAACTTTGTAGCAAATTATGCATCTCTACACTTTTCTCCCGTTTTATACGTATGAAGGACTTCTCAGCCAACATATTAAGCCCAATGTTAATGTCAACACTATCTTCGAGAAAGTCTTTGATGTCAGTGACGTACTTACTTGCGAATGCAAGGTAAAGGAATAACTCTCGGTCTCTTCTATCTAACCTGTCGTAGCTGACTCTTAATACTTCCTCAATTTTCCCGTCCAAATTATTTCGGAGCCTAGGCAGCATTTTAATCCACACATCTTTGTCCCTTCTTTTTAAAGACAAACCCAAGACTCTGAGACCCAAAGGAAGATTTCCTGCAAGCTTGGCAACTTCAACTGCGAGTACCTTAAATTCAGGAGGTGGAGAGTTTTGCACAAAAGCAGATCGGCATAACATCTTAAGAGCAAGATCTTCAGATGGAAATGGCACCTCATATATAAGGTCAATCTCATGAGCCTTGAGAAGTTGACTATCTTGAGTGATCACAATAATCCTGCTTCCGGGTCCAAACCATCCAGGTTTCCCCGCCAAGGTGTTGAGTAGCTCTGGATCATACACATTATCAAGAAAGATAAGGACTTTCTTGTCCTTTAACCTTTGCTCCACCATACCTGAATGGTATATCTTTAAGTCCTTCTCACCTAGAATTTCTGACAGAAGTTGTTGTTCCCAATACTTCTTCTTGCCATCGTGGCCCATGTTGGTAGTCTTCGTACTATCGATGAAAGCACGATGGTGGAATTGGCTTGAGAGTTGACTGAAAAGAGCTTCTGCTATGGTAGTCTTACCAATCCCTGAAGGCCCCAAAATCCCCACCATTCTAGCTTCCTTAGATCCCAAGCACAATATTTGATTCATTGCCTCTAAATGAGCTTCAATCCCCACGAAGTTGTCAGAATCAACCGATGGTGTAAATAGTTTATTCGAAACATCATTGGAAATCTTTTCAACCATGTCTGCTTCGTTACACCTAATAACAAATAGTCAATTGGGTCATTAAAGAGCACCACTAAAATCAGAATATAAAAAAAAAATACACACAAAATATGGAATAAGAAACAAGATACCCGTTGTGAATATGCTCTCCGGCCATATTTGCTACATCTTCGAGAGCTTGCTTCCAACTTTGTTTCTGTTTCTGATCCTTTGTTTTACCCTTGCATGTTTTATTAAAGACCTTTCCAAATTCTCCGGTCTGTTTTCTAACTTCGGAAGGATCAAAATTGTAGAAAATGGGAATCACCATTTGATTCAACTCCTTGTAACACTTGTGGATCTCCACCAATTCATTTAAGCACCACGTTGAAGAAGCATAGTTTTTAGAAAAGATAACGATCGCGACCCTAGATGATCTTATGGCTGATATAAGCTCAGGGTTGATAGGGCGGCTTCTATCGATCTCGTGGTCGATGAATGGACTGATTGATTTGCGGTGGAGCGCCTTGAGAAGATGGCTGAGGAATGAATTACGGACATCTTCTCCTCTGAAGCTAGGGAAAACATCGAATCTTCGGCTGCAAGAAGAAGACGCCATGGTAGAAGTCATTTTGATCTCATCATCTTTGGATGAATCGATCGTTTTCCTGTCGAGCTCCTTGGGAAGAAGGCTACCGAATAAATTGCGGAGAAATTCTCCAATGAAGCTCGCAATAACAATGAATATCCAGGTGAAAGAAGAAGACGCCATGGAAGAGGATGAGAGAGTAGAGATGAAAATTCTTAAGAGAAAACACTCTCAATTAAATCAGTAATACATAGTGAGAGAGAAAGAGAGGAGAAACTTGGCCTTCATTTCTTCGAAGACTTCTGGGGGCATAGCTTTTCTACAAGATATTTTCCACACAAATTTAATTTAGTTGTTGAAAGCTGTCACTGAATTATTGGGGCATAGATTTTCTACAATTTCAATTTATTTACAAAACCATACACAGAAGACTTATTTACAAAAAATTTCCACTCACAAATCTTGTGGTTGGCAGTTGTCATTGCAATGATGGGGCATAGCCTTTCAACGATTTCAACTTATTGTAGTTTATCTCAAGTCCAAGTAAAGTTTTTTAAATAAAGAAAAACGAGAGATGCATGTCATGCAATATTGCAATGTGCGGTGTGAACCGGAGTGAAGATTTTAACTTACACTATAAAGAATGCTTTGTTTTTTACTTTACATTTATAATATCAGTTTGGTATCAGAAGGCTGCGGCTTAAGGAGCCTTTGTTTTCTAAGGATTTCATGGACGGGATTGAAGAAGTCATGTTTGAGAGCATCCTCTGCGCTGATCCGTAGCCTCGGGTTTACGGTTAAACACTTTTCAACTAGGTCAAGGAGCGACCGTGGAATCGCGTCTAGAAATTCTCTGCGTTTTGTGTTGAGTTGGCACCATTTTCTCAACTCCATCCCCTTTAAGTACCTTGATTCGTATAATTCCTGGAACAACAACACAAACTTCTACATTAATTCAACTCTTACGATTCCGTATTTAAACAATTTATCAGATAATGTAACTTGCATATACTAAGATCATAAATCACGTTCTATGAGTGCAGTGGAGGCAGTAGAACGTAGATGAAAACCCTCTTATTTGATATTTGAATCCAAATGCTGACGGTAAAGAAGAACAGAGCATGTCTATAGCTATATTATGCCATACAAATGCAGCAATCGATGAATGGGTTATAAGATGAGATTATTACCTCAGGGAAAGATGATTCACGGTTGTGCAGCTTGGCTACTTCCCATAATTCTTCACTGCCTCGTAGTTGCGCAATGTCCTTTATGTTCCTGAAAAATCAAGAGGTCGTTGTAAGAAGGCAAGACGTGAATTAAAGAATGGAATCAAGTGATGACAGATTGAGTCAAATACAAATATTAACTGTTCAGGGTCACCAGTGAAAGGTGCTCTTCCCAGCATTAGGTATAACAAAGTGACTCCTGCAGACCACATGTCTAACTTAGGTCCTTGGTACAAAGATCTGAAGCAAACCTGCACAAGCCAATTCAGCCTCAGAGGATTAGTTTTCCCATCCTAGATGTTCTAATGAGTGGCTCAAGCCTACAACTTTGGTTTCAAGGCATAAGGTTTATATGATTCATATCCGGATTTATCTAGTGACTCGGAAGCCTAAACCCACTTGCATTCTTTTACCATATCAGCAAAGTTTCAAGGGAAAGGAGAGGTAGTTATAGTTGAAGTACCTCTGGAGCTCGGAAGCCTTTGGTTCCTGAGCAAGGACCATCTTTCTTCTGATTTATATCCCCTAGTAAAGTCAGAAAACAAATTCTTTGGGTTTAAATTAAACTCTGAAAGAAGAACAAGAGTCGACAAAGATTACACCAGAAATGCACCTGCTTCAGGTCGACCGTTAGAGCGCAGCGGCATTGGGGTCAGATAAAGAAGCTCCTTCTCAGTTTTTCCTGGAAGAGCAGCGACACGCTTTCTCATAGACGTAGGAGCTTTAGATGTTACTTCATGGTTTGGATTTGGACCAGACATTGATTCCTGCAGAAAGTTTAAAAGCTCTTTCCTTCCATGACTCGGCAAAGGCTCTCTCCTCTTTTCCCCTGAAGGGTTGTTTCTTGTGCTGGTCACTTCTTTGGCCGAAGTTAAGCCAGACCCTTCTGCCCCTTGGCTATTGAATCTCTCCCGTCTGCTCATGTCATTCCGAGCTTTTATCTTTCCCGCTGCTTTCTTCAGACTATTGGGCGCTAGAGTTCTCTGAGAAGATTTGTTGGTAACTCCGTTTGTTGCGTCAGATGTTTTAACCAATGTATGATGCTTCTTGCTGGCGGTTGGAAGATTTGAAGCTGCTTTTGATTTATCTACAAAACATAAAAGAGATAGTTTTAGTTTCCAAATTTACAGCCTAGTAGAAAACATATGCATGAGGGGAGACGTTTACCTGCTCTTACCTTTTGATGCCAATCCTAATCAAGCCATACAGGAAAAAATAAGATTAATATCAGTGGGTGTGAGCATAACACAAAATATGAACACAAACGTTTGTGTTAGCTCAAGCTTTTCAGTGCCTCTGTTAGACACTGACCTTAGTCTTTAATAAGCAGGTTTCATTAAATTCTATTGTAAGAAACACCAACCGATAACCATCTCTAGAAAAGTATTGATAAGAGAAGGATGCCAAATAAATGCTAACCATGGCGAGGTTAAAATCAATGAGATAGCCTCTGTTGGTCTTCCTAGAGAACAAGAAGTTGCCTGGCTTAACATCCCTATGAACAACACCCTTCAAAAATTGCAGAAGAGAAACATAGAACTGGTTAGTTGTGTCATTGAAAGATGAATGCTCGAAAAATTTAGTCCTAAATCTGCATTACCTGCTTATGAAGACTTGATAGAGCTTCGAACATGCAGTAGCCGTACAACTGTAGCTGATACACATCAATTTCTCTCTTCAATGAATCGGGTCTGTCATGTTCAAGGTGCTCGAGAATGATGCAATCAGAATCTCCATTCTTGAGACAGCCTTCATGCTTTATTATAAAGTTTTTCCCCCTAAATGAATCAACATTTAGGCAATTTCAGATTTTCATGTTTAAAAATGTGGAAGGTTCATTGCCGAATCATACTTAGTTACTTACCCAAAACGCTCCAACATTCTGATTTCATTATTAACATAGTACCTCTGAGCACCAGCATTAGGGCCTGCATGAAAAGAACAACATGAGGAGGTCTTCTAACTAAAACTAATGCAGTGAACAAATATAGCCACATATCATTTGGTTTTCCATACATTTAATGGCAAACTCTGTTCCATCAGTTTTCCTCTTTGCCTTATAAACAATTCCGTAGCCCCCTGCAGTTGAATTTCACCAATGAATGATTAGCTGATAACCAGTTAAGTTGTTTCAACATAACGGGTAATATAGACAAAATAGTCAGGAAAGAAATACCTGAACCTTCTTCCCCAACAATAGTGTAAGAATCAAAATCTGGAAATGTGTTGTGTTTTGACTGATCCTAAACCACAAATACGAAAAGTCTTAAAACAATGCATCAATGCTAAATTTGATGCAAAAGTAACACGGAAAGCTGTTTAAATGAAAGCCATAAGAAACTATTGCAGAGGACTAACTCTACATGAAAGAGTCATGTCTACCTTCTGATCTTTAGATCGAATGGAGTTAAAATTTTGCTTTGACTTCTGGATAGCTTTACTTTTCCTGGTGTGTTTTTTCTCACGGGAACAGCTGTACGCTTTGCTGTTTCCCGACGACTTGCACAGATCCTGAGTTTTCTGTACCAAAGATTTATCTTGATTAGCTGCTATAGCAGAAGGCTTCAAGGGCAGCTCTTTGACAGGGTTCCTGAAGACGTGGTCTTCTTGCTTTAATGGATTACAACTCAAGAGAAGCAAATCTTCAGTGTCCTCCACAATCTGCACTGATCGTAACTCACTTTCTGATGGCATTGAAGAGGCAACGGGATCGGTCTGCATACAGGGAGTGTGTATCTCCCCCTTAGGCAAGAGATCCTTCATGTTTATATCCTCTTCGTCTTTGAACAATATTTGGTCGTTAGCAAATTGAAAATCTCCAACTTCAAGTTGCTCACAATATCCAGCCTCGCGAGGAGATGGTGAATCTTGCTTGCTTTCCTCCAAGCCGTACACAGGATGAACATCCACTGAAGCATTGGAGAAAATCTCACAACCAAAAAGTCGAGTCCGTGGACCAGATCGAGGATTATGGTCAAAGGCCACTATTTCTCGATCATGTGTACTTACCATTAAACGCGAAGCTTGAGATTCAAAAGCTTTAAGAACCTCAAGCATAGATCCATTGGCAATAGCTTTGATGTTGTTAGCTCTGTTATCCATTACAGAGTAATTCACCTAGAAAAAAAAATCAAAACACAATAAATCAATCCCTCATTGTTTGAAACTAAACTAGACCGTGACAACTTCAATTTTATATAGAGATCACTTACAACGCTTTCATTCCTTCGGCTTCTTTTTGGCAATGGCATGAGCTCTAGCTCTTCTTGTTCCTCGTTTCCTAAGTGTTATCAAAGTTTTTAAAATCAAATACGAGACGAGAATCACTATGTAAGTGTGACTACTAAACCACAATATCAGATGCTAAATAACGAATAAACTGAAAATAATGCAAACTTAAGTACCTCTCATATGCCCAAGACAATTTCGCTTTGGCTTAGGAGATCCCGAATCCATAAATTGTTTAATCTGTTCAAACAGAACATTTTCCGGCACACCCAGACTACAAGCGAAACTGGCCGGATCGGAGAGAAACTGGCGGGAGAGAGTCACGATGAAGCCATCTCCGGCAAGGGAAATAGGTGAATTAGGGATCGAGCAAAAATATTCGACGAGCTTAGGGGGAACTTGGAAGTTTGTAACAGATTCTGGATGGCCAGTAGAAAGTAGGAGACGACATAGCTCCAGGGCTTGCCGGTAATTGAAATGCTCGATCTCGCCGTCTGACTCGGTGAGACCAAGAGCTATTAGCCCTCTTCTGGCTGAAGAATTCTCGAGTTGACGCGGTTCCGAACTTTCCGACATTGCAAATGCTGTAAATCTGACGAGCGAGAGAGAGAGTGAAGCTAGGGTTTTAGGAATTTGAGATTTGGGGGAAAATGGAGAACGGGCGGGAGAATGGCACGTGTGGTACGTGTGATGTTTGTTTCGAGTTTTTGTACGTAAATGTTCCCGCTCATTTCTCTACCAGCTGGATTATTACGGCCTCATGCGTCTACAGGCCCATTTTAAATGAGCCCATATAAGTACGTTTTTTTGTAACCTGTAAACCAAAACGTTATATCGAAATCTTTTTATGGCATGAAATGAAAGTATGAAACATATAATGGCATGATTTTTTGAACTATTAGAGACGGCTAGAACTAGATAGATGCCGATTAGATTTGGTTTATATATTTTTTTCTCAAATTGTATTATCTTTTAGTATTTTTTTTTATTAAACTTCTCTCTTTCAAATGGACATATGGATAACAAATATAGCTGGTTTTTTCCTAATCAATTTGGTCACAATTGAGACTTTTTGGTACTTTTAACCATCTAGACGGAGAAATTCCATACTGAAACCTAAAGCCTAACTAATCACCACATTAAAAACTTTGGTAAACTTGTTTAATGGTCTCTTAGTGGCCAACTATTCAAATTATAGTGAAAGAACTTTAAACTTACTTCTTAAACAAACTTAATAACTATTTTAACCACTAGACCACCGTGAATTGGTTGTAGTCTTGTAAAATAATTGTTAGAACATTGTAATTATTCAAGAGGGTCAAACTTGTTGCGATACGAACAATCCAATCCAATTCAATTTACAACATACAAAGAGAAAAAATGGAGTTTATGGTTATATTCTAGAAAGTAAAATCCTTGCCGATTACAAATCTAATCATTATATGTACAATATAGCATTTTATGTAATATGTATGCATGTATGGATGGAACATTTGCGTTTATGATGCTGTAATCTAAAGATGGATATATAGTAAATGAGGGCCAAAGAGTACTCGTGAGAGACAAAGAAAAGGGTACGGTGTATAACCAAAATGTCGGTTACTAGGTGCGGACATAATGCTGGCCGTGGAGCTTATACAACACAAATGGCCCATTTTTGTTTTTTTTGTTTTGTAACATAGCATTATGGTCTTTCATCTTTTCCTATTAATTTTGTTTTTTCTGATATGGTTATAAACTTTCTGATTAAAATTCAAAAATAAACATTGTTCTAGTATATCAATGTGTAACATCATTAATGACCTGTTCAAATAAATTTGATATGGCCCCTTCAAAACCAACCCGTGAATCAGATTGATCGTTCCACTATAAAAGAAATATACATAAAGAATATAAATAAAAGGAGTCATAATGATAATATCCCCATTTTCATATATTTTCCACTCTTTTTTTTCCAATATGTGTAGGAAGATAAATCAGCATCTCCTACCTATCCATCGACTGATACGTGTCACACAATGTATCCAACGATCCAAAAATAAAAACAAAATAATCTCTAGATATATATCCCAATAGCACAAAGAACCTTCACTTTTCTCTCCCACTCTTTATTTTACTACTCACATATCTCTTCTCTATATATATCACTTTACATAAACCATACTATTCAACACACATAACCATGGCTTCTTCACAAGCCTCCCTCTTGCTTACATTGTCTATGGTTTTGATTCCTTTCTCTTTAGCTCAAGCTCCCATGATGGCTCCTTCTGGCTCAATGTCCATGCCGCCTATGTCTCCGTTGCCAATGATGACTCCACCACCTATGCCTATGGCTCCACCACCTATGCCCATGATGACTCCACCACCTATGGCTATGGCTCCACCACCTATGCCCATGACTCCACCACCAATGTCTATGGCTTCACCACCAATGACTCCATCTACAAGCCCATCAACAGGTCCCGACATGCCTTCGCCGCCGATGCCATCCTCACCTTCTCCGGGACCCATGCCACCAACAATGGCCGCCTCACCGGATTCAGGAGCTTTCAAGGTTAGAAACAACGTTGTAGCACTTTCATGCGTTGTTGGAGTTGTTGCAGCCCATTTTCTTCTCGTTTGAGATTATTATTGAATTGGTCAGTCAGCATCGTTTTCGTGTAATTTACTTTCATTTTTTTTCCTCGAATTATTAGTGTTCATCATTTTATCATATTTGAGTTTGTGTTTTGATATGTACGATTCAGACATTTGTTTGCACTATTTGCTTAATAATTTTATCGTTGACTCTAGTTGAAGAGAGACTTTGTATGTGATGTAAAAATTCATATCTTCTACCTATATTGCACGGAACATTACTTTCGTATAGTCTCATAGGACATAAATATGGTTACAACGACAATAACATAATATGATAAGTACCTCTCGTTGTTAGTTGGTGATTTTGATCGATGAATACTATCACAAGAAAAAGAAAAGAAAAAAGAGAGAAAAGTTTACGTATTTATACATTCTCCACAATCATTTTTAAGAAATAAAAGACTTTATTCAGAAATGTTTTTTTTTTTGAAGAAATGTTATTTTGAAAAGTGTAAGAGAAAATGATATTTTGAAAAAAATAAAAATTGTTCTTCCAAGAAATAAAAGAGGGGAACGAAGGAAAAAGCTAAACTTGCAAGCTGTCATTGGAATTTTCTATAGAATATTTTTACTTCTCTATAGATTACATTATTTATCTTTTCATTTCGTAAAAGTGTAGAATACATGAATAAGTTCATGAAAAAAACGAGAAATTTTGAAAAAGGCTGTATTTGAAAATGGAAGAATACGAAAGAGGGGTGGGTATAGTGAATAAATGGTAGGGAATAGAGATATGGCCGACCTAAGAAGACAGCTAAAAAGAAAGTGACGTTCACATGACTGTCTTTTTCAATTGCCCCTACCATTTTTTCCAATGTGTATTAGTTTTATTTGAAATCATGCGTTGAAAAAAGTATTATAGAAAAGCCCATATATGATATATATATATAGTCTAGCACTAGATAGTATATGCATTTTTCTTAAGTCAAGTTGGTGATTTATTTTATAAAATAGATGCCTAAACTGTTAAGAGTAATTGCAGTAAAAATAGTGGATGGCAAAATCATATTCAAATTCCTTGATTTCCCCTTTACCTCAGATTGCTCTTTTTGAAGAATCTTTAGGATTTAAGGTTTGAATTAGTGCTTGAAACTCAGGCTGACGACAATAAGTTTTCTTGAATCGAGGTACATTGGTACTATAGAGACAAAAATAGCATGGATCGTTTTCACTTTAACATTAACTCATGTAAGATGAGTTATCTGCTTATGTTCCACTTTGGGTTCCCAGTTCCCTACATAAGAAGTCAATGATACTCCATCTGAATATATATACATATATATTAGTAAAAATAATCTCATTCTCATTAATTAATCAAAATGTACAATTGTGGCTTTTTGAGTTTGACACACAGAACTTGAGGTTACGTAGTATCGGTACTGAAAATGAACTCGAACACAAGTTCTTCTACCCAAAGCAAGAACTCATCATATTTTGAGTTTATCATAACTTTTTTGTGTTGATCAATCTCAAGAAAATGACTACAATAACGTATTTATTTATACACACACTAAAACAATCTCACTCGTGTACTTCTCAAAGATGAACTAAAGTTACAGGACTCTCGTGTGAATTGAAACAAAGATATCATTAACAAATGATCTCATACTTGTGATACCATTCTTTTTATACAGCTCTTGGGGATGTGAATTGAAACAAAGATATCATTAACAAATGATCTCATACTTGTGATACCATTCTTTTTATACAGCTCTTGGGGATGTGAATGCTATGGAAGTTTGGTCCCTTTGGAACAGTTGCAGTTCTTTTCTCCCCTGAAGATTTGTTGATGGTTGCAACTTCCTTAGATTCTCCGTTCTTCGTTTTAGTTTCCTCCACGGTTTCAATTCCTTTACTTGGAACTTGCTTCTTTCTACCAAATGCAACCCTGAGGAAAGGTAACTGTTATGTCAAGTCAAAACTCGTTTGCGTAGTTTTCTCAAGTGATCAGCTGTTTTTACCTCTTGGATTTCACTAAATTTTCAGAGATAAGTGTTGTGGATGTTCCTCTTGAAGCTTTTAACCGGGAAGTTGTGTTCTTCTCCCACTGCAGTTGAGCTTATTATATCACAAATAACAAAAAACACTCACAAGATGAACAGACATTGATGTGCTTGAGAAAGGACTTACTCTAACTTGCTGATGTTTTGGACCTAAGTTTTCTCCTTGGAACCCAAGAATGTTTGTAGTTTCTTCTTCTTTGGCAAGAGCACATTGTGGTTTCTTCTCTGTGTTTGCTTCCTTGAGAATTCGTCTTTCCTAAAAAATTGTAAAATTTTCTTACATGAGAAAAAAAATATCAGAGTGGCATATCTTTGGTGGGTTGAATTATTGCACATCATACATCGGTTCTAAGTCGAAAAGGCTTTGGATTCGTGAGCTTAGGTTTCGTATACTTGACATGAGTACCAGCCGAAACAGTCTTGCCATTGAAACACTTATCTGCTCCTGTCATAACCTGGTTCATACAAATACATAAATACACAGAACATGATAGTAGAGCCCAATTAGATAGTACACAGAAGGTAAATAGCTAGCTTACCTTTTGAGTAGTTTTACAAATTTCTTTCTTGCCAAAGACTTTCTTTTTTAACAGAGGGTAGATGGCTTGTTCGTCTTTCCTGCCAGTTTGACACAAAACAAGTACATCAGTGAGGTGATGCATAATAGAGCCCAAAGTAAAGTAAGTAAACAACATTTTCCTCACCTGTTATTGTCCAAGGCTGAAGAGTTTTCCTTATCATCGCCTTCTCTATCGACATCTGCTGCATTAGTAACATTTTCTTTGTCCTCACATTCCAATGTTGCAGTCTCATTCTCATATTGCTTTGCTTTTTCCAGTCCATGCTCCTTTAATACGGAATTATCTTCTCTATCGACATCCGCTGCATTCTCTTTGTCATCACACTCCAAAGCTAATGCATTTTCCTTATCTTCAATCTCTCCAATTTGACATTCCTTTGATGTATCCAGTCCACTCTCCTTTATTACAGCAGTATCTTCTCTGACATTCCTTTGATTGTTCATGTTAGCCTTCACTGTTTCCGACAATTCTTCAGACTTGTTTTCGACCAAGAACTTTTCATCTCCACTAGTTTTGTTCTCAAGTTCCATGCCATTAGATTCATGAGCTTTGGAAGGATCAGAGGAAAGCACAGACTCTTTTTTTTTCTTGACCTTCTGTTTCAAAGTACCAGAACCTTTGGCTTTCTCATCGATCTGTTTCTGTGACCGTAAAGAATCAAACACTCGGCTCTTCACCTCTCGTGTTTTTAGTGGTCTTCTAGATGGAACTGAACTCACAACCTTATCTTTTACCCCCAAACCATTTCTTTTGTTTTCAATCTCAAGCTTCCTCATCCCGTTACACAACTTCTTCACCGAGGAACTAAGCTCCACAGATCTCTTCAGTTTCACAACCTTCTTCGGAGATTGAAACACTAAAGCCTTTGCAACAACTCTGTTTTCCGACACCTTGATCTTTGCACTTCTCGGATTCTGTACACTCCTAAAAGCTGCTGGACTCTGCATTTGCTTCTTTCTCTCAGTTAATGCCTTCTGAGGAACTGATGACACTTTTGCCTTTAGAGTTGCATTCTTGTTTGTGGAAATTACTTTTACTTCTTTTGACCTGCTGTTTCCATTAGCCTTCTGAGGAATAGATGAGATCATAGCCAATCTAGAAACGCGTGACCTCGAGGGTTTTGCAGGAACAGTGTTAGGACATTTAGGATCAACACTGTAATCAACAAAAGTATATAGAACAATGTAACGTTAAATACGCATAACAGTGATGATCTCTCTAAGTTCAAAAACACATTTCTTATAGTTTGAATTTCATTACCTGAAATCTTTTCTGTAAAGAGCTTTTCGAAGACGAACACTTGGACTCCTAGCTGCCATGACCTTGTATTGTTGATTAACATCAAAGTTAGTGAATTTTTTTCAAACGAAATCAAATTAAGGAAGAAAAGAAAAAAGTTTGAATTTTTAAGCTAACCCGAAGAACGAATTTTTTGTAGATTGCTTCCGAATCCATAAATTCTTCATGTTTCTGATCACATCCTAAATACACATTTATCACCAAGGAAACAAAAATGGATCAAAACACAAGCTAATTTAAGTCAAACCCAGAAAAATGTTCACTAAAACCATAAATTTAGCAATTTTCAGATTGATTATCACATTTACCCCCAAGATCCAGAAAATTTCCATAATTATTTCCCAGATCTCTGGAACATTTTGAAATTATTACTAATGATTTGATTCAAATTTCAAAAAGAAAAAGTTTCTAAAAGAGAGTGAATAAGATTCTAACCAACTCTAGAACAGAACCAGTAACGATCATCGCCTTCTGGGCGGTGATCAAGTGCGGTGAGGTCTACAAACTTCGGTGCTTCTATCGTCTCGTAGAAGTTTTCTTCGTTAAATTCGTCCATTATCATATGCTCAAATTCCTCCATTAACACTAAATTATCAGAAATTAAGAGAATCGCTGAGAGAAAGAGAGGAACAGAGAGAAAGAGTGAGAGAGAGAGAGTATTGTCTAATTTGGTGCGTGTCTAGCTCAGACAAGAAGATGAAGGATCATTCACAAAACTAGCCGTTAAGAGGAAAAGGAAGAATCTTTTTCCTGTAATAATGGTCTCTTTACAGGGCTACTTTCGTCATTACAGTAAGTTTTATTCGAGCTTCAAGCCTTCAGGCTTCAACGCATCTTTTTATCTTCAGTGTAAAGTAAATCCGAAAAGAAGAAGCAAACCGGTTATTTTAAACCGGTGCATCTCCCACATAACCAAACCAAATCAAAATTATATAAAGTAAAACCTCTATAAATTAATAATATTGGGACCAATGTATTTTTATGATATTTAATTAATTTATCGAGATTATTAATTAATAAATGTGATATTTGGGTCAAAATAACAATTTGGAACCGGAAAAAATTATTAATTTAGCGAGGTATTAATGAATCAAATATTAATTTATAGAGGTTTAACTGTAATGCTGTTGAATCCCGTTTACAACTCTAAACGCCATCATTGACGCAGGAATTATAAGGCTTCAACGCATGAGTAGTTCTTTGCAAATCATTCTGCTTTGTTCTCTTCGACAGGTTCAAATTCCGTAATTAATACTGACAAAAGTAAACTATTCGGTAATGCTATAACATTTTAGACGTAAGCATTCAAATATTCAATATGATGAAATAATGATTTTAATCAAAATTATTGGTTTAATTAAAGAGTTTGGAGCCTCGTAATAAATTTCAGTTTCAAGCAAACAAACAAGAATTGATCAAACAAATTTATTATCAACGGTTACTTGTGACTTATCGAATCAAAACAACGGCTACATGTGACTGTAGAGCTCAAGACTTTTCATAGGGTGTATCGGGCTGGGCAAAGTTAAGAAAAGGGCCCATTTTAAGCCCACTATGGGAACGAAACAGAAGCGATGGGTAAATCTTTTGGTTTTATCCCTTCAAGTCAAGTGTGCGATCGGTGACGGTGTTTTCTTGCTGCCGGAGCCGGAGTTTCTCAGTATATCGTAGTAACAGCTATTTCAACCGGAGTTTCTCCAGTGTCTGTTCTTCATCGCGGCTTCATCGCATCGATCGCTTGTGTATTGCAGAGCCAGGTCTTTTGAGTTAATCCCGTCTCTCGCCATTTCCGATTTCCAGCGAGTACGTCTCCGTTGATCGATAATTTTGTACCTAGTTGAGGTCAGTTTCATAATTCCACTTGTATAATTTCTTTTCGATTCCCTCCGAAACTGATTTGCTGAGCGTGGACCTGGGATTTTCTTCATTTCATAGTCTTCGATGTGAAATTATTGAATCGTTTAATTGTTAGATCTGTAGTTTTGATTGTATGGTATCGAATCTATTCGTTGTCTTATCCATTTGATCGATTATAATATACGCGATGTTAGACCAACGAGACATCTTTGTTCGGATACTTCACCAGTTTTGAACAATCAATTTCGGGGTCTAGGTTTGCATTTGCCAATACACTAATTGATTTTGATATTATGTTTTGGTTCTTCATTGATTGTTTAGAGAAAAACTCGCAGGGGGATTGTAGGAAAGATGAACAAGATGGTGGAATATGGGAGAAAAGCTTTGTTCTATGTGAGAGTCCTCTCTGGATACGAAGAACGGAGAATCCGAAATTACAGGTTACAACTCGAAAAGCGTATCCAGCAGGTTCTTTTTTTTTCTTGTTTCACCTCAATCTATTGTATTAGAATGAATGGTATAAGATGATGAAAGTCGTATAGTTCCTGCTTTTGGACTTTAGTTGGTCAGTGTTAATTTGAAGAACTCTTTCTACTTGACTGTGAGGATGAGACATTGAATTGAAGAAATTTTTATGTTTATATACATTACTCATGTTTATTATTCCTTGTTAAAGTAAAGATGGAAGTTTATTGTATGCAGGATATTCAACTTCAATTAGTACTTCTCTATTTATGATAATTGAGTAGTATATTTAAACAGTAAAATTGGGATATTACTTGGTAAACTACATTTGAAGTGACTGGTGAAATATGATCTTCCTTTCAATAGTGTTTCCCAATCATATAATAGACTTTGGCTTTTTTTTCGGTTCAACAATATATATGACTTCTAGCTTCTAGCAAAGGTTGGTCATGGTTACCTTTTTAATTCAAATGATCAAAATTATTGTAACATTTGATCTTGCAGGCACAACAAAGGAAAGCAGAGATAAACAAACTCCCAGAGCAGATTATATTATCTGAAGTCCGCCGTATGGTTGAGCAGATGCAGAACTTGAATAAGCAGATTGAGAATACTGTGAGTCTCTTGTCTTTATTCTCAGTCCAAAGTTTGCAAATTATTTACTTGACTCCCATTAAGTTTATCGCTTGTTTAAGAGTGGTGCGAATGTTTGAGATAGTATGTCCTTCAAGTGCTTTTGGTTTCGAAGCATTCAAAGAAAACCAGAGTCTGTGTTTTTCTTAAATCAAAAAGCTTTCATCCGTCTTCTTCTACTTTTGGCCGTGTTTCCAAGTCTAAGTTTGTTTTTGGCTTTTGGGTCTTTGAAAAATACAGGAGGCTCAGATTGAAGACTACTTCAAGCCGATAGACAAGCAAGCTAGTACCATAATGGAGATTCAGCTCGAAGGAGAGAAGAAAATGATGGGAAAATTGATGAATACAACACAACAGGAAACTATAAGAAAGATTGAAGAAGCTGAGAGACTCGCTCGGGAACGTGCGAATGCAACTGTAGAGGCAAACACGGGAGAGAAGATCCAGGATTCAGAATCCTCAGTCAATGAAAAAGCTCAAGCAAAATAAAGACAGATCTTGTCTTCATGTTGACACAGAATAGATTCCGATTCTCTTAGTTGATCAAAGCTGAGATGGCAGCCTCGCATTTGCTGGGTTTTAATAATTTGGAATTTGGTTGACTGAATAGAAGCAAGACCGAGATTGTGGTCTGTCTAGCGTGCAAGAACTTTGTAGTAGGTGGCCCTCGTTGGCCAGTCCCAAAGTGGCCACGTTTTGTCAATATTAAGTTGTTTTCAAATGAACTTTGAATCATAAACTTAAGGTTTACACACTCGTTTCAACTTTGTCGGCACCATTAACTTTTTGGATGAGAAAAATACTCACAGAGTAGTAAAGTGTGCGTTTAAACATAGCAAAAGTATAACAATTTGGTGTTGGTGCGTCGTTTTCTTCAGATTTGCCGGTTTTCAAAATCTGTAAAAATGGGGCATTCTCCTTCACTATATGCACATCAGGGATTTTGACGAGATCGGTATGTTCCTAAAGCTTGTCGTTTCGAGACATGGGCGCATAAACGCGTTGTTTCTCTACGTGGACTATAGCAGTCTGCACAATGCAGCTACTTGTGGTGCGCATGTGATCCCAGGATAAGAACTATGGGAGCTAACAGAGTACACTAATACAATAAATCACTACTGTTCTTTCTCTTTCTGTTGAAACCTTGCGCAAAATATTTTATACTTTCGAAATATGAGGTTTTGTTTTAGCACAATAGAAGAACATGTGAGTTTCTTTTTCTTACTTGCTTTGGGTATGAAGAAACTCACGCATCTGATTGTGAATTTCGGATTTGACAACAAGTCGCATTCTCTTAGAGTCTTCCCAAAGAAGGCCTCCCCATTCCCGAGCAAAGTCACAAGCTGCCTCAAACACATCCTGTTAACATGATTTTGGTTACTGAGATTTACTAGAACGGTTTTGCGATATGGAGAAAAAAAAATTTAAGAGGATTCGGGTTTGTTACTTTTGAAGGAAATTCATCGTAGAAATGAGCCTGGGCCATCTCGATTCTCTTCAGATCTGCCTCCCAAAGCCGTATCTGCCAGAAACAAAGCATTACTGTTTATCAGCACAAGCCTGATGAATCGGGAAGCGGAGGAAGTCTGCACTTTTCAAGCTATAAACAAATCCTACACACATTTTTATATGATTGACATTAGATGGGAGGAGAGAGAGAGTATAAACCTGATCAGTGACGTTTTCTGGAATAGATGGTACTCGATCAGCACATCGTGGATGAGAATTCTGCTGGAGAAAAGTTATAATCTGTGACAACCAAAAAAAAAAGAATATTCAGAAAATTTTAAGAGAAGCATCAACAATTTGATCAACATCTTATGGACAGTGTGGGTTCGGTCCACTCCAGAGTAAGCATTCATGTATTAGATACTTCAAAATGTTTTTCAACTGAAACCTACTGTACCTGGTCTGATGTGATGCCATTGTCAAATGCATTGTATAAACTTTCCTTTGTAATTGCACAAGCAATAAGGTTTGGAAGTTGGTATTCTATCCTGGAAAGTTGAAGCAGCAACTAGTTAGATCTAAAGGATTTCAAGTCACAGAAGAGTAGAGTTTTAGATCAATGTTTCAGGAGCTTATACCTCGCAAACAGACGTAAAATTTCACACTGTAACTTAGATGTGGAGTAAGCATACATCCTGAAGTTTGTTTCCATCACGACAAATCCCTGATGAGGAATAACAAACAACAAGGATACGCAAGATCAAGAAAATTGTTGGTAGTAGGTAGAAATAGGAAAAGAGGAGAATCAAAAGGTGTAACCTCTTTTCGCACTGAGGAATCTGCCAGACTGACTGATAAATTTGTAGCCAGTTTAGTAGGAATAAACCAACTATCTTTCCTTCCCTGTAATAACGATGAAAACCGGTTCAGCATATGATATACTTTTTATATTCTCTCTAAATTTAACTTTTGCAAAGTTTATCTTCTTTTGGTAATGAAAAAGATATCACAAATGGTTGAACCTGTTGAAGCTTGACTAATCCCAAGTCTGCTAGGTCTTTAAGTGTATTTCTTTGAACGTCAGTCAAGGTATTTAAGTTATACGCCTGCAATGTGCACAAGAATGTTTGAGCTCAACGAATTAATTAATAAGCCTCCATCTAAATCAAATAAGAGTACAAAAGAACAATAACGCTTGAAATGACTTTGTGAACTGCTGTTATACCTCACCAGTAACATGAAAACTAAGCTCTAACAAAAATGAAATCAAGTCTGCTGGATCTACATCTCGCTCCTGAATAACAATGAAACTGGGTTATTAATACAGCAAAACTGATATATTGATTTAACTAGACCTTATCAAGGCATGATACAAACCTCGGCATTCGATATGTATTCTCGGATAATGTACCAAAGCTGGGAATTTGTATCCATCAGCTGCAAATTAGGGTCAATAAGGTTACTTACATGAATACAGGTAATAAGAGATCAATGACTCACGTTTTGCATACCAAAAACTGAAAGCCACTCTCAGTTAATCTCGGGCCATCTCTGTCTCTGTAATATCACATGAACTGTGTTACACTGGGAGGCACTATGCCACCACTATGCATTTATAGACTTGTAAAACAACATTACCTCTGACTCATTAAACCTCGCTGGAAGATTTTCATCATAGATGAACTAATGCCAGTTAGCTTCTCACCATGACCCGAATTTATGAGTTGTAACAAGAAACACTGCCAAACATAAGTACACATCATCAGATACTAACCAAATCCTTACTGAAAGATATTGCCTTTTACAAATTACTTCCATCTTACTAGTATTATCAATATGTAATTAGAAACTACACACCTCCCATTGCTTAAGTGCATAGGTTTCGAGTTCTTGTAGACTTGGAAGCTTAATGGCATTGTCGGAGTTCATGGGCTCCCTAGGCAAAACTCCACTACAAAATTCAAGTTTAGCTCATCAGCATCTTTTTCCAAAAATCTAGAAAAAAACTTAAAAGGACTGTACCATCAATATAAGGAGATGTCTTTACCCGGAAATTATATGTTTCTGAAGATTGTTCTGAAATGTAGGGTTTAGGTTGTAACTAGTTCCCTTTTTCCTGAAAAGAGTAGAAAGAGCAGCCTAAAATATTACAGGAAAAAGAATAGGAACTATCATATTCCCCACTTATCAATCATAAACAAATTAAACAGAGTGTATTAAATATAAGATGAAGCTCAAAGGGTTCAATGCTCAAGTTAACATCCAACGTCAAAACAATTCAACATAAATAAACCTCCAAAGTGAATAGAGTGAAGTATTGAACTAAGTGAATAAGTCTTAAAAAAATGGCAGTATCTTGAAAATTCAAGATATGATAAACAAACCAAGAATGCATACCTATCTGATATTTCTGAAAAAATCCTTAATTGAATGAGTCTATCTATAGCAACTCTGTGCTTAGAGGCGCCATCTGCAAGCACCCACTCCTCCATCATCGTGGCAGGTACAGGATCAGTAATGTACAACATCTGCAATACATATTTCTTGGCCAGAGGCGGCAAAGACCTGATACAATCTCAACAAGGTAAGATCCTCAAATTTTTCCAAATTCAACAATCAGGTTTACTAGTCTTCAAATTCTATAAAATCATCATATATGATTAAAAATAGATAAAATCAACCTGAGAATGGCCTCGCAGATGAAGACATTGTTGTATAGTTTGTCAAGCTTGATGGCGGGAAGAGAAGCCACCATGTCCATGAAATTTTTGGCGATGATCCTAACTTGCGGCATCTTCACTAATAGGGGATTCCTACTCACAGGACAGCTTCTGGAAGAGTTTACTAACTGTGTTACTTCAAAAGTGTCAACAAATTTAGGGTTTCTAACTCACAGCTATCAACTCTACGCAAACTAGATAACTAAATCATCTTTTCATCAACCCAAATCCAAAACAAGAACTTCAGAATCAACAAATAAGGAAAGGATTACACTTTCGGCTAACGTTGGAGACAAAACAAGAATTGGATTTAGGGTTTCAGCTCTCAGAATCAAAGAAAACTGAAAAAAAATCAATCGAAGAAGATGAGCAGGATTCGGAGCCACCGATTTCTCCTCTTTGATTCAATTGCATTGTAGGAAGGAAGCTGCGTTTTCTTTTAAACTTAAATACGACATCGTTTTCCTTTCTTTTAAAGTTTCATGGGCCTTAGGACTTAGTAATGGGCCTCTCTGTATAAAATATTTGCGGCCATTTTGATATTTTCACAGCATGACAAAAGCTAATGACTAATATTGTAGATAGAATTCTTTTTGCTTGAGTGACCCCATAATGTAACAAAGGTTATAATCAATCATCTGTTAAATTTATTATTACTGATTATTTCATTGATATCACACTCTTACAAATCATTACAATCTTCTTTACAAGAAGAATACATAATTATATGAATCTACTATAATATCATCATTGTTCTAGAAGGCATTATTTAAATATATGTATAAGCCATATTACATGGAGAAATCATAGTTATAATATATATATAAACACACTAGAGATCTCTAGAGAGAGATATGAACGGAAATGGAATAATCAAGTCAGGAGAATGTTGGAGTTATAGGTTGCTCCGGCGGTCCAATCGGCGGGAAGAGCATTCGGCGATTGAACCCAATTGATTCCGGCGCTTCCATAGACTAAAAACCTCAAAGAGAGAGTGCCTCTTGGTGGATTCTGATAATCGTGAACTGCTCCAAACACTCTTCTCATACGTTTCCACTCTTTGCAATCCTCCTAGACCATACATACCACATGCATTCATCAAAACTTCTACTAATTATTAATGTTTCTTGATGCTAAATAAAATATGTCATACCACTAAACTATATATTTTGGTCCACATATATATCTTAGTTTTGTAATTTACCTGCCAAACTTCAACGGCGAGGATGTCGTTGACACCACCAACGTATAAGAAAAGGATAGCAATATAATGAGGGTTATAGCTTTTCTCATGGACCTTATACACTAGATTATACCCTCCGTAGTGGCAAGGGACCCTTTGGTACTCAACGTCGACCACACCGAAGGAGTAGAGCTGAGCCTCTGTGCCAGGTCGTGCCATACGTCCGTACGCCTTAGGGCTAAAGATGAAGTCAGTACCATCTCCTTCTCCGTAGTCCGTAGCAACTACGTATACTCCTTCCTCATTGCAGTGTGGAGGTATCTTACACCTCACCTTTTTTTTTTTTAATTTATAATCATTTTAATAATGACACATAATAATAATATATACTATAGCATAATATTGTAACTGTTGATGAAATATATAGTAACCTGGTAACAAGCACCACAGCCAGTTCCATTGTTCCATAATCGCGACGAAACACCACTGACTTCACCATTATTAATATCTCTTCCAAATTCTCCATACCCACATGCTCCTCCTACATAATCGTTATTATTTAATCATTCTAATTCTTGTAGATAATTCTTTTCATTCATATTATAAAGTTCTAGGCATTTTCTCTGTATGAAAAAATTCTTCCAAAAAGAGCTAGTGTCATACTCGAACTGTAGACACGGACACTTTAATGGAATCATTTTCGATTGTATAGTAAGAATTTGGATAAACCTAATAATACATAAATTAGTTGAGCCTGATAGAATGATAGTGATATTGACTATTGAAGTGTATCCTATTAATGTATAGCTCTACCAATCATGCATGCTTTAAAATACTAAAAATGAAATAATTAAGGTACAAAGTGAATATAACAAAAATAATTCAAATACGTACGAGGGTTTCCTTTGCAATCCGGGCTGCCAAAATATGTAGCTCTTGAGTTAACAAAGTCGTCAGATAAACAAAAGAGAGGTAAAAGGACAATGACTTGAACAAGTAGAAGAAGCAAAAGGTGAGATTGCTTCATAATGCTATCTATAACTATTGGATGACTATTATAATTTTTTTTTTCCCTGAAACTAGTGATTCGGGAGTATATAGCTTGGTACTATAGAAGAAAGATATGTGAAGATTGGAGAAGCTTAATAGGGTATTTATAGTTGAAGGTAGAGTTCTTATTAAAATATTGTACATTTGATTGAGCATATGTATATCGTTATTATTATTTTTCTTTCCACTTGACAAAAAGCTATCTCAAGTTCATATTACGCGTACTTGCACTTTCCAATTTGATCATTTAACTTAAGAGGTCCAAATGTATTAAAATACATGTTTACATCATATAATCTGCCAATATGGCAGTAGAGTTGGCATCAGCTAGTAGATTTAATATAAATCTTGTTGTACGCACTTTTATTCTTTGATATTAGTCTAGATTAGTTTAGGAGTCTTGGTTCCGTAATTATCTAGCAGTGAATTTTTAATGATCAAGTATGAACATATGTTAATGGATCGGATTTGAACACTATAGCTTATATACTTTATGATGAAAAGGTACATTAATAAAAAATTTGTTTATGGCCTCGAGGCCATCAAGTAATAGGATTATTACCGCTATTTTTGGTTAATGCAGTTTCGATATTAACCATTGTAAATATCGTGTATTGATTATATATTTTGAAAATTAGTTGATATTTTGTATTAAGTTAGAGTGAGGAAGTATTCAAAATAGGCACTGCAAAACACAATGGTGGGATACATAGCTTTTGGGTCAAGTAACTATTTTTAAAATGATAGATCCATGCCTCCAAAACAAGAAGTTCATGACACCTAATACTTCTTAATATTGATTGATTTATAATTAGTTGTTTGGTGCAATAAATTAATGAACTCAATAGAATATGCCAAGCGTGCTAATTTTTGAAGTGGCAAAGTCTTCATCGTTATTCGCTACTAGCATTTTAATAATATTAAGATTGTGTAAAATAACCTCTCTTTTTTTTTAATATAATGAAGACATGACCTTGCAAGTTGTAACCAAGATTGGAAAGAAAACAACCGGTTTTAGTCATTTTCGCAAAAGAGGGTTTTTCAATAGCATGGTGTTCTAATTGGCATCCGGTAAAGCATAACTCTACATTTGGATTTTGGAGGATCTTTGAGTTTGATCAGCCGGTTTTGTTACCAATGGTTTTTATTTTCCAAGCCACACATGCGATTTGGAAAGGGTAAAAAAAATCGGGTTTATCTCTATAAAACGTGAAAGAAGAAAAACCCTTTAAAAATACGCTTAAGTTGCAACTAACCTACCACTGCAGGATTAATATATGGCAAACTAAACATCATTTTACTTACTACAATTCATAAATTGAGAAAAATATTTCACGCAATATATACCCTTTTTTTTTCAAATTAAGATAGACACACCACGTAAGTAATTTTTCGTTAGGTCAGTCAATAAGAGGAACGAGCACATTGGGTGGTGGTAGGGTATTAGCAGCAGCCTTATTTTTTATTCGAATGAAATCATTATTATTATAATCATTGTTAAGTACGAGTAGGCAGTAGAGAAAGAAAAAAAAGATACTATTAAGTCTAATTTATAGAGAAAATAGAGAATTCACTAAGCCCTTTTAGTTGTTGGTTTGGTTGTAATCCACTTAATGGTATGTCTAGTCCCCTACCTTCCTAGAAATATTCTCTTTGTTTCCGATTGGATAGTATTATTCAATTCATAGGGAAAGTTTATATAAAATCATTATCGCTACCATAAATATTTTTTACAACGGAGTTTCTTTTACCAAAAATCAAAATTCAGGTTAGTCTCATGATTTTCTGCAGTCGGATAAATACTGTAATGACTTTAACCAGAAAAATAAATAAAAATAAATAAAACTGTAAATCTGTAATGACCAGATAGTCGATCTACAATGTCGACCAACACTAAACCCAATGAACTAGAATTAGAGGTAAATACTATAGTTTATTCTTATTATCAGACTATTTTAATTCAATATTTTGGTCCTCGGTTTATAGAAACCGTATTTCCATTTTGATGGGGTTTGGATGGTTCTGTTTTAGATCAGCTTTAAAATTAGAAATGTAGAAAACCGCATCATATAAAAATCGATATTGCTTAAATGGGCACACTAGCCAAATCATATCATTTGGTTAATTCTTACGCCAGTAAAATTCAGACCCGCCGGCACGTAAGAAACTTGTGACGTCACTCAAATAGTTGGCATGCCAAGTCCAATAAGAACAAAAGTGCGTGTGTTGTGACAAGTGTGAGCTTTCAATAAGAAATGGGATTACAGATAATGAATGGGGTTGGCCAGTTTTATCGTTATGTCATCATCGATCATTAATCTCTCCATCCAATTCACACACATACATATACATACTGATGAACATAAGCATTAGTAGTGAGCAAATGAAATAGATTCATTTAAAGTTTTTAAAGCACATTGAAGATACACCAATATCTGTTTCTAGGCATTCACAAGCCTACACATATGGGTTTGTTTCTGTTCAAATAACCCTAAAATTGCAGCACTACAAGTAACATTTTTTTAACATGGTTTTAGGACTTTACTTTGATTCTGTGACGATGAATGGTTCACCGATTCCCCCTTTAATCTGCGGTCAAATCTCCAACCTTAAAAGAATGTAGATTTTAAAAGGATAAGCCAATAGAATTAGAAGAAGAATATCATTGCTTTTAGTCACCAAGACGTATCAATGCTAAGTGTTAATATGCAAATGATTAAAGAAGATATATAGGTTTATGATTTGATAATTTGTTTAAGACAGCAAATGATATGAGTTCTAGTGTCTGAAGGAGCGTAATCCTTGGATATTTGTCGGCCATCAATAAATAGTGAAGTTTGTTCTAATGGGTAATGAAAATGATATCACTAAAAGAAAATGGGTCCTAACAAAAGAAAATGGGAAGTAACTATTATGAACTAAAGGGGGATGCAAAACTAGAAGACACGAGGCCAATATAAGCACTTACACTATAAAATCTATGTCCCCGTGTATCCGTTGGGTTTCTATAAGGCTATTGCTTGAATGCTAAAGTAATTATTACCATTTATGAGGTGTAAAAAGTATTTGAGCTTTTACAGGTGTTCCTCTTTGTTAGTAAAATGCTCTTAACTATGAAATCATTGGTGCAAAATTGACAGAACGAAAGTAGTTCATGATTCCACAATAATTTATGCTTGTGTGATTATAGGAGATTAAAGTCTAAAAAAGCAATTTCATCATCATTATAATTGATATGCAGAAGAAGCGAGTAAGTTTTTGCTTTTACCTGTTACTTGTGGAGTATTTCGGAAGAAGATTCTGACATTTAAATCAGTTGTGCCTTTTTAAGGTCAGACACAACTCCTCTATCTTGGCTACTCCTTTCATTGTAAACCACCTGCAAACATATTACAGGAAGCAAATAAGTCAATTATTCAGAAAATAAGCACTCTATGTTGATGGAAAACAAGACCACTCATATGATTTATGGATTTTTCTGTCATTTATCACACCTTATCAATGATCCCGTATTCAACAGCCTCACTGGGACTAAAATATTTCGGACGTTTCATGTCAGCTTCAATCTGCTCGAGGGATTTACCAATATGCTTTGAATACAGCTTCACCTAGAGTATAACATTACATAGAAGAGAGACACACGAGTAATCTTATCAGATAAGTTTGAAGATAAAAGTGGAGAGCAAAGGAAAGAGAATGCTAACATGATTTAAGATTTGCTAGCAAGTGCATACTATTGATGGCTAATTAATGCATATTAAGATGTCTGGAAGTATAGAATCATTGCCTGTATGTTACATATAACAATATCTTCCCCTTAGAAGACCCAAATCACACACACGACACTGTTGCGCAATGAATATAAACTAAGAAATTCTACGGACATCACAAGGGTTAACCACATGATTTTTAACTATGTGAGTTCATATACAGTTGAACTTCTCACCATTTCTTCCTTTATGTGCTTGATTTCTTTCCTTGCAATTTCAACATCCGTTGCTTGGCCTTGAAATCGAGCAATGGGCTACAAAGTTACCATACAGGAGAAAATATTTGGATGAGTAACAGATGCAAGCACAGAAATTAGGAATCATAAGCCTCAATTTCTTCCAACTAGATTAAGAAACCCAAAATCTTCTAGGACGGGGAAAAAGATGCCATCTAAAATCTAAAAGAAACGATCAGAAAGAACCTGCTTTATCATAATAGTTGATGAGGGCAATGCAGAACGATTTCCTTTTGCGCCAGCAGTCAGAAGCAAAGCAGCTTCACCCCAAGCATTCCCAACGCAAAGAGTAAAGATTGGTGGCTTGACATACCTGTAGTCAAAGATAAGGTAAGAGTTGATTGTTGCATGGATAACTGGTCAGTCAATAAGCTTGATATAAAAAGTATCTTCAGGTGCAGGTTTGAATACTCTGGAAAGCAGTATTGATACTATCAAAGAAAAAAAGTAAGTAGAGAGAAGGGATAAAGATCAATAACCCCATGACATCATAAATTGCAAAAGCCTCAGTATCATAGCCCAACTTTTCACCACCCTGAAATGCGAGAAGATAAATTCTCTTTAAACATTTTGAAGGACTAGGTAATGATTTATAGATCTTTAGCTATTCATTTGAAACAAACCACAGATTCAATTTCACTATCCAGCAGGCGTTCTTAATATGACAGACTTTCTAATGGAAGCTACCTTGGTTGTCCCTGTCGAGTTTATATATAGGTATATAGGCTTTTCCTCGTCTTCATACTGAAGGTAAAGAAACTCCGCGAGTATCAACTCAGTGACTGAAGGTACAAGAGACATCCCCAAATATACAATTCGGTTTTTGAACAAGTATGATGCCAAATCAGGAGGAGGTTGTTCATGTGCACTTCCCTTTGAAAACGGTATAACCTGTTGATAAGAGGGAAGCACACCGAAATGTGCACAAAGATAAGAACCATAGGAAAAGAAAAGACTCACCAACAGTGAATTGAACAACAATAACTTTCAGCCCAACGAAGATAGGTAAGAGAAACAAAACTAAATGTGAAGTATATATTAGCCTCCAAATTCGCTATGACTGCTAGGGGATCCTTAATCATAATCAGAGAAATTGATGCATATGTAAGTAGCACACACAATTAAGTGAAACCTCTGCCATATAATAAGTGACAAACACTCAAGCTTCTTCCTCACAATCACATAGCACATCATTTCCTCCAAAAGTTCACTGTCCAAGCTTCATACTCGACTCTCTAACTAAACATGTACCATCTCCGATAAATAAAACAAGTGAAATGAATGAGGATTTTTCTCGTTGCCATCTAATTGCATATATCTAAAGTGACTCTAATCCATTGGTTCAAAACTAAGGTCGAAGCACGAGTCAGCCAATACAATTTCTGGAAATTCACAACCACAGCAGCATAATCTCATCTATATCCACGAAAACCTCAATTTCAAACTCGTAACAGTATATAGCTTCGTTAATAAAGAAACGATGTGAAAAATATAAACTCAAGTACCATAGTAACAACTCCGCGCTTAGGCTTGGAACTAGACATATTTAACGGATTAAGAGATTCGGTACGAAGCTTGGCGCCGCAGAAGTCACTAGAGATGCTTCCTCCGGTATACGAGGAGAGAAAGCCATTTGAGAGAGAAGCTCTGAGCGAAGAAGATGACGAATATCTTCCTTTCGATCTCAGATTACGTGTAGAAGACGGGATTATCGCTGAAGTACGAGCTCGGAGAGTTGTGAAACTCGTCGCAGTCGCTGCTGCTACCTCCATTTTTTGTTTGTTGCAGAGAGAGAGAGAGAGTCGCCGAGACCCCGAAACGATAACGACGATCTGCATCAATTCGGGCTTCTTAACATTGTTAATGGGCTTAATAATTTCAAAAATAGGCCCAATATTTTAAATCAGAATTTAGTGATATAAACCAAATAAAACCGAAGTAAAACCAGGGATTTTCCCTTTTTTCGAAAAAATTATAATTTTATGAGGCTACCAAACAAAACATCTACTGGCCACTTCAGAGAATAATCTGTCGTGTTTTGGTTTTTCTTTAGATTTTTATAAAACATGAACGAGTAGAGAGCATTGAACCTGAATCCTCAGCAAAAATGCGACCACGTCACTTAATCGTCTTCATCATTATCAGTAAGTATGAATCTTTTAGATTCTTTAGTACCTTTTTGTGCATACTGTGAAACTAATGAGGACTTTCTTATATGTAATTATCACCTTCGAAAAGGTTTTTGTAAAGCTTTGAAAGGCGACGATGGGTTTTGTTCAGCGCCTTCCATCGTTGAATCAGATGAAAAGTCGAAACCCATTTACTGGAAAGTCACAAATCCAACACTCTCTCCTTCGCATCTCCAAGGTTCATATGTTTTCTTACAACAATCGTAATTGCTTTATGGTACTCTCTGACAGCAAAAGTTATCGGCTTGCTCGTTTCTAACTTCGTATCATTTGAAGTTTGATACTTTTTCTGGTTAAGTTCAATTTCTGTTTTAGGTGGTCTTGGCGAATATGGTTGATTTCGATTTCTAGTTAGAGATTAAGTAATTGGAAAGCTGGGATTACTTGAATTAGTGTTTAATCTGAGTATTTCTAGCTCATGTCTTTGCAAAAAGCTCTTAACTTCTGATCAGTTAGGTGCTGACATTACCATGGAAGCATTCAAGTTCAGTTCTATGTATATTTACATGACTATTCTGATCAAAAATTTGGAATTGGGCATTTTGCATTTTGCATTTTGCATTTGGATCCTCATCAAGTTCTTAAGCACAACATTTCTCATTCTGTTGTTTTGTAGACTTGCCGGGTTTCACACGAAGTGTATACAAACGAGATCATGCCTTAATTACACCGGAAAGTCATGTACACAGCCCTTTACCTGACTGGTACATTACACTCTTTTAGTTTCCCTACTTTTTCTTAATTTCGTAGCTACAAAGTTCTGCAAGTTCTTGCGCTTATTTGTTACTCAAATCTACAGGACAAACACATTAGGGGCGTACTTTGTCACACCGGCAATGGGTTCCCATTTTGTCATGTACTTGGCCAAAATGAAAGGTCTGAATTCAATGTCTTCTCACAAGTGATGAGCATTTAGTTCTTGGGATTATCCTTCATACATTCTTCATCTCGATGATAGAGTTACTCTCTAGATGTGAATGTAATCTATTATGAACTAGCTTTGTGCCCGTGAGTGCGATGCTACACCAATCTCTTTGTTATTAGAGCATTTCCTTGTTCTTGTTTTGCACAGAACGAGTAAACTGATTTAGGATTTAAGGATTTGCTGCATTATATGATCTATTCGTAGAATGTTGTGATCATCTAGCTGATTTTACTGTCTCTTGCAGAAATGTCAAGTTCAGGTTTACCTCCACGAGATATTGAACGGTATTGTTACTTATCTGAGCTCTTTCTTTAACATATGCTTACATTTATCATCTACATTCTGCCTATTAACTCCTTTCAATATCTTGATTCTGCTTTAAGTCTTGTGTTCGTGGTCGAGGGTGCTGTGACATTCACTAACACATCCAGTTCTTCAAACAAATTGACGGTATGATTTTTATAATGAACAATTTACCCAAGTATTCTTCTGGTTACATCGTTTCTACCCAGCTTTGATGGTGAATGCTAGCAGGATTTTTCCATTAGTTTTTTCATTTTCTGCTGATAATCCATTTTTTCCTGTAGGTTGATTCATATGCATACCTACCTCCAAACTTTCATCATTCCTTGGACTGTGTTGAGTCTGCAACACTTGTTGTCTTCGAGCGGAGGTTCTTCTCCTTCCCCTTAATATGACATTGACAAGCAAATCTCAAATTCTCTGTACTGTTTATAACTTTAAAACTCATCCTATATTGCTACATCTCTAGGTATGAACATCTAGGAAGTCACACTACAGAGCTTATCATTGGCTCCACAGACAAGCAACCACTTCTTGAGACTCCCGGAGAGGTAAGTGTGCAAAAGTTCTCTAGTTTTCTCAAAATGCATCTTAAATCTTTCAATTTACATTCTGATTCATGTTCTAGATCCTAAACTAGTAATCTCTGCAAACCTATTTTGTTATTATTACAGGTTTTTGAACTGCGAAAACTTCTTCCAGTGTCCCTTGCTTATGACTTCAACATCCATGTAAGCACTTCATTTGATCTAATGAGTCCGTTTGCTTCTTGAGACCTCTAAAAGCTTAATTACTGTTGTGTCTGTCATATGCAGATTATGGATTTTCAGCCTGGAGAGTTTCTCAATATTAAGGTACAGAAATGTTTAGCTTCATTAACATAGGGATATTGATACCATCCGTTGCTCGTAATGTCCTTTCTTTTTAACTGTTCTTTTTCCATTTCGACTCAGTTCTCAAATTATTATGCAATGTTAACAGGAAGTTCATTATAACCAACATGGTTTGTTGCTTCTGGAGGGCCAAGGCATTTATCGCTTGGGCGATAACTGGTATGTGAAACTATGCTCTGACTTTTTTGCTAATAAATAGAAAGTGTGGATATATAAGTAGATTACTTCCTCACACAAATACATACAAACATGCTCAACCAAGAACATTAGATTTCTGCATTGTTCGTTCATATTATGAATCAGAAGCATTTTTACCAAAATATAAACTGCAAACACAGCTACATTACCACATGATATAAAACTTTTGATGTGATATTATCTTTAAATAGGTATCCAGTTCAGGCAGGTGATGTCATATGGATGGCTCCTTTTGTTCCTCAATGGTAAGATACTGCCCATAACTCGATTTTCTTACTCGGTTTCAAACTTTTGCGAGAATCGAACTTTCTGTTGGAACTCTGTCTTGATAACCTGAAAGATCATTCGACCACACTTTCTCAGATATTGTTTGTTGTTTCAGGTATGCTGCACTCGGAAAGACTAGATCTCGGTATTTGTTGTACAAAGATGTGAATCGGAATCCGTTGTGATCAAAGATCTATATGACTTGTTCGGAAATTTGATGGGGTCAAGAAGAGATCTTTGTAAAAGAAGGTTCTCTGCACTAAAAGCCAGAATCATGTTGTTTAGCTTTGTGTCTTAAAAGCCACTCTAAGCACTTAGCTACTTGAATCTTTATTGTATGAAGAAAACTAATTTGAAATGTCATCTTCTTTCACCAACTGTGTTTCCTCTGCATGAACTTTATTTGCCTTGACTCTACGGCTTTCTCCGTTGCTTTGAGCATATTTGTTCAATAAATCATAACGTTGTGAGTAGTATATTTTCATTTTTGAAAAAAAAGTAAAAAAAATGCCACACACATTTATAAATAATTAAATCATTTTTAAGTTCTTACATCACATAATTTTCTTAAAACATGATATTAAACTAGATAGATTAGAGTGAGTATGACCTAGTCAAAGTTGATTTCAAATCTTCCTCGATACCAATTCAAAATTTCTTTGATTCTTCGTATAAACTATATTAATGAAATCTTTCTTGATAACATCAATAGATATTAATTTTGATGGAAGAATTTAAAATGTGGTCCACCACAAGAACAGCCGCCACCTCCACCACCGGGGAGGACGTCAGCTGTTCACCACCGTTCCTTTAATTCTCGCCGACGATGTCTCTTAATGACGTCACCACACCCCTTTTCCTAAACGGGAATATTGGGATTAGTCCACTAGTTTTTACTCGTCCTAATTAAGCTCTTCCTCTCTTTTTTTTTTCTCTCACTCATTCTCTTTTTATAATTACTTTTCTCTAAAGCTATATAACTAGTGGTCTCGACACAAGTCCATCGTTCCCACTTATGCAATAAATTAACACTAATGTTATGTCAATGCGTATATATAGTCTTTTTTAAAACCTTGATTTTTGAAAGAAAAAAAGAAGATGATACGAAAGAGCCTAGAATTTGGAGCAGTCCAAGAAGATTGCTTGATAAATTAGTTCATAAACATGTTCTCGACAAACTTTTATTTTGTTTAACAAGATTTTATAACCGAAGTTTTGGTGCTAATAGATCTACTTGGGGTTGAGTATGACTGTATTATATATGTGTGATAAATTAGAACCTTGACAATTGAATTACTTTTATTTGGTACTTATTTATGTTGGTCCCCGTTTATCTATTGACGCAAGAAATGGGTGGTTCGTGATGAATTAGAGACTAGAGTCAATGTCTCCTTTCTTCCAAAAAAGTTAAGATAACGAGATTATACCATATAATATATCCTCTGACTAAATTTTAATTTCCATTCATCCGTTGTTATATATATATATATATATATATATATATATATAATGAAGGTTTATATAACCAAACGTATCGGTTGCAATTTGTTATTATTTAATTTGAAATTCTCTTACCAATATAATTTTCGAAATGATTTATGGTTGTCATGGATGCCTTTTCATGTATGGCAGACCACCTTCATTTATTTTAAGTTCCATGACATATCTAACTTTCCATGTTACAACAAAATTGTTTTGTTTTTATGTCCAAAAGATTGAAGGTCCAATCGTTTGATAAATTATTAATACCGAAATATTGTTGACAATCTTGTAGGTTACTAATTATATATATATATATATAAGTTTCTTTTAAACAATTCGTAATTGATTTGAACTGTAAGCAATTAGAGATTTTTTGTTTGATTTATTTTCTTGCAGCCGGCCAACTTGGCTTAGCCCTAGGCTACACTTTGTAATTGTAGTGGACATTCTATAAATTTATAGTGTATTTAGGTGAGATGACAAAAATATAAAAAAAAATTAAGTAGCTGGCAATTATGTGACAATTGACATATCTATAAAATTTTGGACCATTATATCTTTTTATTAACTGAGTTTAGGACAGTTATATTTTTCATAGCATGTCATATGTTTATGTGAACATTTCATTAATTGAATAGAAATTAGATTTTGTAATTTTGGGTTATGATTATTTTTAGTGCCTTATCTTATAAAATTAAACGTCTACGTAACAAAATAACATGTTACAGAAGAAAACAAACTCACATTGCTAGTTACAGTTAAATGAGAGATAAAACCAGAATCAAAACAAATTTTGACACTGTGAAAACAAGATTATTTACCTCATTTCACTTTAAAATTATAGTTATTTGGCAAATTAACTCTTTTATAAATTAGTCTTCGTCTACGATTAAGAGAAAGGAAAATATTACAAAATCAATCATGCTACAGACATGTCATTAAATGATTAGCAGGTTGATCAGTAATTTTGTAAATGAAACAAAACTAGTACTGTAAAAGATAAAATAAAGACATGAATTTAAAACCGTAACAGGACGTTAGTCGAATAGTCGTTATGGTTTTTTTTTTTTAAAAAAAAAAAAAAAAAAAAAATTAAAATTTTTTTTTTTTTTTTTTTTTTTTTTTTTTTTTTTTTTTTTTTTTAAAAAAATTTTAATTTAAATTTAAATTTAAAAATTAAAAATTTTTTATTTTTTTAATAATATTTTTTTTTTTTTTTTTTTTTTTTTTTTTTTTTTTTTTTTTTTTTTTTTTTTAAAATAAAATTATAAAAAAAAAAATTAAAATTTTAAATTTTAAATTAATTTTTTTTTTTTTTATTAAAAAATAATTTTTTTTGTTTTTTTTAAATTATTTTTTTTTTTAAAAAATTTTTTTTTATTTTTTTTTTTATATTTTTATTTTTAATAAAAATATTTTTTATTTTTTACTAAAAAACATATGTTAGAAAAATCTATATACTATTGAAAAACTTATACATAGTCTTTTTAGGCCGAGAGTAGAACATCATTTCAGTTCTCCGATGCTGATACTAGAACTCGGAAGTCAGGACATCACAAATATTTTAATTTTTTTTTATCATGAGGTTTATCGGTTAAAGCTATACCTATCCATTGCAAGAATGTTATTCTTACTCATACTTTTTTTTAATATTATTTTACTATGTATATGATATGAATATTCAGCTGAACGCCAATGCACTCTTTTCTTTTAAAAATAACTGAAACACTATTTTTATAAAATGCAACTCATTCTAAATATCAAGTTGTAAAATTCGTGAACTTAATTGGGATAACTTTTATCAAAAGACTAATCTATATTTAAAATAATATATGAACATTGCAGAATTCGTGCTTTCGGTTCATGGACCGGAATATCAAATAACCTTTTTCTTTGAAGTGTAATAAAATTTTCTCTATATTTTAAATGAGCTTTGTAATTACTTTTGTTTATTTTTAGTGAGTGGGCAATATTAGGCAATCTTTGGACCATGATGAGGAGTGGATTAAAACGTTTGGTGAAGCTTTAGTTTTGTGGTGCCATGTTCATTTTCAAATGTCTTCTTTAGTGATAGTTAATCTATGAGACAAAATACATCTTAAATAAAACACTAAAGATATCCGGCTTCATCCGTTGTAAATCCTAGAATATTAATCAAAAAACAAAAATTCGGATACAAAATATATATAAGATCAAATATTCGTATCCAATACTATTTTCTTGTTACATTAATCATTAATTTATAATAGTATTTCAATTTTTTGTTGACATCATATACTGTATATTTCGTTTTTAGTGGTAGTTGATTTTATAACCTTCATAAATCTAATTAAGAAGCGATTAGCTAAGTAGTCTATTTTGAAAACCTAAGTTGCCTGCATCTTCATAAACCTGTTAAAAACTATAGTACTTAAAAATTCTAGACAATTTAATTACTTTTAGATAGTTTTACCTTTAAACTGACATAAACTTATACGAGTTAGCTCAGTTAATCAGTGTTAAATAAAATTTATTTGTTTTACTAGGCTTTACTTTTTGAATGGACATAAACTTATGTGTTAGTATTGTTTAATTGAGCGATAGAAGATGTTAATTAGTAGATAGAGTTCATCATGCATCTTTCCCCAAGTGGAATATGGTTTAATGATCTTAAGACTTGTGATAAGTCTTTAAGGTTATTAGTTCAACTCTACTTTGGAGAAGTGATTTAATTTACGTCTTAAACGTGTTATTATCAATGATTGGTCTCAAACATTGAAAGAGATTAGGAAATTATGTGTTAAACACTTGAAACTCTTACGATTTAACCCAAAAAAAATGTATCAGATCTTTCCAAATTTTATGAAAACTTCCACAAAGTTTTTGAAAAGTTTCACAAGTTTTGTGAAACAATAACAAGTCTTTTGAAAATTTGCATCGGATAGAAGTTTTATATCCAATACATATGCTCACCCTAATACATTATCATGCCACTCTACTTCAAAGTATTGCTTAGTGCATAATAGGTTATTTCATACGTACTAAGTCAAATAACGTCATTTTGTTCCTTGAGAAATATATACAAACAGAAACGCTTTACACGTCGATGACACGGCATTTTTAATCATAGAATATATTCAAGAAGAGCACCTCCAGGTGTGTTAACATGCATCAAATATGGCGGTTTCATTTTATTTTTCAGATATAAGCAAGACAAATACTTTTAAGAATATTTAGGTGCTGACCCAATCAATTAGGTTAACGGAGACTTGACCATGGTTCATACACACATTTATATGCTCGAGAGAGACATGACTATGGCCCACTAAATTATACATACTTTTACATTATGCATTGCATTATACATACTTTTACATTAAACATGTCGGACCTCAATTTGGACAAAAATGTCTTAAACCAAATTATTGGAATTGAAGTTACCAGATTTTGGGATATTTAGAATTCTTGTAATGAGCATTATAAGATAATGTAGTTACATATTAAAATCGAAGTTAATTTGAATGAGAAATGATGTCTAAAGTGGGTAGTTTAGAATGCTTATAAAACTTATAATTTTGACTAAGTATCAAAATGAGCAAATGTCCCACATTAGATAGAAAGTGAGAGATGGAGGACCATTATGCAAAACTATACATACTCACTGCCGCTATGCTGGGTTTGGGGTTTGGATCTTGGTGAATGTAGGCCTTTGGACCACAAAAGACAATTCTTTTTGGGACAGATTTCTATTAACAATTTTTCCTTAAAGATTTTTGCGTAAATTCGGATAGATCTAAAAGTTTCTAGATTGTGTCCAAATTATTTTAGTAAATATTTCTGAATTTTTATCCTTGAGGAACAAGGCGGAAATATTCTCTTTCAAGCTGATCCTTGCGCGATAAGAAAGAATATTCTGTGAATATTCTGTGAATATTCTGTGAATATTCTAAACTTATGGATCAAGCTAAATCTTGCAGAGCTTATCCCTACTTTGAGGATCAAGCTACTCCTCCCTATAAATAAAGTCTCACCTCATTCTCTCAAATTATTGAGTTGAATTCAAAAACGAAATTCATAAGCTTCCAGCAATCTCTTTCTTATATTTTCTTAAAAGTAAATCTCGAGAGTATATTGTAGATCTAGATCGGAGATGTTGTATTCTAGGATTTAGAATCTCATCAAAACACCACACTGTAGGAGATTTATTGAATTAAGGAAAGAGATCATATATCGCCTCCGCGTATTCGTCTTTCTTTAATCGAATTTTGTTCACGATTTTTAATCTCATATTTTGCAGTCTTACAATCTTAATTCAATTAAAACCGTTTCATGCTTATAGCTCTAAACGGATTGGATCTTACGAACAGCGAATACGCAAAAATAATAAAAATTCTCGTGAAGGCCTTTGGCAGATTCACGAAACTTTTTTTTCTTAAAAGATCTATGTGATCTGAATATAACATTTAAGAACACCTTTATTGGTTTCTGGGAACGTCTATTGGAAAGCTTTTGTGATTTTCACAGAAACTCAAAGCGAATTCTGAAAATTTTTGCAGAGAGCATATTGTATAGCGAAATAAATTAGTTTTAATCGCTAATACAATTTGTTTAAAAACACTGATTAAATTCTGCTATTTTGAAAAAATTCAGAATGACTAATAGTGTTGATAATGCCGTTGGAGATAGTTCTCATAAAACCGGGTCTTGTGAGTCGACACCCCATATTCAGTTTGGGAGTGGTCTACCATATGTGAAACCATTAGTGTCTAGCGCTGTAAGCATAGGACTAATGCCGAAAAAGTTCGGTGAGATTGGGTTTAAAACGTGGAAATAGAAGATGTGTTTCTTTATGACCACTAGAACCCTATAATAACTGTTGTAAAACTATGAGTTATCTCAGAAAACATAGGGAAAAGCATTGCTTACCACATTAAAATCATTGACAAAATGTTATATGAGCTTTGGAAAGGTATTGTACTTTTGTACAAATACCTAAAAGTGTGGGGTGTCTTGCAAAAGTTACAGTTTTACCTCCTAAAATGGTCATAAATAGACCAAAACCTATGGATTGTAGTCCAATGGGAAAAATAACTAGTACCGACATCACGTGTACACTGTAATAGTCGATTGACTATAGGTCGGGTACTAAATTTTGTGTATAATGGTTATTTGAATCTTAAAGAAGATAAAATAAAACCATTAGACAATTGATATTAATTTATGTAATCTAAATATATTATATCAAATGAGATGACAACCTAGGATCCATAAAAGTGTGTCATGATATCAAGTTGTGAAATCATCGAAGAGAATGAGCTTGAAACCTATGACTTAAAGAGGATGTTTGATGGATACCCCACCTACGTGACTGGAGATCCCATGATGTCGGTTGAAAGGGACAACTAAATCAAGCAAACTCTAATAAAAGCACTAAAAGACATTATGTCACTACCCAATTCTCAGATGACCAACAGTGCTTCATGTATGTGGAAAGGATAAGCGTAGCTTTTAATGAATGAATCAATAGCTTTCATATATGTAAAGTATTACAAGATACTTTAGTATATGACAAGAGTGAGTGAAAGTCACCTAGTGAATGTGAAATGAGGTTGTTTCTAGAAGGATGAAGATAAGGATATATTCTCCAATTTCATTCATGATTAACCAGGTAAGTTCAAGGCCACAATGAACATAATAGAAAACTTAAATCTACGAGAAAATAAAACTGGATTGTATCTATTGTCTAAGTTTACATAAAAATCCAGGTGGTTCAAGACATCATGTTCACCTCCTGGCCAAGTAAACTCGATAGATATTAACAATGAGTGGTTCAAGGTTGAAATATGCTACTACCTCATACACAGTGATTTTTTCGCTTATACTCTCAAAAGTCTGTCTGTCGTGTTTGTCAGTCGTGTATGTCAAGTTTGTCTAGTCTATCGAGTATGTAGAGTCGTTATATGTTTAGAGTCATTTCTATTCATGTGGAGGATTGTCGGAACTGAAGTGACTGGATCTTGGGGTATTTAGAATTCTTGTAATGAGCACTTCAAGATAATGTAGTTACATGTCAAAATTGAAGTTAATTTGAATGAGAAATGAATGTCCAAAGTGGATAGCTTGGAATGCTTATAAAACTTGTAATTTTGACTAAGTATCAAAATGAGCAAATGTCTCACATTGGATAGAAAGTGAGAGATGGAGGACCATTATGCAAAACCATACACACCCGCCGCTGCTATGATGAGCTTGGGGTTAGGTCTTGGTGAATGTGGGCATTTGGACCACAAAAGACTATTCTTTTTGGGACAGAAATCTATTAACAATTTAGTTAATTTTTTCTTAAAGATCTTTACATAAATTCGGATATATCTAGAAGTTTCTAGATTGTGTCCAAATTATTTTAGTATATATTTTTGAATCCTTATCCTTGCGGAACAAGGCAGAAATATTTTCTTTCGAGCTGATCCTTGCGCGATAAGGAAGAATATTCTGTGAATATTCACATGTGAATATTTTGTGAATATTCTAAACTTGTGGATCAAACTAAATCTCGTAGAGTTTATCCCTAGGTTAGAGATTAAGCTACTCCTCCCTATAAATAAAGTTTCATCTCATTCTCTCAAATTACGAAGTTGAATCCAGAAACGAAATTCATAAGCTTCCAACAATCTCCTTCTTTTCTTTTCTTAAAAGTGATTCTCGAGAGTATATCGTATATCTAGTTCGCAGATTCTATAATCGAGTGTCGTGATTATAATCTTAACACAGTTATATCATGGGATTCAAAATCTCATGAAACTGTCACACTGCAGAAGATTTATTGAATTAAGAAAAAATCATATCTCACCTCCGCATATTCAGATATTATTCGTAATTTTCAATCTCAAATTTTCAGTCTTACAATACATACATCTTATATATATAGTAGATTGAAGTCGACGCCAAACAATAAAAAAAATGAGGTCAAACAAGCTCGTGATGTAGTGGCTGTATATTTTTATTTTATACTAGGAACAATCCCAAACCGAGTCACTAATCCATATAAATTCTGAATTTTTGCCATTAAATGTGTTTATAGATGACCAAATTATTAGGTGCAAGATTTTTCATGAGACATTGAAGAAAAATTGATCTCTGGTCTACACGTTACGCATAAACTAAGTTATACGGAGCACTAATTATTTGTGATGGCAAGTGATTTGATGAACCTTGAAGCCAATTTTTAGCACAAAAATGATCTAAAATTTCAATTTTAGAGAAATACTAGGATGATCATGTTTACAGTGGACCAATTAGTAGGCATGACCAAAATCTAACCGTAACCATATTTCGGACCGTAACCGTATAAAATGGTTAATAACCGTAACCGTTAACCGTAAAAATATATTAAACGGTTAAAGCAAATTACTAACTGTAATCGTAAATAAACCGTAACCGTATAAAAACCGTTGGTTAACCGTATGGTGTAACCGTAAAATTATAACCGTAACCGTTTTAAAAATAAAATAAAATGTACATATAACCAATTATAATAATAAATATTTGTTGATATATCCTCATCTAGTTATTTCAACATAAGTTAAAAAAATTTATATATAAAAACATCATGATATTAATTATCAAATAATCAAATTGTTTTAACTGTGATAACCGTAATCGTATATAACCGTAACTATTTTAACTGTAACTGTTTTAACCATAACCGCTTTAACTGTATATAAAATGGTTAAAGTTAAGATTAATCAAAATTCTAACCGTAACAGGTGGTTGGAGAATAAAGAAGAAATGGCCCTATGCAAGCATAATGGGTTGATAGTTAATGCTTGTTCCATTGGGAGAATATATATGGAGCATTTTATACTAATGTTGCACCAGTAGTAACTAGCGGTATAGAGTTCTTATTCCATTTAGCCATAAGGGGTTGATAATTAATGTATCCACTAAAATTTCTACTTTATCAATTAGCATATGATGATAGGATGATCATTAAAATTCTTCTTTTTCTTCCGAGGAAATTTCAACAACGTTACTCAGTTTATTCTCACTACCCATTTTAATATAACCAAATGAAGGCATATTATTGGTTTGGTACGTAGGAAACAAAACAAAAAAATTATTTTGATAAAGAAAAGAAAAATATTTGTGCACACTCAAACTCAGATATATATAACACATGCACAAATATATGTGAGGAATCAAGCTACACAGTATTCTAAACACCAGACCAGTTGACAATTAGTATAATGACTTATATCTTTTATATGTTTGTTTTGGTCCTTTTAGATTTGCGATGTAGAATCATAACAATATAATCCATGCATGCATATCCACCAATATATGGATATTATAAGAGATAGCAGACATGATAATGGTAATGAAATGGTCAGGTAGATAATTTAAGATAATTAATTTTTTTTTTGTTCCAAAAATCACGCCATTTATCGAAATATGAACGGTTCTATGACTATAATTATATTTGCATATAATAAGTTTTCATAAATTCAGAAAGGTTAATGTACTTTTGGATTCATCGAACGTGTACAAATTATACATATATATATGCAGCATCAAGTTCAACAATGCGTACAAATTAATATTTTATTTGAATTTTGCTTATGAAGTATAATTATTGTTTCTAACTAGATGCTTCTTAAGATTAGAGAACGATCAAGACAAAGATTTATATATTCTCAAGAATGAGTAATATTCTCGTCCCCGTACATCCATCATCATGATATATTATATATATATATATATATGTACTACTACGATAATTTGGTCATTCCAGCTGTGAAAGGCTGCAAATGCGATAATTTACCATAATATCCTACAAAGTAATTAATGGACTAGGACATATATGAAAAACAGAAAAAGTGTAATAATAAGAAAAATTTAATTAGAAATTCATACTAGTCTTCGTACTAATCTAAGTTGTACGTTATAATATATATAGACCACTCCTCAAGCTAAGCAAATGACTCTGTTTCTTCTACGACCATATATATGAACAAAAGAGCCAAGAGCAAAACATGTCAAAGTACATCCACAGCCTCTCACAAACACCACACAGGCTCAAGTCCAGGATGCTCGCCACGTGGACTCCTGACCAAGAGGTCAACCAAGTTCGCCTCCGCTCCGGCGCCGACATGAAACGCAAGCTCCGGTGGTTCGACATCGTCTCTCTCGGCGTCGGCGGCATGCTTGGTGTCGGTGTCTTCGTCACCACCGGACCCGTCGCACGTGACATCTCCGGCCCAGCCGTCTTCATTTCCTACATCGTCGCTGGTTTCTCGGCACTTTTGTCTTCGCTTTGTTACACAGAGTTTTCAGTTAACGTCCCTGTTGCCGGTGGAGCTTTCAGTTATCTTCGAGTCACATTCGGTACACAAACAAATACTATATTTCTGTATTTATTTTCTTGTTTCTTTCTCTTTTGCCTTTTTAATAAGTTTTCTCTCATACTCTGAACAAATAATAATGACTAAGACGGAAAATAAAACTTGTTGACAACAAACAATAAGGCTAGAAATAAGATTTTTAAGTAAGGTTACATTTTCCCACATTTTATAAAGAACGTATAAGAAGAAGAAAAACATATATCTAAGAACTTAGGGAACAAAAAAAAAACATTAACATTAAAAAAAAACATAACTTTTGAAGACGATGGCAACTAACGGTTTGAAATAACGCGGTAATGATAAAAAAAAAACAATTTGAAATAAACGCTTCGAAATACAAATTATGAAATAACGCGTTAATGGTAAAAACTAAAAGACGTTTATACAAAAGTGCTTTAAAATAAAATTTAAGAGTTACTTTTTTTTTTTTTGAATAGAATGTAAAATAAAACTTTAATTAGCAGGACGAACGTTACTTTTTATCCTTCGTATGATTATTTCATTATTAAAACATCTTAATAAGTTAACAGTAATCAAATAAGTCACTATATATATATATATATATATATATATATCAACAAAAACAAATGAGTCTCATTTGAAGATAACTTTAAAATTATATATTGGTGTATATTAATTTGATAGCTAGGTAGGTACTATATAATAAACAACTATACATGTAAACTAATTGAGGTTATTTTTATGAGGAGAAAACGACACGTAAACATAGTAGTTGTCAGATGTCGCAGTCCGACAGATCTAAAAAAACATGGTACATGGATACGAGATTCCTCTCTGTTCACCCTCATATGCGATCTTTCCTTGTCAGAAGAAAAGTACCCGACCCTTCAACAAATACACTTTTCCTTTCTTCCTTTTATAATATATAGTTTTCTCTTAAAATGCAAAAAAAAAAAAAAAAAAAACATTTTTAATGAAAAATATACTTTTACATTTTATTCTTTCTAAAAAGTCTGCCTTTCAATTTATTAGAGAAAAAGTGTGCAGTGTCATTGAATATATGAACTCCCTAACATATATACGTGTAAACACGTGGGGCAGGTGAATTTATCGGGTATTTCGGAGGAGCCAACATACTATTGGAGTACGTTTTATCAAACGCGGCGGTTGCAAGAAGTTTCACGGAGTATATGTGTACTGCTTTTGGTGTTTCTGATCCAAACGCTTGGAGGATTAAAGTGAATGGTCTTGAGAAAGGTTACAACGAACTAGATTTTCCTGCCGTTGCTCTTGTTATTCTCCTCACTCTCTGCCTTTGTCATAGGTACCATAAAATCCTTTGTAAACTTGAAAACTTGTAAACTTGAAAATATAACATTCTAATATTTAGAGACTAATTGATAATCGTGGGATTGATGTTTGAAGCCAACCTTACGACATGAACTTATTTAAAATCTCATATGTATGTATGTGTATATATATATACTTATCTATACTTAAATATATTACGTTCTGTGTTTTGTTTTTTGTTTTTTTTTCAACACACAAATAAAGAGAAAGTCTGTCCATGCCAAATTATGTCAGTCCATAATGTTTCATCTCTATATTGTTTTTAGTTAATTTTCACTATTTTTCCAACCTACTAATACCATTTCAATATTTACTGGTTTAACCAAATTGTTTTTTTCTTTTTTCTTAAAAAAAGGATAACGAAATTATATTTTCTTGTTCTTAAAATAATTATATTAGCACGAAGGAAAGCTCAATGCTGAATCTAGTGATGACGGTGTTCCACATAATATTCTTCGGGTTTGTAATAATCGCCGGATTCTGTCACGGTGACGGAGCCAAGGCGCTGTTGGAGCCGCGTGGTCTGACTCCATATGGAGTTCGCGGAGTCGTTAACGGAGCTGCCGTCGTGTACTTCAGCTACATCGGTTATGACACCGTTTCGACTCTAGCCGAAGAGATCCAAAACCCTTCGTTTAGTCTCCCCGTCGGAATCATCGGCTCCGTCTCAATCGTTTCCGTCCTCTATTGCCTCATGTCTCTCGTACTCTGCCTCATGGTTCCCTATAATGAGGTAATGCATAATGATATGTTCAAAAATATTTGGTAAAGATTTTTAGAAACATGCATCCACTAGTTAATGAGTATCCGCTAGTTATATCCCGACAACGAAATTTTTTTTGCTAAAAAAGTTGGCCCGGTTGTTGAATATATTTCTATTTTATTTTAAATATATACTGAAACTTTAAAAAATATTAATGAGAATGTTCTAAAAAGCATCGTTGACGGGAAAAACAAAAGAAGCATCTACTCAAACTTTTATTTGTTTGAAAAAGAAGCATCTACATTCAAAGTATTATTTCGCTTAATTTGAATTGAAACACTATTTAAGTAAGTATTTTTATATAGTTTTTATTGATAACTTTTGTTACAAAAGTTTTATCTCCAATAACCCACACTGATTGTTTCAATACTTCAATTTGATTTGGTGTTACGGTGACAAGTTCAGTTCTTTATTCTTTTGCGACAATTTAGTTCGTCTCTCAAATCAGCATGAAAAACAAGTGAAAAGCCCATCTACGTACTAACATGTAAAGAATGTTGTAGATATCAAAAAGTGCGTCGTACGCGGTTGGGTTTCGGAGGATAGGGTGGGGTTGGGCAGGGAACGTGGTCGGTGCGGGTGCGAGCCTAGGGATCGTGGCGTCGCTGTTGGTGGCAATGTTAGGGCAAGCCAGATACCTTTGTGTGATCGGTAGAGCCAGACTAGTCCCTTCATGGCTTGCCAAGGTTCATCCTTCCACTGGAACTCCCTTGAACGCCACTCTTTTTCTAGGTAATATTATTTTAAACAATCTCTTATATCAATAAATGGTTAAACGGAAACATTTAACCAAAGAGTTAAGAAAAAAGAAGCCTATTTTAGGTTACTACACAATGGGTAAATTATTATGCGATTCTGAAAAAACGTGATCAGTAAAAGCATGTGGAATAATTCCTTCATTTTACAAATTACCAATCAGATCATATATCACACACATAATAAGACCATGTCGATGACATATAATATAGAGTTTTGTGAGAGTATTTCCCCAATTCCCCTAGTTCATACCGATAATACATGGTGTGATTAAAATCATAAACATTATTATTGGAAAAAATACTCAATGTAAAACTATACTGTTAATAACTAATGTGTTTGTGTTTCAGGCCTATGCACAGCTTCAATTGCATTGTTCACGGATCTAGAAATAGTGATGGAGCTGATATCTATAGGAACGCTGAGCGTTTTCTACCTAGTCGCAAACGCTCTTATCTATCGCAAGTACACTTTAACGGGCCAAAACTCACCGCTTCACACTCTCTCGTTTCTCGCCCTCCTCTCTTCTTCTGCTCTCGCATTTTCCATATGGTGGAAACTTAACAAACCGTGGTGGGGGTTGACGTTATTCCTCGCGATTACAGTAGCCGTCACTGCTTTTTTTCAATACCACACGTCGTCGATTTCAACTACGGCTAACAAAAATATTTTCGCACCGGTCTCCTCCAAATGGTCAGTGCCGTTCATGCCGTGGCCGGCTGCGATTTCAGTGTTCCTTAACGTTTTTCTAACTACAACGCTGAAAATGCTGTCGTTTCAGAGATTTGCGATATGGACATGTCTTGTAACGTTGTTCTATGTGTTGTATGGCGTCCATAGGACTTATGAGGCCGAAGAAATAGGTAGACTAGACGTCGTTGAAGGTCACTTGGCTAGCACGAGGGTCTAACCGGAAATTTTGGACAATGTCCAAATGGTAGTTCCTTAAATGTGTATGTTTAGAACAAATTATTGACGTGTTGATGCATTTGGAAATTTTTTTAACCAAGAAGTTCTGAGCTTAGATCAATATTTTTTCTGGAGCATGGACTAAAACAAGTTAAATAATTAGTCATTTTTCCGCCGACATGATCTTGAAAACTCTCTTCATTAAAAAAAAATTATTACACCGACTGAACTATATATCAATGCTAATTTTTTCTAATGTAATTTTAGTTTCCAACAATAAACCTCTGATTTAAATTAGTATCGTGTGCAGAGTGATAAATTGGTTTTTGCAAATCGGATTATCAAATAATCTTTATACCGTTATAGTATAAAGAGTATTGAAATCTTGAGAGAATCGAGCTTCTAACACACCAATAATCTAAATCTCATTCTAATCTAAGAATACAAAAGTTTAAGAGGTTTAAAACAAACTTTGAATGTAAATAAAGCGGTAAAAATGACTTTGAACTTCAATTAGTAAAAACAAATTTTAGGGAGATGATAGATAAGTAGGGGTGATCACAGTTCGACTAATGGAGTTTAATTCTATCTTATCAAAGCTAATCCATTATCATAATAACATAAATGACAACTAATCCACTCTCATGGTAATAGCTTATTCACTAATCAATCAATAAGCAATAATTCTTATTAGTCAATGATTGATCAACAAGCATTATGAAGAAGTTTAAATAGCCACTAAAGATCCTATACAACTACTATTATAGGTAAGGATTGAATATCACTTAATAATATAGTTCGGGAATTTCATCGAACACTTTGTGGGTGTGAAAAATCTTAAATTCTAAACAAGCTTGATCAAGACTAATTTAGCAATAACAACACCTATTAAGCATGGATTTAATTAAAGTTACAAACTTAAACTCTATCAATCTACAAGCATTCACCCCTAATCTATCAAACCCCAAAGTTCTATATGACTATTCACTCATGATCATGTTAACATAAAGCAATGAGTCAAATACTTGATTCAACATGATTGAGATGTGAATAGATGAAAAGATTAAGATGAAAACAAATACTTAAAACTTAAAAGATCAAGATTCATACAATGTCTTGAGAAATCTCAAAAAAGACTAGCTAGATCTCTTTAAAACAAAGGTTAGTCTCCTAATTAGGTTTTGGAGACTATTTATAGCAAAATAAAACAATCTGGCATGGTTTTAAACCATAAGTGAACTGGTTAAGACTGGTTTACAGAACAAAATCAGAAAATCCGAATCGGTCCAGCGACGTAACAAGGTCGCTCCAGCTGGCCGCTCTACTTGGTTGATGTCGCGAGGTCGCTGCATTGGCTTGTGGGAGCTGATCAATGTCGTTTGCTCGCTATGTTTAGTCGACCGTTTGACAGGTCGACTTCGTCAAATCACGCCACGGGTATGCGGAGTCGCTACGTTTGCTCATGGGACTCCATCGATGTAGCTTGCTCGCTGCGTTCGGCCAATGACACGAGCTCGCTACATTTAGTTGCCCAATCGCCAGGTAAAATTCTTGAATCCGAGAATGGCCTCTCCAGCTCGCTACGTTTGCTCGTCCGATCACCACGACGTCTTCAGCTCGCTACATAAGCTCGCTGCATCTTCTTCTAAGCTCTAGACTCACTCCTTTGCTCTCTTTTGGTCTCCATTTGATTCATTACTCCTCATTTAATCAAGAACCTCTAGAAACAAGAATAACATGCAAATAGATGCATCTAGACCCTAATATGCAATGCAGATTGATCAAAACTAATGTAAACTACTAAAGAAATCAAGGAAAAAACTCAATACTGTATATCACGGAGTACTACAATTTACAGACCGAATTTTATAAGAACTTTCATATAATGAAATCAATATTATTATTTCCACTAATTTTTTGTTTTTTTTGTCAACTATTTCCACTAATTATTTACAAAATAAAATTTATTAATATGTAGTCTATCATAAAACACAAACGGATGTACCTAATCTCTATATAATTATTTGAGCAATGTTAAAAGCAACATAACCTTGCATTTATGTAGGATATTACAGTAAATTTTATTGAACAATTTTTTAATTTTTCAAATCTTACTAATAATCATAATAATTTTATATTTAGTTAATCAATTCTCTAATAAATAGTACATACAAAAAATCAGTATATAGATATTTAAAATTTTAATTTTTAATATCTGTTTATTTTATTTAGTATCTCCTAAATAAATATAAAATTTTGTAATTAGAGTATTTAAACAATATAGTATTTAATGATTTAAAACAAAGTCATTAAGGATACAACAATAAAATTAATTATAGAATTGTGATTATTGTTGTATCCTTAATTACTTTATTTTTAAAAAATTAAATACTATATTGTAAATAATATTTTAATAATTATTACTTAAAAAAAATTAAACTCACTTTATCTTTCTTATTAATTATGGACAAAAAATAAATTTAATTTTGTTATTATCCAACTTTAAATCATTCAGATCTTTAAATATTCTAATTTTTACAATAAATCATGACGGGTCAGAGCAAATAAAGATGGGTCAAGACGGATCATGACAGATCTCAGATCAAATTTCTAATCATTGATAATAATTGATATTTTGGAGTAAATCAAACAGTTATAAATTTTTTGACTGATGTGAAAATATATACATAATACCATTTAACTTTTACAACGAAATTATATTATAATCTAACTTATTACATAAAATTGTCAACAAATATAACACCGCACATAATTATATATTAGTAATTTTAGTTAACACAACACAAACCATATATAATAGTAATAAATAAGATAAATATATAAGATAATAAAATCATAAAATAAATTTAATTTAAAACACTAATAATAGGACATGGGATTAGACCCCGGACCTTCCCATATGAGCCAGCCTGAGCCTGTGTTGCCGCAGCAAAAAAAAAACAAAACAAACAAACTCTGAAGGTTGGATAAGTATTGTGGTTGCAGAAAGGAGTGTCAATAGAGTATTGAACATGGCAGCTCCAGCTGTTAATATCTACGACAAAATAAATTAAGGAGGCTGCTCTAGTTGGGGATGTTGAGTAACTCTACAAGTTAATTTCCGAAGATCTAAAAATTTTAGGACACTTTGGTGAACTGCCTTTTTGTGAGACGCCACTACACGTTGCAGCCGAATGCGGGCAAACTCATTTCGCCTTGGAACTAAAGTAATGACTCTTAAGCCTTCACTTGCTTTGAAGCTAAACCCGTCAGGTTTCAGCCCAATGCATTTAGCTCTGCAAAAAAAACATTTTCAAACTATGAGAGGGTTTGTGGCAATTGACAACAGCTTAGTCAGCATCAAAGGAAGAGGACGAATCACCCCTTTGCATTTTGTGGCTCAAAGAGATGATCCACAGTTGTTGAGTGAGTTCTTATTTGCGTGTCCATCTTATGTAGAAGATACGACGATTAAGTGTGAGACAGCTGCGCATATTGCCGTGAAGAACCACCAGTATTTAGCATTTAAGGTTCTATTGGGATGGCTTCAGAAAGTGCACAGAGAAGACATCCTGGACTGGAAGGATGAAGATGGTAACACAGTCTTCCATATTGTAGCATCAATAAATTAAACGGAGGTAGATCTAACTGATTTGTCATTGAGCCTTTTATATATTTGTCAGTCATCCTAATTATACTCAGTCGCCTATTGAATGTTCGTCCGGGTGTTAGATTGCATGTGATTAATTCCATTTTTGTTTGAATAGTTGATTTCTTGCAGAGAATAGAACAAAAGTTCTTTCATAGTGTAGTTAAGTTATCACATTAGTCTAACTGCAAATCAAAATGCAAAAGTTTCTTGCGGCTTTCTTAATTTGGATATTGGTTCATACCTATATGCTCATCTCTTTAGCCGGTTTAGCTAATTTTACGTAAATTAAAAAACCAATTAAATTTTCTGTTTTACCATTCATTAATATATTTTATAAATTTTTTTATTAGTCAATGCATTAAAATAGTGGATATAACTGAAATTCTTACTAAACATTTATTTTGAAAATTTAAAACGACATTTAATTTTTTTTTTTAAATTAAGTCTAAAATGACACTTAACTCAAAACAGAGGGAATAGTAAATTGTTGATTACAAAAAAGTCATACACAGTATTAATTATTGAAAAAGGAAAAGGGTACTTAATTTTTAAAAACTATCTCTTATATATAAAAGGGGGATTTTGGGGCCTCTCCATGTGTCCACCTAAGCTTTTTCAGATTCTTCTTCAAGCTGCCACGTCAACCACTCTTAAAAAAAAAAAACCCAACACTCTTTCTAATGAAATCATACTACCCGAAACAGATTTCCAAAGCCTACTAAAAAGAAACACACTACAGCCCATTAACAAAAAAAAAACTATAGCCCACCAAACAACCCATTAACAAACATTACACGACCAAATCTAACCTAAGAGGAAAAAAAAAACATGAAGCGTCTCCTCTTCCACAATGCCTGCAACTCCTTCTCTTAATAAATCGCTGCATCACCTTCTCCTTCTCTTAATCGACCACTACAGTTTCTCAATTCAATGGTCTTAATACCTTCTTCATTCAGACTCATGGCCTACCTTATAAAATTTGGGTTTACTAATCCCACAAAAACAACAAACATAACCTAGACACCCTCCCAAACTAATCAAATCATGGCTCCTTCAGCTACATCCGTCCAATCAGCGAGTACCAAGACTTTCGATGACCTTGACGGTGATTTCTGCAAAGATGAAATGTTAGTTAGGTTAATCCATTTTTGGGAAGCACAAAATCATACTAGAGGCAATGCTCTCCTCGGCATAGAACTTCTATTCATTGATACAAAGGTATTCAAACTTCCCACCTCCTAACACTTACAAGTTCCAACCTCAATATCGTTCTAATTATTATATACTTTCTAACTAAATCCTTTATTCCCAACAGTCAACAACGATCCAAGGATTTATATCTGCAATATGATTCATAGCGTCTTCACGTATAAATAATTAGGCATGGTTCTAATGAATCATATGTGGAATGAGAAGAGGTGGGAGCGATGGCGAGATCAATACGATTACTAAGACAAAAACTTTGCACCAAGGTTTTTCTAAACTCTACATCTTTCTCTGATTGAGGTCAATGAATTCCCATAGTATTCTCATATATTGTTTGTAGAGTTTACTCCATCACATATCTAATCTGTTGGATTTTGTTCATGTACGATCCTTATGGTTGGCTTTGTACTAACCATATTTTACAACCTTTAATATTTTTAGCTTAGAAAGTTTGAACTTTTAATTGCATTTGCAAGTACGACAAGAGTAAAATTCCTGAAGAGGAAGGTGTACCTTTTCCTATGTATTGAAACACTTTGTTAACCGTGATATGTATTGGTTTTACTAAGTTTGATAAGGGTTTGTGATCATTGTTTTGCAGAGATTTAGACAAAGTGAATGTTGCTCGAGATATTCAAAGACAAGCAACAAAAAAGCCAAGACGCAGGCACCATACCGAAAAGCTTGATGTAAGAAACTTGGAAACATAAGCTTTTGTTCATGAATATTTATATTTTGCTATTTCCAAGTAAAAAATGGTATCATTTTTCAGTCTTTGGAACTTTTTAGGGAGCAAGAGGTTGATTTTCTCATTGCTACTGATGTGGCCGCCCAAGTAAGTATAAGAAGCAAATAACTTATATATATATATATGATCCTCTTCGTAGCTTTGCTATTCCACGTCTTTAACACTCTCTGGTTTGATCATTCCAGTGACTTGACATTTTTGGTGTCCAAACAGTGATTAATGATGCATGTCCTGGGGAAATAAACATGTACAACCGATATATTTCATGTATGATAATTAAATTGAAAGGCTATCAGCTCTTCTCTTTAACTGACGTGAGGACAACTTTTTACCTTTGATTTTGCAGTTTTGCTCAGCGAGTTGGTAGAACAGCTAGGGCTGGAAGGAATATGATGTATGTTTGTGACTGATACTGAATGAACCCTTTTGCCCATTTATCATCGCTCTGGTTGAACTTTTGAATTGAATTTGTTTATTTGGTGACAAGGCAAAGAAGGTGACTTCAAAGTTGAAGAGCCGAGTCATCCCAGAGCAGTCAATCGTCAAGTGGTCTCAGATTTTTGATGAAATGGAAGATCAATATTTCGGCAGAGAGGTTCCATTCACACCCATCAAAGAATAACGCTATCCCAGGAAACTTCATTGATCTCTATACTTAAGTTTTGAGGTGTTTTCATCAATTTCAGAGATGAGTGAGAGCTATGAGGAAATTTGGGTGTGTTAGATTTTTCTATAGCTCGAGAACAAATAGGAAAAGAGCGAATGTGCAGAAGATATAATCAATCAATAAATAAACATATGTTGATTCTACAATGAATTTTTATGTCTTGCTGCAATATTAGAGAATAATTATAGGAACAAACAACCACCAGGAAAACTCAAGTTAGTTTTGCAAAATCATAATTAGTAGATATTCTCAGGTAAATATTTCTATTACAAAATCCATTTATATACTTATCAAAACATTACCCATATAACTTCGAGCTCGATTTGACACGAACAAATCGATGAACGTACTCAAAGGACATATATAATATACTAGATGGGTAAAAATATTTTCAAATGATTACTATTAGTCTTATATGACACTTCAAAAATCAATACAGATATACATTGAATATGAAGATAATCTACTCCTCTCATCACAATGACGGAGACAATAATATAAAAAGTATAGCTAAGAAACAAAAGTTTTAGTGTAATCATCTTTCTTTTACTTGCTAATCTCATTTCTTATTTATTTAAGAAAATATTCATACTCAAGTTTCATAACATCTAAAACCAAATTGTTGATTCGATTATACAAATTCAAATTATCAACATAAATTTAAAACTACATAAAATATATCAACATTCACATTTGTTTTTTTAATATAAAAACCATACAATTCCAGCATCCAACAACAATATCGAACAGAGAAAGATCAAACACAAAAAATTTATATCTAAAATTAGTTTAAAATAAAATTAGATAACATACCCGCGCGTAGCGCGGAGCAATCCCTAGTACTTTTAACAATGTGTATGTGTTTCAGGCCTATGCACAGCTTCAATTGCTTCCATAGGACCTAAGAGGCCGAAGAGATGGGTAGAGTAGAGAATGTTGAGAGTCATGTGACTAGCATGAGGGTGCAACCTGAAAAGTTGGACAATGTCCAAATTGTAGTTCCTTAAATGTGTATATTTAGATGTTTTTCGTATGTTATTGATTGTTGTTGTATTTGGAATTTTTTTTAACCATGCCTATTAATCCATATTTTTTTAGTTTTTACCCATCTAGTAGCCTCAATAACGCCAGAAAGAAATTGTTACCCATACGTGGACTTACTAGTTGACCTGGTAGTGGTAGTGGAATTAGGACAATCATTGTCCTTCACATGCAAGGAGTTGACCGGAGACTTAGTGTTTTATAACTAAAGCCTATGTAGCACAGGAGCCACAAAAAAGTAACTGTGGAGGCAAGGAGCCTGGATAAGTACAGTGGTAGCAGAAAGGGGTGTAAATAGAGTATCGGATATGGCAGCGCAACCTGTTAATATCTATGAGAGAATTAAGGAGGTGGCTCGAGTTGGGGATATTGAGAGACTCTACAAGCTGATTGCAGAAGATCCAAACATTCTAAGGCATTTTGATGAACTGCCTTTTTGTGAGACGCCACTACACATTGCAGCCAAATGTGGGCAAACTCATTTCGCCTTGGAACTAATGACTCTAAACCCGTCACTTGCTTTGAAGCTAAACCCGTCAGGTTCCAGCCCAATGCATTTAGCTCTGGAAAATAAGCATTTTCAAACTGCGAGAGGGTTTGTGGCAATTGACAGCAGCTTAGTCAGCATTAAGGGAAGAGGAAGAATCACCCCGTTGCATTATGTGGCTAAAATAGATGATCCACAGTTGTTGAGTGAGTTCTTGTTCGCTTGTCCATCTTCTGTAGAAGATCTGACGATTGAGTGTGAGACAGTTGTGCACATTGCCGTGAGGAACCACCAGCTTGTGGCATTTAAGGTTCTATTGGGATGGCTTCAGAGAGCGCACAGAGAAGACATCTTGGACTGGAAGGATGAAGATGGTAACACAGTCTTCCATATTGCAGCACTGACAAATCAAACTGAGGTAGATGTCTCTCTGATCATTTTGTTCCTTATTTTCCAGTAAAACTCTTGTTTTGCAATACAGATTCTTGGTCAAACATTGTTGTTGATCTATGAAGAAACGGATATGATCTCATCTTTCTTTAAAATCATCATTGCTGTGTTGGAATTGGCAATTATTTCTCTGGTAATTGCTTGGAGCTTCTTAACATCTGAACTTTCCTTCCTTTAATATGTTCTTGTGAAAGTTCTTGGGATTCTGTGGTAACGAGTGGAGTGATCAGTAATATATAGATGTTAATGTGCTCTCGATTTTGCAGGTCATGAAGTTACTACGTGGAACCGTGAAAGTAAAAGCCAAAAACTTGGCTGGTAATACCGCGATGAACATACTTCAGTCGTCTTATCAATCTCATCATTTCCCCAAAGTAAGCAGACTTCTCCGCAAGGCTAAAGAAATGTTACTTTTTGGCCACACGATGAATCTTGTGGGATACTTGCGTGAAAGGCCATCGCTTATGGAGAAGCAGAACAAGCTCTTAGGGCTGAACCATTTGTTTGAGACTAAAGACAGATCTTTAAATAGTAACGACAGGCGCAGTGCGATACTTGTGGTGGCTGTACTGATAGTAACTGCTACCTACCAAGCTGGTCTTAGTCCTCCTGGCGGATATTGGCAGGAGAATTCCCCAGATTCTACCCAAGATGATGATAACTTTCACTCAGCAGGGCAGATGACAATGTCTTTCAACCATGCCTTATTGTTTTATATCTTCAACGGAATTGCCTTCTTCTCATCTCTATATGTGATCATGATCCTCATAATTGGACTCCCCATGTGGATGGTCCTTTACGGTTCAACAGCGGCTCTCGGGATTGCAAATTATGCATCATTCAGCCATACATTTCCAAATTCAATTAGCTCATTCGGGAATATCGCAGTTTTCCTCTTGCCCTTTGCATACCCGGTGATTACCGGAGTCATTTTGTTTCCTCCTCTCGTGGCATTCTTTATGAATAAACGTCGCCGGCACCGAGTGGACTTTCCGGCGAGGTACTTTACCTCATCTCAAGAGCCATCGTAATGAAGCCTGAGCGTTCAAATCCTAGTGTGTAAAATTGTTTTCTTGTCTGGAATCAGCTCTTCTTCCAGGTTTTTCATCGACTTTAGTGTCTGGTTATGTTTTTCACCTTATGTAAGATCAGTTTCTGTCCTTTTGTTAAGTTTGCAATACATTCGCTATTATGGTATTATCCATTTACCCTGCTGGTTGTTTATGTGTAACCAACCAACAGTGATAGTAAATCCATCAACAATTTGAACCAACCTGCGAATTTCTTCCCATGGGCAAGTATCGAAATTTCCAGGTTAAAAGGGCAGGAAAAAATGAGTTACTTCTCTATTCCAACCAAAAAAAAAAAAAAAGTCATTGCAAACACGATTTGGATATCCTACGTTCAAACACAAATTTCATCTTACCAAATTATCAAAATATGCCAACGAACAAAAACTGAACCTGCATTACTAGCATCAAATTTCACTGCCGTTTCTGTTACTAGCAACTCGAAGAAGACACTTCGTACTAGTACTACACTCATTAATACCATATGAATTCATAGTATTGAACCATTCGTTCTCATTATACCATAAGAGTTGGCTACTACGAAACCGGCCTCCTTGCGTTTGTGCTCTTTTTCTCGCTCAATGCTTCAGCAAACGCGCCTATGATCTGCTGCTGTGACTCAAGCATCATCTGGCAATGCTTCAGCTCCATCTCCATTCTCGTCTTCTCCATCTCCCTCATCATCTCCATCTTCGAATTCTCCACCCTTACAAACATTTCTGTCAACATCTTGACCGAAGAAACAACTTCATCAATCGGGTCAGACTCAACTTCTGCTGCTGCATTCATTTGCTCTTGCTTGAACCTAGAAGACGATCCATAGCCATTGGAAACACCAGCGTTTCGAGGATAGCTCCCGTCCTTCCTGCTATAGCCATTCACCCACGAAGAGCTCCTAGAATTCTGAATTCTCGGGTTGAATCCTTCCCTATCATCATCAAACTCATCATCATAATCAAGATCCGGAGAGAAATTGGCTTCAGGTTTACTGAAATTCTTGGGTTTAAACCCATGAGAAGCAAAATTTCGATCACCAAACGACTTCAACGGAAACCCACCACCACCACCGGAGTGACTAAAATCGCCTGAGGAACGCTTACCATGAGTCTTAAGCCTAGTTGCCTTAGGAACTAACACAATCTCATCATCAGAATCAGCATCAAAATCAGCACTAACCTTTGGATTTCCATTGTATTTCCTTTTCAATCCAAATCCACCACCTGAATCGTGATCTGAATCGAACTCAGGCTTGAAACCACCGTACAATTTCATGTGACTCTTTGATCTAGATCTAACCCCAAATCCATCTCCTACATCTCGAGGTGAATCAGAATAATCGCCGCTAAGTTTCGCAAACCTCTTCGATCTAACCCTAAATCCATCCAAACCGTTACTCTCATCATCATGATCCACATCCGGATCGCAAGATTCAACAGCCGCCGGAGTCACCGGAGCGAATCCCATAGCATCCAATACAGGGAACAAATCCCAAGAGGAAGAGAACTTGCCTGGTCGGTTAAGAGAACGTTGTTTCTCGCCACGATAACGTTTCCGAAGCTTCTCGATCTTATGACGGCATTGGATGGCTGACTTCGGCGGACCTCCAACGGAAGACGAAGAAGAAACAGCCGCGGCGACGTCGTCCCAATCGGCCGCACGGAGGTTTCCACGGCGGAGGGCGAACCATTTGTCCTTGTAGGCATTGACAAGCGCAGCGGTCTCCTCGTCGGTCCAGCACGGAGGAGGAACTCTCCTAGTTGTGGTGGTGACGACGGTTACGGCGGTGGAAGGATCGATGGCCATAGCAACGGGAGATCCATCATCGGGGATTGACATGGCGGCGGCGAAGAAGAAATTAGGGAAAGAAGAAAGAGCGGTGGGTAAAGGATAATAAAGAGGCGGAGGGGAGGCGCAGGCAGGGGCGGATGCGATTGGTGCATCTTTAGTGACCAAATCAATTCTACAATGTTACATTTTTTTCTCTTTTTTTTTTTTAATTTTCTTTCTCAAACTTTTCTGAAACAAAATAGTTGGGTAGTTCAAAAAAATAATTTTTTTTATTAGGGGTGGATAATTGATTTTTTCAGTCCGGTTCGATTCGAAACTTCAGTAATTTGGTGTGTTCGGTTTGTAAAAGATATTGGGGAACATGACTTGGTAAATATAATGTAACAGGTTAGATTAAAATGGGTCATTGGTTTTGAATATTTTGATGAAGATTGTAAATTTATGGTTCAAATGTTTTGTTTTTCAAATATATAAAATTTGGATTTCAGTTTGGTTTCGACTTTCGATATTACTTTAATGATTTTGAAAATATAATAATCAAAATTTTCATGTAAACAGCCGGAAAATCCAAGAAAATTTCGGCTTCTTTTGAGTCTGTCTATTTTTTTTTATGCACAGTGAGAAAAGGGACATTATAAATTCCAGGTAGAAAAAAAAAAACAGAACTATTCTGAACTCATTCCTCAATTGTTCTTCACGAACCAGTTCCTTCTTGTTCTTGGCCCGTCTTCATCCTCCTTACGGTTAAGGACACAGGTTTCTCCAGCACAGAGACATTCACGTTTTTCCAGACATCGGCTCTTGTTGGCAAACCGGCAATAGTCTCCGCAATCTCCATGTCTTCTGGCAAAACAGAGCCGAACACAGTGTAAGATTGTTTCCATTCGTGGTGGTTAGCTAGACTGATGAAGAATTCTGGACCCGAGCCGACCCATGCCACTGAGCCACGGCTTATGGTTGGGCAGTGCTCCGTTGGGATCGCCGTGAACATGTTTCCCTCAGCCTGGAGTATTCCTTGAATCATGGCGTATGGTGGGCCATAGGGAGCCTGACACAGAGAAAGGATAAGACGTTCAATAACAAGAAACAAAACTCTGTTTCTATAGAGGAAGAAAGGTGTGCAGTAATAAGGTATGCACAAGCTAAAACGGAAACTGAATTGGTAAAAATCACGACAAGCATAGTTGATAAAAGCAACTGAACACTATTGGACTAAAGCATTTTCATCACACAGCAGAAACTCATTTGATCTTCGATATAGAAAATGTGCATTCTCTAAGAAGAAAGGTATGCAATCAGATGGATCAAAAGGCTAGAGAGTCTATCAAATTGACAGAGATCATATTTCATAACATATGAATCACAATTTCTACTATGTGATCATACCAGTCATAGTTTATGCCGGAAGTAAAATCAGGTGAACCTCACATTATCTACGAGATATGAACAAACATTTCAAAGAAAATTTAAGCGGTAGAGAAGGTGACAAAGACGGATATTCGATATCAAAGACGGATATTCGATAATAAAAAGGTACAATAGATGAATCAAATGGCTACGAGTCTATCAAATTGATAGAGATCCTAGCTAACATGGATCAATACTCGTACTATGAGATCATAGCTACTATGATCTATACTATACTGGCAAGTGATTATGCATGATCTAAGAATTAAAAGGTATAATTTGTGTAAGGTCTCTTACATTATTTACATGATTGCCTTCTGAGTCCCAATATGATCCCCGGTTCTCTGCTCGATGAAACTGGCAGCCTGCGCAGTGGCGCAGAGTTAACAAACTAAGAATGTAGTATACTGAGTGAGGAGCGCACTCAGGATGAAGCTGCAACAAAGGAAAGCATCGGTGTCAAATCTGGAACGTTAAACAAAAACTGGAACTTTCCCTTCAAGTACAAAAGAGACATTAAAGTTAAGATACTTACTTTAACATGAATCACGCCGTGTTCAGTCTCAAAACCAACAATGCCCTAACAGAAACAAAATAGCTAATCAGTAATTACGAAAATCATCAAGAACCCTCTTTGTTTTCATGAGAAGAAGGAAAGCAGAGCAATTATCATCACAATAAAATCAGAGAGACGTAAGATTTTGGTTTCACACCGCCAAAATAGTATTCACCGAGACAGTAATATTGTAGATTAGTAGGAAACAAAGAACACAATGAAAGTATAAATCTTGTGAAATCTGATGAAACAGAGCGGTTGACTGTCATCTAATCAGCAGACAAAGCAATACCAAAGGCTGAGTAACTTCCTGAACTAGTAAATGTTGTGAGGAAACTGAACACACAACTAAAGTATAATTTCGTGAAATCTGTCAAAACCTATTGTTTCCAGCGTTTGAAAAATTCATTAACTTTGAATATGGTGCTTAATGGAGGTAATTTTCAGACATGATATACCTCGCCTTGTCCGAAGATAAGCCCAGATGTCCACATAACTTTCTGCTCACCTCCTTGTCGATCAGGCATCAAGACATCTTTTTGCTTCTTCAACCAACACTGCGCAGAGCAAAAACAGAACACATGAAAATTCACCTCAATCTCTAGAAACTTGAATCCATGGCAAGTATCAGTTCAGCATTTCTCAATCACTAATCACACACACAGAGAGTCAACCACAAAGATTCTTCAAATTAAGTAAATTTCGACTAAATCCCTAGAAATAGATGAGAAATCGCTCAATTAAGCATTTTGTCAAACACTTAGCGTACAATATTGGTAAATCAAAGCACAATTCTATTCACTGACAAAGGATCAGACTTTACCTCTCCAAACTTGGACCCACAAGCCTCTTTGTTTCCACAGAAGACCCACGAATCGCACAAGCAAGGTCCGTCGTTACCGCTACACATAACTTTACACGCCTTACAACATTCATCCGACGAATTAAACTTAAAATCCGTCCCCCACTTCACCGCAGGGCCCCAAAGCTCTAAATTATCGATTCCACGGCAACACCCTCCACTTTCTTCAGCCATCGCTACACGGCCATCATCTCGCGAGTCCTCCGTGAATCGGACCTCGGAATCGAGTCTATGATCTTGAGGACGGAGGACAGTAGAGAAGACAGCGTAGACGATAAGACATGAGATCAAACCGATTATAAGAAGAGCGGTGGCGGTAAAACGGCCAGGCTCGCCGTCGTTTAATCGACGGGGCATCGCCGGAGACACCGAGGATTCGTTGACGAAGCGTGTGACGAAGAAGATGCGAAAGCGAAATGAAGAGAGAAGTAAGGTTTCATGTGAAAATTGAAAATAGGAAGGAATCTTT
>CM051386.1:11005187-11055187 GCA_028015245.1 Cardamine occulta | reverse complement strand
TTGTCAATAATAATGAAGAGAGAGAATGAGTTGGTGAGTCAAATCGCGGCTTCCTCTTTGGAAGCTTTGAACTTTCATGGCAGCTGATCGTGATTGGTTTCCTTGTTCTGTTGTGCTCTTCTTATGAAGTTTCTTATTTAACGTCGACATTGAAGTCATTTAAACGCTGCCGTTTTAGGCAACACAGCCTATGAATGGTATGAATCGCTATTATAAAAAACCAGTAAGGTTTATAATTTGCATTTGTGGTTGGTATGTGTGACTATGATTAAAAAAAACATATCGTAATATATTTCAAATGGCATTGTTATAGACTTATAGTCGTATAGAAATGTTAAAATATTTCTCTGAAGTTAAATTTTATTTCTTTTGTCATATGTTACATTAATTATTAATCGATCAGGTCTAACTTCCTACAAAATATGTGATTATGATGAACGGTTTTACGAATAATTTTACGGTGTATAGTTTTTTGTATAATATTTGGATCTTTGACTGCCGATTTTACATATACCATATTTACAATAAAATATATTTTATTTCTAATACGCGAGATTGTGAAGAACATCTCTACCTGCAATATTCTAAAACTTACGTTCGCTTTGCATTCTTTATTTTCTAAGAAATTATATTTTTTTAGAAATGAAACCCATTTTTAATGGAAAAATCCTTTAAACCATTTACCACTAAACCAAGAGATTTGCACAAATTAAAATATTGCATCGAACAGTCTATAGATAAGAAACCACTAAAATATTACAATAATTATTTGATTTTTATTTATTTCATTCACTAAAAAATTAAAATTATTGATCAAACTTTGATTATTATAGCCATACGATAGTTTGTTTCTTTTCCGATTTGTTTCGATTTTCTTTTTCCATAAGGGACGATATTTTGAGTTAAAAATTTGAAAAATTAAAGAAGAGAAGTCATGAAGTGAGAAAGCTGATTTAAACAAGTGGTCAAGCAAAAACTGAAAATGGATTGTACTAAAAATACGATAGTTATTATAGTCATACGATATTTATTTTAGTCATTATTCAATATTTGGTATTAGATTATGCACTTCCAACTCAAAACTAATTAATAATAAATAGAGAAACCAATATTCTTATGAGTCTGATTGGTGATCATATTTAAACGAGGCGGTTAAATAATTTTTGAGAGGTTGTAAACAAGGTAATTAAAAAAAAAGCGGTTAAAAATAGCGGATGAAAAAAGCTATGATGTTAAAAAAGGCAGTTCAATAATAAGCTTGATTGGTAACAATAGAGCGGTTGAATAATAAAAATATATTTAATTATGAAGATGAAAATTAATTGAATTATTAAAACATAGTATATATAAATTTTTTAATTCATAAATGTTGACAAAGTTCAATTACAAATACTATCCTTAAAATAAATATTTACTAAATGCTAAATAATTTATCGTCACTCTAGATAGCCATTTGCATATTCATTTACGATCATAAATATTTTCTAAATGCTAAATAATTTATCTAGACTGACGAAAGATAGCCATTTGCATATTTGCATAAATGTTAACAAAGTTTAATTACAAATATTATCATTAAAATAAATATTTGCTAAATGTACTCTAGATAGTCATTTGCATATTCATCTACGATCAGCCCATAACATATCTACAATTTGATTACGAATGACTACCCAATATGCTCCATCTCTTGTTGCTTCAACCTCTTCTATCTCGTCTATACCATCTTTATTACTTTCGTGTTGTCTACTCATATCTTCGTGTTCATCAAGAAAATCATCATCCAAAATATTTGAACGTCGAATGAAATTATGAAGGCTCATTGTAAAAAATATTAGTCATTTTTGTGTTTCAAGATCGTGCCTCGGTAATTCTTTGACAATTCGCCATTTTTTTTCAGATTCCAAACGTTCGTTCAATTACAGAACGTAGTGGTGCATGCCATCTGTTGAATAATTTTTCCTTATTTCTTGGAGATGGACCACTACGAAACTGTTCGAGATGGTACCTCACCTCCACTCTTCGATTTCCCCTATAAGGTGCCAAATAACATTTTTTATTAGCATATCCCGAATCAACAAGGTAATATTTTCTTAGAGGAGGCACAAAAAATTCTTGACTGTGCTGTTGCGCAATCAATAATACTCTTGCATCATGCACTGAACCTGGCACACTGTTCCATATGTATGTAAAAAGTATATCTAGATCACATTTAGCCAATATGTTTAGGCTTGTTTCCGCAAAGCGATCCCAAAAAATACGACGGTCTTCTGATGGTGGTACCACAGAAACATGTGTCCCATCCATAGCACCAATGGACCCTTGGAAATATGGCCACTAACGACGATCATTTCGTAAACTTTGGGGATATTCTCTAACTTGTTGATATGTTAGGAATTTGTCCCATATTAACTAGTCTTTTTATATTGTTTTCGAATCTTTTCTGGTTCTTTTTGTGTCTTTTAAGGTATTTGGAAGCTCTGGAGCATGTATTGAAGATATTTGAGCACATTGGAGCAAAAGAAGCAATTTGGAGCAAAAAGACTATTTTTCACCCGGAGCAGGTGCTCGCTAGGGTGCTCCCCGGGGTGCTCCAACCTATTTTACCTAGACACGTTTTTTATTTAATTTTTAAAATAAAACACTACAAGAAATCTACCGCGAAACTGACGGCAAATTCCGTCGGATTCGGCAAAATCCATCGGATATTCGTCGGTTTTTGCCGTCGCTTCTATCTCATCGGAAATAAAAATGGCGTCGGAAATCCGTCGGAATTTCCGACGGAATACCGAAATCAGATATCCGTTGGAAATCTGTCGGTTTTAAAGCCGTCGGTTTTAAACCGACGGAACACCGACGGATTTCTGATTTTTATATACCGACGGATTGCCGACGGATATATAACCGACGGCGTACCGACGGATACCAAAACCGACGGATACCATAACCGACAGATTTCCGACGGATACAAAAACCGACGGAAATCCGACGGATACAAAAACCGACGGAAATCCGACGGATATAAACCGATGGATTTCCGACGGATATATACCGATGGATTTCCGACAGAATTATTTAATTTTTTTTAATTATATAATCGAATATTTAAAAATAAATTTATTAAATTTTAAAATTTGTTTTCTAATATAAATTAAAATTAAAGAAATAATAATTTTATAATAATGTAATAATTCAAATTAAAATTCAATATTTTTAAAATAATTCAAATAAAAAACAAAAAAAACAAAAACTACGATGGCGGGAAGCGGGATAAGAATTCCTCCATGCGTCGCTGCAATAGCAGGTTATCCGCCTCCAATTTGTGGGTTCTCTCGCGTTCCGCTTCTTGTTGGATGCGATCCGCTTCTCGTTGGAGGCGATCCGCTTCTCGTTGGAGGCGATCCGCTTCTTGTTCTTCTGCGAGCTGTTGCAGCTGCGTCTTCATGGCCTCCATCTCAGCGTCTCGTTGTGCGAGCTGTTCCCTAATATCGGGAGAATCGCCGTAGAAACGCGAAGATGCAGAAAAAGAGTCATCGTCTGGAAGACCAAATACACGACCTTCGGTCTTCGGAGTACACTGCGATAAGAAACGAAAATTTTGTTAAAAATTAGAAATTACAAAAAAATGATTTAAATATATATTTTACTTACCTCATAGACGAATTCGTTAATCTTCTCGATCGGAAGATCGGTCATTGGAGGCGTTCCTTCGGTGAATGGCTGAGAAAGGAGGAAGTCTTCCTTCATCTTCTCATAATTGTCAATGATCTCCCGAGCTAGCGGATCTTGGATTTCATGGTTCTTCCTGCTGGTATGCGCATCCTTGAGCAATGTGATAGCGGAAGGTGGGACAGCGTCTTGCCGAAATTACAAAAATGAAAATTTAGTAAAATATAAAATTATAAAACAAAAATAACAAAATTTTAATTTAATAAAAAACTTACCAGTTGTTTGGCCCGTGTGACTAAACTAACCGCTCCTAGATTGTGCGTCGCCTTGCCTTTTCCTTTGCGATCGCTGTTTCGGCACGCAGAATGAGTTGTGGAGCTTGTCTTGGTCGGTTCTTCACTCCAATAAGTGCATAACCCGCTCCATAGGCCCGGGTTAGAAAGCAACTCCCTTGGGACATCATTCTTGTGCCACTTCTCCTTCCACTCGTTCAGCTTCCACGAATACATTCTCGCTGCTTTTTTATCGAAGCATCGTCTAACCGAGGCGGTCATGTGGCTGTCCCAAGTAAATTCTTGCTGCAAATCAAAAATTCAAATAAAATAAACTATATTAAATAAAAGTAAAAAAATTTAAAATATGAGGTACTTACCGCAAATTGGCGAAACCACAATTCCTGATCCGCCATCGGCATTTGGTTGTATGTCGGGTACGGATGCCGAAACATTCCATTGAGCATCCGGTTAATAGACTTGGAAATCCCATTTCCGGAATCTCCAACCATACAAAAGAAATTAGTGCAAATAACTGGAATTGTAAGTAAAGTAATAATAGTAAATAAATATTAAAATTCTTAAAATTAACAAAAACTTACCATGTGTCTCTTCCTACGCAATCCGGATGGAGACGAGGCAATCTATCTCGTCCTGGTTGAGCGACAAAGTCCTCGACGCTCATCTGTGACGGTGCAGTAGGTGAAGGCGTCGGCATAGGGGCTGTCTCCGGGATATGTGTCTCCGGGATATGTGTCTCCGGGATATGTGTCTCCGGTATAGGAGAACTCCTCGAACCGGCAGTACCTCTCCCGCGACTACTACGGCCGCCGTGTTCTGAACGGACAAACCTACCGTAATCCCTAGAAAAAAAAACATATATCAAACATTATATGAAAAAAATATACATCATGAAAATAAAAAAAAGTATCAAAAAAATATTTTTAATTCATTATTAGTCCAAAACAATTATATTTTTATAAAAGAAGGAATAATTTATGGAAAATTTTATAAATTACTAAAATCCTCATAAATTTATATTTATAAGTATTAATTCCAAAACCATTATAAATTTGTAAATACATGATTATTACATGAAATAGTTATATATTATCAAAATAATAAAAAAATTTCAAAAAAATATTTTAAATTCATTATTATTCCAAAACAATTATACATTTATAAAATAATGTATAATTGATGGAAGTACTTATAAATTACTAAAATCATCATTAAATTATATTTATAAGTATTAATTCCAAAACAATTTTAAATTTGTAAATCCGTGATTTATAAAAGAATGAATAATTCATGAAAATAATTATAAATTACTAACATGATTAAAAATTATCAAAAAAAAATAATCATAATTTTCTAAAAATTATAATTAATACCAAAATTAAGAAAATTTTAATGCATGAAAATAATTATAAAAATTCAATTAATAAATAAAAATATCAAAAGAAATAAATTCAATAAACATAACAAACCTAAATCTAACAGTTACAAACCTAAATCTAACAATTACAATCCTAAATCTAACATTACAAACCTAAATCTAACAATTCTAATTTTCTAAACAATCAATCTAACTAAAAACCTAAAAATCCATAATATAAACTTTTAAACTTACAAGTTTGGGGGATTGTTAGACATTTGGTTGATGGATCGACGGAAATCCGGAAGATTGGGAGAGTTTTGGCGATTTTGGAAGTTTTTTTCGATTCTGCGAAAGTGAGGAGGAAGAAGACGAAGTCGGTATATATTACGATATTTCCGACGGATTTATCTGTCGGAAATCCGTCAGTTTGAAAAAAAAAAATTACACACGTTTTCGATAAATTACACACGTTTTCGATATCACATAATTTAGTTTATTTTGTCAAAGTTTGTTGTTAACATTTTCTTGAAGTTCAAGAAATTACAAGTTAACCATGTAACCCCCAAACCCGTCGTAAATCTGTCAGAATTTTTGACGGATTTTCGACAGATATTGATATTTTTTTACGAAAACACGTGTCTGTTTTTAAGGTTTTAAATTATATTACCGTCGAAAATCTGTCGGAAAATCCGACGGAATTCCGACGGTTTTGCGGGTTATTTTTATAGATAAGGGTTTATATGTGGTTTAATGTTTAAGTGGTTTAATGAGTTTTGTGGGTTTGTTAAGGTGTTTGTATAGAGAATATATATTTCTGGCAAAATCTTATTTTATTAAAATTTGTAAAAATATACAAAGCTGAAGTTGAGCTTATAAAATGCTCGGCAGCTGTGGTATTCGAGGACCTATGGTTTACACCGTAATGTCAAAATTAAATAAAATACAAAAAAAAAATTTACAACTTTCTGTAATACCAAAAAATAATACGAACCACACATATAACTAATCTTCATTACATGATGATGCTGATCTCTCAGATGGAATTGAATCTGAATCCTCATAAAATTTACCTTGTTCTTCTTCTAATTCGGAAAAAACTAAACCAAATTGTGTGAAATCGACAACAAGATCCAGAGCACAAGAAGGCTCAACTGGATCCATTGGAACAACTTCTGCTGGCTGTAAAGGATCGTGTTCTGCAACTCCATAAATTCTTCCTCTCGGGGTCACTTTAGTAACTATCAAGGATCATCCGCCGTGTAAATCGAGGTGTAGAATATAGCACACCTAAAAAAAACATATTAGTTTTGTAAGTATTATACCAAAATAATGAATTGAGTATTAATTACACTAATATTTGTACCCTACCTGCTCAGCTTGTGATCCTAGAATGAATGGGTCATACGTTTCTAGTCTCCGACTTGAATTAACAGATGTAACACCAAATTGGTCTACATGAAGCCCACGACCAAGTGTTGAATCATACCAATCACACTTGAAAACAATGCACCTCAAGTCTAACATTCCTGGGTACCGCACTTCCAATATTTCCTGAAGAACGCCGTAGTAAACATCATTACCAGATTTCACTGAAATACCAGAATCTGAAGTTTGCGTTGTCCTTCTCTCGTCATGAACCCTAAATCCATATCCACGACTGCAGTATCTAGGATAAGAAGTTGCAATGTAGTTTGGACCATTAACAAATTTCAATAACCATGTGGGAAATGTCTGTCCGCTGCTGACTCCTTCAGAAACCTACAAAAATAAGTTCCAAATTAGTATTTAAAAAAATTATTTATTAAATGATTTAGCGTTTTTAAACACTTACATAAAATTGCAACCAAGGCATAAATTCCTCCTCCTTAAGGACTTGAAGCTCGTCTTCTGTCTTATCCATATAGTACCCGCGTATTAATGCCATATAAATCCTGTACGAAAACCAAAATTGTTGACAAGTTAATAACATATAAAATAATCAATTATACATTAAATTACATAAAAGAATTTTTGTTTACCTTTCGTATTCCGTTATTTCTTCACAATTGGTTAGGATATACGTATGCAAGTGTTTAAACTCCTCTTGAGATAATTTACGCCTTTTTCCTTTCCCACTGACTCGCCCAATTTGGGAAAATAACTCTGGAACAACGACGGGGTAAATCGCTCTCTCACCACGATCATCATGGCGACTAGGACGTCTACTCTTCGTACGAACTTCTGATGGGATGTAATATTCAGCAAACTGTGAGGCCTCTTCGTTGATGCTTTGGGCGATAATAGATCCCTCTACTCTACTCAAATTCTTAACTTTTTTCTTCAGATGAAACATATACCACTCAAATGGATACATCCAACGGTATTGAACCGGGCCTCCTAGTTCTGCTTCTCGTGGGAGGTGGATCGGAAGATGTTCCAACACATCAAAGAAAGATGGTGGAAATATCTTCTCCAAATTACAAAGGATCACCGGGATATTGGCCTGTAAATTTTGGATTCCCTCAACAGTAAGTGTTCTTGTGCATAAATCGCGAAAGAAAGCACCTACTCCTGCAATTGCTTGGTGGACGTCTTTATGGAGAAGATGAGCAAAAGCGAATGGAAGAAGCCTCTGCATCATAACGTGACAATCATGACTCTTCATTCCAGTAAACTTTCCTTCTCTATAATCGATGCAGTTACGCAGATTAGATGCGTATCCATCAATGAATTTAACATCGTCGTGAATCCAATAAAAAAATTCTGTTTTCTTTGCTGCTTCTAACCGGTATAATGGAAATGGACATTGACCATTTGGGAGAACTTCAAGAAAACCTCGATCGCAATATGCTGGCAAGTCTAATCTAGATTTCATATTGTCTTTCTTGTTCCCTTGGATGTTTAAGACTGTGTTCATGATGTTCTCAGAGAAGTTCTTCTCAACGTGCATCACATCAAGTTTATGCCGCAATAAATGGTTATTCCAGTAAGGCAAATAGCAAAATATGCTCTTCTTGTGCCAGCTATGAAATTCACCGACACCATAAATAGGTTCATGTCCATTACCCCCACAATAAGGAGTCGTCTCAGCACCAAAATCTCTCAACTGCTCCAATAAATTTTCACCGTCTATCTCAGGCGGTGGACCATCAAAAACTTGCCTACCCTTCGTAAACATTGTTCTCGAATGACGATACAGATGATCACTCGGTAAAAATCTCCTATGACAATCAAACCAACAACTTTTTCAGCCGTGCATTAGTTGGAATGCATCTGTGTTGTCTTGGCAATACGGACACGATAATCTCCCATGTGTTGTCCATCCAGATAACATACCATATGCTGAAAAATCGCTTATGGTCCACATAAGCACCGCACGCATCTTAAAGTTTTGCTGGGTTGAAACATTGTACGCTTCCACACCATGCTCCCATAGCATTTGTAACTCATAGATCAATGGCTGGAGAAATATATTAAGTGATCTCTTCGGATGTTCTGGGCCGGGAACAAGAATCGATAGATATAAAAGCTCTCTACGCATGCACAGAGATGGAGGCAAATTGTAAGGGGTTACAATTACGGGCCATAACGAATACTTCCTTCCATGTTTCCCAAATGGGTTAAAACCATCTGTACATAACCCGAGGTACACATTCCTACGCTCATACGCAAACTCCGGATACAATGATTGAAAATGTTTCCAAGCTTCGGCGTCTGAAGGATGTGTAATATTTCCATTTTGACGATGTTCTGCATGCCATCTCATTGGCTCTGTTGTGCGCTGAGAAGTATATAACCTCTTCAACCTCTCTGATATTGGTAAATACCACATACGTGTATATGGAATTTGAATTCTGCCACTACTTTTCTGATACCGTTGTTTACGACAAAATCTACATCTTTTGCGGTTTTCATCTTCTCTCCAATATAGCATACAGTTGTCGATGCACACATCTATTACCTTATACGGTAACCCATGACCAGATACAAGTTTTTGTACATCGTAGTATGATCCGGGTAAAAGATTATCTTCTGGCAATAAATCTTTCGCCCAATCTGTTATCGCATCAACGCACTCCTCTGCCAAATTGTAATCCATCTTAATCGTCATCAATCTACTTGCAGATGATAAAGGCGAATGCCCTTCTTTACACCCTTTATATAGTGGCTGCTTTGCAGCATCTAACATATCAAAAAATCTTCTTGCTTCTACATTAGGTTCTTCGAACCTATATCTTTCTTCACCGCTAAACTAGACATTCTCTCTAAACGCATCATTCACCATCTGCACGCTCCCTACACCTACATCTACTTCCGTGCTACCTCCTAAATAATCTGAGACAGTTGGTTTACTAGTACTACCATACTCAACATTTGTTTCTCCATGTAAATACCATATCTTGTAACCCGGCGTAAACCCATTACTATACAAATGATGCCAAACTATCTCTATCGCAACATTACGAGAATTCCTACAAATTGAACATGGATACTTTAACTTACCTGAACTCGTATATGCGGTTGCTTTCCCGCCACTTCCATGAACTCGTATATGCCTCGTGCATACTCCTCGTTCAAGTTGTTCGTCTCCGGATCCATTAATGGTTCGTCCATCGATGATCGAAAATATCTAGATATATTTTTCACTTTTTTATAGAGTTCGTATTAATTAAACAAGAAATGAGAGAGAGATATGAAATTAAGATTGTTGGGTAATGGGATGGAGGAAGGGAGAAACATATATATAAACATGTTTCCGTCGGAAATCCATCGGCTTACAATGGTAAATTCAACAGATACATTACGTTCATAATATCCGACATATTTCCCGAAGCCGTCAGAAATCCGTCGGAATATAACGGCATGGATATCCGTCAGAATATAACGGCTCAGATTTTCTGACGGATTTCTGACAGATTCCCAGAATTTTGCAAATCTAGGGAATCCATCGGGAAGCCGTCGGAATTTTCCGACGGATTTAGTTTCCATCGGAAAATCCGTCGGTTTTGCGGTAAATTTCTTGTAGTGAAAAGAGGCCAGCCGCCTCAGACTTTCAAGACGTTCGTTCTCAGACTTCAGTTTTTGGTTCTACGTTACTTATGAGAGTTCTTAGCTTGGATTCCTTTTGTTCTTCTACCTTTTCGATTTGGATTTGTATTACTCAGCTTTGGATCTCTATTCTCCTATCGTCGATCATTCCATAACTCTGTTTGAGAAGTTTTCCTGAACCTTATTTAGGTTGGTAGATAAATCATTGGTGAGCAATTGGTGCGAATCCAGCGAGAGTTGATTGTTGTGATTGATTGTGAACAGATTGAACCCATTCATTAATGCTTATCGTCTTCGCTAGGTCCAGACGAGAGTTTCGGTATCTAGGTTGTTAGATAAAGTTGTCGATACATCACGAGAGTGGGGCGACATTTATTTATGTTTGAGTTCTAGAGCGGTAGTTAGTTAGCCCTGAATAGTTGCTCAGCCTTATCTCCGAATCACCGGCGAAACGCCTTAACCTAGTGCCTTTTTATTAATTGAATTTACCCTGATTTATTTATTTGTTTGCTGTTCTGAAAATTACACAACCAAACTTATTGTCTTAGCTTTAAATTAAAATCTCTAATTTCATAGTGTAGCCTTGGTCTCTGTGGATTCGATACCCCATATACTACTGCGTTTGTCTGTGCACTTGCAGAAAATATTTTGGATTAAAACTCAACACATCAAGTTTTTGGCACCGTTGCCGGGGACCAATTGCGTTATCTTTGATTTTTGATTTTATTTTTAGTCTAAGAAACTAGTAATTATTTTTCCTTTTTCTTGTTCTTTTTCTTATGTTTCAGGTGCATGACCAGTAGAAGAACAAGAAGAAATTGCACCGAGAGCTTAGTTAATTTTTCAAACGAAGAGCTAGCTAGGCTAGAAAGGGAGAACCGACAGCGAAGACTCACTACAGCTGCTCCGGTCATTATGGCTGAACAAGATAATGGAATGGCTTCTCAGTTGCAGATGCTTCGGGATGAGATGGAACAGATGCGGAGAGATAGACAAGAAGCTCAACAATAACAGCCTGGTATTGGAGACTCGGATAATCCACACGCCTACTACCAGAACCGAGCTGCCATTGTGCCTCCAGCAATTCAGAGGCAAGACTTCGAAATCAAACCTCAAATGATTTCGTTGGTGAAGCAACACCTTTTCCATGGACTGCCTGCTGAAATACCCATGGACCACATCGAAAATTTTGAGGAAATCTGCAGCACCACGGGCTCTAATGGAGTGCCTAATGAGTTTTTGAAGTGCAAGTTGTTCCCGTTTTCACTTGCGGATAAGGCATCACGGTGGTTGAAGTCACTACCACCAGGTTCATTGAAGACATGAGCTGAATGTAGAGCAGCTTTTCTGGATCACTTCTACACTAAGTCGAAAACCGCGTCTTTAAGGAACAAGATATCTTCATTCCAACAGCATTCCGGTGAAGCTTTTTGTGAGGCTTGGGAAAGGCTGAAGGAATATCGCAGAGAGTGTCCACACCACGGGTTTAAGGACGAGCAGATTCTGGGTATTGATATATTAGTATTTTGTCCCATTTTAGCTGGTCTTTTCATGTTGTTTTTGAGTCTTTTCTAGTCTTTTTGTGTCTTCTCAGGTATTTTAAGGCTCTGGAGCATGGATTGAAGATATTGGGGCACATTGGAGCAAAAGAAGCAATTTGGAGCAAAAAGACGGTTTTCGCCAACCGAGCACCTGCTCGCATGCTCCGCCAGGATGCTCGCTCAGGGTGCTCGACCTATTTTACCTAGGGACGCGTTTTTAATTGATTTTTAGAATAAAAAGAGGCAGCCGCCTCAGACTTGTAAAATGGATTCTATCACGTACGTTTTCTCAGACTCAGTTCTTGTTCTAGGTTTAATTTTGTTTCAAGACTCCACACTTTGTTCCTTTGTTCGATTTGGATTTATATTATTCAGCTTGGATCTCTATTCTCCTCTTGTCGATCAGACCATACCTTGTTTGAGAAGTTTTCCTGAACCTTATTCTATTTAATAAGTCATGAATTCATCTCTTTGCTTTGTTGTGTTCGATTGCATCATGTGTGAGTAGATCCATAGCTAGGTTAGGGTTTTCAATGGTGATTTAGGTTGTTCATGGCTGAGCACAAATAGGATCGGAATTTATATGTCTTCGCCAATAGAGGTTCGTAATGCCTAGGTTACCTTGATCACCTAGCCTATGATTTCTAGGTTAAACTTATTCATGAGAGTGCTCTAGGTTACTAGAAAAATCATTGGTGAGCAATTGGTGCGTAGCCAATGAGGGTTGATTGCTGCGATTGATTGTGAACATATTGAACCTGTTTGTTAATGCTTATCGTCTTCGTTAGGTCCGGGCGAGAGTTTCGGATTCTAGGTTGTTAGATAAAGGTGTCGATACATCACGAGAGTGGGGCGACATTTATTTATGTTTGAGTTCTAGACCGGTAGTTAATTAGCCCTGAATAGTTGCTCAGCTTTATCTCCTAATCACCAGCGAAATACCTTGACCTAGTGCTTTTAATTATTCGTTTACACCAATTTATTTTATTGTTTGCTGTTCCGAAAAATTACACAAAACCTTATTGTCTTAGCTTTGAATTAAAATCTCATAAATTCATAGTGTAACCTTGGTCTCTGTGGATTCGATTCCTTTTATACTATTGCGATTGTTCTGTGCACTTGCAGTTTTTAATTGGGTTAAAACTTCACACATCAGGTATATTCTATGATGGAGTTGAGTGGGATTACTGAAATGCGTTGAATGCAGCTAGTAATGGCGACTTTATGACCAAGACAAAGGAGGGCACTTTTGAGCTGATTGAGAACTTAGTGTCGATCTCAAACAACAAGTCTCCTGAGTATGATAGGTCTAGGAAAGTCAACAGTGTAGACACGCAGAAGATTGATGAGCTGACGGCAAGGGTTAACCTACTCCTTAGGGGAAACCAAAAATCGGTTCACTTTATGGATGAGAATGGGAGTGCATTAATCTCCCAAAATTTTGAAGAGGATGATTGTGCTGGTATGCAAGAGGTCAGTTATGTGAGTGGACAAGAATATGTGCAGAACCGTGGGTTCAATTTAAATTATAGGAGCCACCCAAACCTTTCTTACCCAAGCACCAACGTCGAGAACCCACAAGACCAGATTTATCCGCGACAACAAGGAGGTATTAATTAGTTGCCTCAGGCTCAGGGTTTCCAGAAGTTTTACTCCAGCAATAGTCAGGGGAAGCAGTATGTCCCCAATCAGAATCAGAGTCAGTTCCAAGGAGGAAACCAACAGCAAAACGCTCTATTCGCTACACCACCACAAGTTGTCTCCGCGCCTACATCTCAGGATGAGCTGAAGAGTCTTATGCAGCAACTCATGGTAAACCAACAGAAGGCGTCTACTGAGATTAATGCCAAGGTTGATCACATGTATAATGATCTGAATGCGAAGTATGAAGCTGTTACCGCTCACGTGAAGAAGCTTGACATGCAAGTTGCCCAAACCGCTGAAACCGTCAAACGACAACAAGGAGTTCTCTCAGCAAGGGGTGAGAATAGCCCCAGGAATAGAAGTGGTTATAGTGGCTCAAATGCTCAAGTGAACTTCATTGGAGACGAAGAGAATGAGCTTAAACGGATGATGAAACTGATCCTTGATGGACAAATCAAGAATGCTCAGCAGATGAACGAATGGATTTCTACTTAGGATTAGAAGGTTCAGTGTCTAAGTATTGACTTACAACGCGAAGTCATGAAAAACTTCACCGCAGTGGAGCTGAGAAGTGAGAAAGTGTTGGCACATCCAACTAGCCCTAAAGTCATTGGAAAGGGTAAAAAGCAAGCTACGGAACACAAGACCCAAGGAAAATCTCTTGCCACAGATGAATATATGCTGGAACATGGTTCACACTCAGAAACACAGGTTGAGACTGCTCCAGCAAAATCTTAGACCAAATCTACCGAGCACCCAAAATCTTCTCGGGAGCACCTGCTCCGACAGGGTGCTCTGGCCAGTTTTGCAGAAACTCCTCCAACGAGGATTTATTTTCCCAAAGTTCTTTTTCCAGGTCCATCTCCAGCAGTTAAACTAAGGCATTTCCCCAAGATCGGAGATCCCGGAAAGTTTGTGGTTCCATGCTTTATACTTGGAGTTGATTTTGAGGATTCTCTTTGTGATTCTGGTTCCACAGTAAACGTCATGTCTAAGGCAACCGCACAAAGCTTAGGGATTGAGAACATCCTTTCATCTCCGAGAACCCTCAAATTTGCAGATGGAGCGATATCAACTTCACAAGGACTCATCAAAGACCTCGAGGTAAGAATTGATGATTGCTTAATGCTTTGTGATTTTTAGGTGGTCGAAATAAGGAATAATGCTTACATGCCATTGATCCTGGGAAGGCCATTCCTCGCTATAGCAGGAGCTATTGTTGAATTACCTCAAAAGAGGGTCTCTCTCGCTAAAGTCAGCAAGGGTGTGTTATATGTAGCAATTTCTGATGGCAAGCAAAAGGGCTCCTATGTGGTCGTAGAGGAGAAGGCTAAGTTTAAGTCAGGGGAGCTCAAAAACCACCACCATACCCCGATCCACACTCTCGCGCTTAGGCGCTGCTGCAGTCGAGCTAATGACGTTAAACAAGCGCTTGGTGGGAGGCAACCCACTGGTAAGGTTTCCTGTACATAATTCGTTTTAAATTTCTTTTGATAGTAACTTTTTATTTGTGATTTTAGTTCTTAATCCAAAAAAACAAAAAAAAAACAAAAAAAAAAGGGAAATTGATCGAGCACCCCAGAACTGGCCCGAGCACCTGCTCCGCCAGGGTGCTGGCCGAGTCAACACAGACAAAAGGTAAAATCCAAATTTTTCCTTTTCCCAATCCCACTAATTTCCTTTTTACCTGTTTTGCAGGCGCATGCACCGGTCACCACTACCATCCAATTTCCGAAAACCCTACCCCCTCTCACTTTAAATATCGAACCGAGCAACTCCAATCACCTCCATCGCCATATCTCTCTCTCTCTCGTCAACTACATCGCACAACACTCTCCTCCAACCGCTGCCTCATCTCAACTCCATCACATCGCGATCCATCACCACCATCATCGCTCTCCCTCAATCTTTTGGCTCGCCTTCCGTGAATCTCCTTCACCGCGTTCTCTCGCTCATCCTCCGCAGCCACCGTCATCTCCACCTCTTAAGCTCTTGCGAGATCTCCCAACCGTTCTCCTTCGTCTCTTGGCTTGTTTTTCGTGAGATTCCTCCTCCGTCTTTCAACTCTGTCACCGAATCGCAACCCGTGACAATCTCGTCTCGCGTTCCGCCTCACCGCAAGTCGCTCTCGACTTTTTCTTGCTCAGCCCAGCTTAGCCCCTCGCTACCGCAGTCTCCGAGCTATCCGTCCGACAATGCCTCCGAAGCAGTTCTTCACGGCCAACAAAGGAAAAGGCAAAGCTGGTCCCTCCACACCGACCACCGTGACTAAGAGACTCGCCACGCACCCATGGCCCCGAGCTGAAAACACTCCCTTTGATCTCGGTATCAAGGAGCTTCCACCACTTTCACCGGATTCGTGGGACACACGCGATGCTTACTACTACAATCAGCTTGTCGGGCTGAAGCTGGAGCCTACAAGGTATATGTGCGAGACTACACTGCAGCAATTGGGTCTCCAAGACCAAGTTCGGTGAGTCCTAAGCCACGCGCATTGCATGTCCTTCGCACTAGAGGAAGACGTCCTCTACCCAGACCTCGATAGGCAATGTCTTGCCACCGCCACCCTCACATACAAGGATCCAAACCAACCAGCACTTGATGAGGGTACGTTTTCGTTCTTTGCTGGAGGAACTAAATATGATATAGCTATGTGGGATTTTTGCGTCTTGTATGGTTTTCGCGAGACAGTAACCAATCTGGATTCCCCGAAGATGTTCTTGCAGTCCAAAGATTTCTGGAGCCACATCGCCTCGGGACCATATTCATCCAACTGTGCAAGTCAGAACCGCCTCCGTCATCCCGCTCTTCGCATTTGTGCGAGAATATTCAGCAACATGTTGTTTGCCCGAGTTGTAGGTAACAAAGTCCATATTGATGAGTTGCTGCTTTTATTCTTGGGATGTGGTCCTATTGTAGGGAATGGAAACACGGAACAGTTCGAGGTGTACCATTCTAACTTAGGCGTCTGCTTTGCCGAGGTGATTTGCGGAATCAAAGACAGCCCAACCGAGAACAACAAAGGGCAAAGAGTTGAGCGAATAGGGAGTCTCCTAACTCCACTATTTTGCCATCACCGAGTAGATCTTTCAGCCGCTTCATGTGTCACCAAGCTGTCACGGATGGATATGAAGCATCTGCTCACCTCCAAGATCATCCTCGCACCGTCCAACTACCAGTTCATTACTGCGACCGGGGAGTCTAACCTCATCGAACTTCCGAACCCGGTCGTGACTGAGCTCTACACCTTGGAAGATCTTGCGTTCCACCCACCTCCACAGTACCTCGTCGCCATCCCGAGCCGATCATCATCAGCTAGACGGAGCACATCTCGTCATGCCACCAACGATGACGCCACTCCAGTCCCGCGCCTCGCACTTCCTTATTATGCCACCTCTACTCAAGGTGAGTTTGATCTTCCACCCATCTCTGATGATGCTGAAACTGCCGAGTATAGGAGGTGGATGATCGAGTCAACGAAAAGAAACAACAGCCTCATGCAGAGGATCATGCAAACATTGGCACGAGGATGTTGCCATACCACCGCCGCAGCAGCTGCCTCACCCCAGCCTTCAAACTCAACCTCAGACTCCGGGCAGCCATTGCACCGTAGGAAGAGGCGAGCACCTACTCCACCAGGGTGCTCCATGGGCGACGAGCATGTCACCACGACTACTCAGTGATATCCCCCTATACCCTCTATCATCATTGTATTATCCGTGTGTGTTTTTATTTTTTATCGCCAATCTCTCGTTCTTTTTCACACCCGAGACGGTGTGATTTAAGTCCGGGAGAGCGGTTATTTATTTTATTTTATTTTATATTCTATTGAGTCTTGTTGTTGTGTCAGTCCCAAGAGTCTTAGATTTTTAGTGAATCAGGTCCTGCTGCTTGGTTTGCTTTTATAACTATTTTATCGAGTCTGTTTTAGTGTTTTATTGAGTCAAAAACTTGTTTGAGAATTATGAACTTGATCTATTGGATTATTTGGACTATGAATTACTTGTAATGACTCACAGATGGGCAGAGGTTTTGTTTCGGAAGATCATGGGTGGATTAATCACTCCCCAAAGCTCATTTTCATTGGGAAATAGGTTGAACCAAAGTTATCTCTAAATCTTATTGAACCCTAACCTGATCTTCAATTTCTTTCTCAGGGGTTTGATGTTCATTAGGGAAGACCTATTCGAGCCAAACAAGACCACGCAACTCTCCACAAAGTATGATATTCCTCTCTCACTCCCCTTCATTACACAGAGAAAAAGAAAGAAAAGAAGAGAAAAAGAAAATAAAAAGGAGAAGTTCAAAGCAACAAACTCTAGTGAACCAAGGGATGATGCGTAAACCCATGTATCCTTTGTGACCTCATGAAAAGCTTGTTGTAAGGGAAACTAAAATTCGAAGTGAACCAAGGGATGATGCGTAGACCCGTGTATCCTTTGTGACCTCATGGAGATTCGTCCCACAAAATAAAGAAGAAGCATCAGAAAAGTGATGGCTGTGATAAAGGGTGAAGCTTTGGCAAATGAAAACCGATGGTTGTAAAGAATGAACAGAAAGATGGTGGCGTGGAAAGAGGGAAAGAGGGGAGAGGAAAGTTATATGGGAGAGGGTCTTTGGTTAGAAGAAGTTGGCACCTTTTGGATCTATTACTCCTGGTAAGACCACTACACTTTCATTTCACTAATCTATGTAAAGAGATAACAGAGGGGATTCCAAAAATTCATTTGGTCTGTGAGCAACTAAGGGGTAGTGATGATGTTCATGGTTGAACGGAGCAAATTCCAACGCCCAGTGACGAGCTGTATGAAGTCTAGATATCCCCAACAAGCTAAGTGAGTTCCCACAATTTTCAAACCTCTTCTCAGTTCTTGATCTTGTTTTGTTTGAAGACAAACAAAGGTCTAAGTTCGGGGGAGTTGATATGTTAGGAATTTGTCTCATATTAACTAGTTTTTTTATATTGTTTTCGAGTCTTTTCTGGTTCTTTTTGTGTCTTTTCAAGTATTTGGAAGCTCTGGAGCATGTATTGAAGATATTTGAGCACATTGGAGCAAAAGAAGCAATTTGGAGCAAAAAGACGATTTTTCACCCGGAGCAGGTGCTCGCTAGGGTGTTCCCCGGGGTGCTCCAACCTATTTTACCTAGACACGTTTTTTATTTAATTTTTAGAATAAAAAGAGGCCAGCCGCCTCAGAATTTCAAGTTATTCGTTCTCAGACTTCAGTTTTTGGTTCTACGTTACTTTTGAGAGTTCTTAGCTTGGATTCCTTTTGTTCTTCTACCTTTTCGATTTGGATTTGTATTACTCAGCTTTGGATCTCTATTCTCCTATCGTCGATCATTCCACAACTCTGTTTGAGAAGTTTTCCTGAACCTTATTCTTTTTAATAAATCATGAATTCATCTTATTGCCTTGTTGTGTTTGATTTCGCTATGTGTGAGTAGATCCCTAGCTAGGTTAAGGTTTTCAATGGTGATTTAGGTTGTTAATGGCTGAGCACAAATAGGATTGGAATTTATATGTCTTCGCCAATAGGGGTTCTTAATGCTTAGATTAGCTTGATCACCTAGTCTATGATTTTAGGTTAAACTTCTTCACGAGAGTGCTCTAAGTTGCTAGATAAATCATTGGTGAGCAATTGGTGCGTAACCAGCGAGAGTTGATTGTTGCGATTGATTGTGAACAGATTGAACCCATTCATTAATGTTTATCGTCTTCGCTAGGTCCAGACGAGAGTTTCGGTATCTAGGTTGTTAGATAAAGTTGTCGATACATCACGAGAGTGGGGCGACATTTATTTATGTTTGAGTTCTAGACCGGTAGTTAGTTAGCTCTGAATAGTTGCTCAGCCTTGTCTCCGAATCACCGGCGAAACGCCTTAACCTAGTGCCTTTTTATTAATTGATTTTACACCGATTTATTTATTTGTTTGCTGTTCCGAAAATTACACAACCAACCTTATTGTCTTAGCTTTAAATTAAAATCTATAATTTCATAGTATAGCCTTGGTCTCTGTGGATTCGATACCCCATATACTACTGCGTTTGTCTGTGCACTTGCAGAAAATATTTTGGGTTAAAACTCGACACATCAGTTGTCGAGATGATGATCTTTTTAATTCTTCACATGCAAGTCGCTCCATTGCGTTCAAAACCTAATGGAACTTTCTATTTACATTTTCTTGGTTACGACCAAAATTCCTTGCTACAGTCCGTTGAACCTCGTTATGCCCACAAGTTGATAGAAACATTGCTATACTTTCTTAAATACTAATATTTTCTGTTGCGTTTAATCCATATTGAGTTTCCATAACCTGGCATAACCTCTGAAATGCATCCCTTCGCATCCTAACAGCATGTAAGCAAGCTGCATCATCACGTTCTATTTGGCTCTGAATGTTCAACCATCCTAAATCTCTTTCTCGACGCATGGGTTGCCGATAAAAGTATCGCTCATGGTACATCATTGTAGGATAAAGAAGGAGCTCATCAATCTGATCATCTTCTAGCATAAACAAATTACCCAACTTCTCATTGCTTAGATTATTGATTCCTTTAGCGCACAACTCCTCAATACGTGCCTGAAAAGAAAAACAAATTTTAACTTTTAAAATTCAAAGGATAGAGTTCTGTATATATGATGAAAAGTCAAACTTAAAGTTTGTAAACATGAAAAAAAAACTTCTTAAATGTACATCAAATTCAAAGTTCGGTTATCCTAAAACATAAAAAATTCAGATTACAAAACTATAAACTAGATCATTTTTCTCTTTTTAAGAGGGTGGGTTTCACGTTGGATCGTCCATGAAGTCTAGTTGTCGTGGTTGAGTACCAATTCCAGAATGTGTACCAAATCTAGAACCCAAGTTTGCAGAACGCCTAATTGGTGTTTGGTGAGCTGGTGAAGGATTGGTCATTGTATTCATAGTATTTTCTCCGACAGGTCTACTTGGAGTGTTATCTATGTGTGATGCTCCGAATGCATTAAAAAGATACTTGTTACAGGTGTTTGCATCATTTGGCCTACAGAAGATGTGTTCATATATGCAAACCCACCAAATCCTTGTGGATACATCATTGGCATAAAAAGTGCATTCATCATCTGATTTGGCATAGTAAACCCCAAACCTGGTGATGTATAGAATTGACCAGCCCCCGTTGATGGTGCAAATTGAGCAACTCCAGGTGGACTATGCGCAAAACTTCCAGATGCATGTGCAATTGAGCTACCAGATGACGATCGAGCACTACCTCCACTAGATCTACTTAAAAATGATTAAAGTTTCCTAAGTTTGCTCCACTAAAATTTCCATTGTGGTTGTAACCTGTACGATCAAAACTTGTGATACCTTCTATTAATTTGATCCTATCTTCGTCTGAATCAACTTCGTCTGAATCAACTTCGTCCAAGAATGTATTATGCCACCATGCATCTCCCTTTAGAGCTTGTACGGATGCCCACCAAAAATCTCCAAATATCTCAATTGGCAAACGTTTCAAAACACAATATGCTTCTTTAAAACTCTTATACTCTTCCGGGTGAAAATGATCTGGACGTAATGCAGAAACAGTAGCAAGTCGTGCATCCGCCATCCCCTGGATTGCTTTAGTAAATGATCATTCAAACTTAGCTCTTCTGTGATTACTACGACCTCTAGTAGTAGATGTTCACAATCAAGATACAGTCCTTCGAGATGATTCTCCATGAGCTGTAGTATATGGAACTTGTCGTGATGTTTGTCTACCAAGCCGAGCACCTACATCTTTTTGTTGCAACAGTGGACTTTCTTCATTCAACTCTTGTAAACCAAAAAATGACAAGTCAGGTTGTTGAACATCTTCACCTATGGGATGAGAAATATAATCTTGGGTAGGCAGGATTTCATCAGAATGGTATTCATCACCGACGTCAAGATCATTGTTCTCTTCTTTCATCTGTCTTCGTGCATATGTAGCATCATACATATGTTGAGACGACACATCATGGTTTTTGAATATACGTTGTATTATTTCCCATTGTTTTGGGGGTTGCCGATGTAATGCATTTATTTTATCACATTCCTGGAAAAAAAATTGTAAAGGTTAAGATTTAAACTATAAAGTTCAAAATTCACACAAATTATAATTAATAAAAACTTAACATACCATTTCTCGTTGTATCCACCAGTCATCATCTATGTCGATTCTTCCAGTAATAGAATCTGCGCTAACTCCTGTCCGACCCATAAGATCAAGCCATGCTTTATGCTTTTTCTTAAAGCTGTCAATTTTGTTCTTCACCTTGTTCCACTTGAGATTTTTACCCGTTCTCCTGCTAAGAAGTGTTAAAATATGTGTTCGTTGCGGTTTTTTTAAGTTGTTCGCAATATAATTCGTCTTTATCAACTCAGGCTCGTATAATTCAAGCAATCTTTGTTCTTCAAGTTCAGTCCATGTTTCTTTCTAAAACCACTACAAGAAAACAATATTTTAGCGACTGCTAAGACAGTCGCACAATAGTCGCTAAATAGGTGGTTACTAGTAAATAGCGACTAAAGCATGTAGTCGGTAATAATTAGTCGATAAAAAGTTTAGTCATTAATTAGTCGCCAAAGGATGACTAAATAACGACTAAACTTCATGAACAGTTTATCATCGTTTATAAGTCGTATAGTAGTCGCCAAATTTAGTGACTAAGTTGCGACTATTAAGTGACAAAAGGATGGTGTAGATGTAGTCGATTAATAGTAGTCACTAAATAGTCGAACTTAGTCTCTAATTTGCCGACTATTCTATGACTCTTTAACAACTATTTAAAATATGAAGATACAAACATGTAGAAATATTGCGACTATTTGGCGATTACTTTGTGACTGTTTGGCGACGAAATAACTATTGTTTAGTGACTATATTTGAAATGAAAATAACAAATTGGTATGATATTGGAATTCGTTTCGTTTCTCAAATAGATGAATTTGATTCAAATAACATTTTATATAACACGAAAATTGAAATAACATTTGATAAAACAAATTCATGAGTTTAGCTACAAATGCTAACTCCAACACATACAAAATCTCCAACATGTTCATAAAGAGAGAAAAGTAACATTGAGTGTAACATTGAGTTAAGACATAGAGAAAGGTAAGTAACCTAAGAAGCTGATGGAGGTGAAGTTCCTGCGGCTGCAGCTGACTGAGTTGCCACGGAGTCGAGGTAGTGCGGATCAGTTTCTCGGAGATATTTTCCCACCAAGAACAAGTGGTTGATCTTGTCATTTTGCTCAGCTGCAGCTCGGGAGTGCTCTGCTTCACGGCGTTCATTATAAGCTCCCTGCTCTTTAATTTTACGTTGAGCTTCCTTCAGTTGCTCTTGCAGTGCCACAAACGATGAAGCATCTCCCGGTTGCTTGCGCTTGCCATTGAGAAGAGTCTCCTTAAGGCTTCCAACTCCATAAGGAGTTCCTCGTGAATCCTTTTCAGTAGACTAAAAAGTAAGAGAAAACTAATAAGTAATGAGCATGAGATAAGTGAAGAAAATAAATTTGGAATGTGTAAAATGTTACTTTTCCTGAAGAAAGATGTTTGTATACTCATCTACTGTCAGCTCCCGAGGTCGTGACCCACAGTCTGAAACAATAAAAGTCTATGCCTCAAGCTCAGCTAACTTCTCTTGGATGTTCTTCTCATAAGTTTGAGCGATTTTCTCCGCCTTCTTATCGACATACGTACCATTTGGCCTTGTATGTGTCTTAATGAAAACCATCACAAAGACTCACTGCTCTTCACAATATCTCTTGCTGCAATGTTACAAAATAAACAAGGATTATGAGAGAAGTTAAAGTTGGAAAGGTGTTAGACAAAGAAATAATAGAAATGTAAAAGTTACTAACCAGGTCTTGTTGGATTTGGTTGTACGACTTCGGCCCTGATAAGTGGACATGTGGATCGAGACCATTACGGTCGGACATACGAGCATCAGAATAAGTTTGACTCCTTTTCTGTGCTTCTTCAGTTTCCCAGTACGCGGTCTTCGTTGTCCAGAGAGTCTCGTTGATCCATTTAGGTCGTTGTAGATTAGTCCTCACGCCACTAACCATGTCTTTCATCCGGCGTTGACAGATCGCCTCAAAATTCTGTTGAACTGTCCCTGTTATCAAGGGATCCCATGTGTGGATTTTCTACAAAACAAAGAGCAGAGAATGATATTAGTATAAACATGGCACACATAAATCTATATGTGAAGCCTATAGGACAGAAAAATTGTACTGGGAACTCGAGAAAGTATATTTCTTGTCTCTCCCGCGGCACACATAACCAAGTATAGTAGGGACCATCAAATTTGTTTGTAAAAAATTTAGTAATAGACTGAACCAGTTTTGATCCTTTGTCCCGAGTAAACCCGCAAACACAAGCCAAAGAAAACTCATGCTAATCTAGCAAAAAACAATACAATCAGCTAACATTTCCTTTAAAAAAACAAAACAGTGAGAAAGGCAATATATATCAGCAACATAGGCATTATAAAACTAAAGCCAAATGAGATTGACACTTAATGAAACTTGTCAGCTTTTAAAAGACTCAACTGCAGCCATCAATATGCATCCAAAGAAAATATTAACAGTCAAGAACAAAACAAGCAACCTAAAACCATTATCTCTATGAGAGAAGAAGAAGAACAAAAAACATTAATAAGAGTCAACAACAATGTCGTCCAATACAGAGAAAATTTATCAAATCAAACACATTAAGGAAGCATATTATAAGCTAACATCAAACTGAATTAGATAAATTCTGTTCCATGTGGCACATAGAAAGTAAAACAAGAGACTCTTTCATGTGGCATATAGGAAGCCAGAAACAAGGCACACACAATTCGAAATACTAGAGAAAATACCAACAAAGAAATAACAAGAGCAAGGTAAAATCTTGTAGAGTGAAACTGTCTAGGTTTTGTTAAAGCAACTTGTCACTTCCTATATCAATCCCATTACACAAAACACTTAGCTTAGATATTAATAGAGTAGCTTAGATATTAATAGAGTTATACTAAATAGAAACTCTTAACCATGACCCTAAAGTTTCCTCTTTTACAACTATATAAATTAAAATTTCTTCATCAAAGCATAAGACAAGAACAAAAAAACAAAACTACTTAGCAAATCTCATTGACACAGAGACTAGAGAGATTCAATCCTAACTAATTTTATGGAGAGACTAGAGAGATTCCCTGGAACAGACATCAAACATTCACAAACACAGAGAATCACAAACATTCACAGAACAGACAAAAGACATACCAAGTAGAGTTTGGCGTCGGTGTGGGAGAGAGGACCATGGTAAATCTATCCCTGTCTAGGACCATAAGCAGAGCATTGAGAGCTCGAAGTGTGTCCTCCTCGAGATCCGGCACCATTGGAGCAGGTTCCTCGAAGTTGTTACCTTGTGACGAAAGATGGCTCTGAGCATGAGAGTTCTGAATTGGAGAGGCTTCATCGTCCTGCTGCTGAGTGGATTGACGAGTTGGATTGTTCTGGACTTCTTATGACGAAAGAGTTGGAACTTCTTCACGTTGTTGAGGAGGATTGGTCTGGAAGAGTTGTTGTGGCGGTGGATAATTGCTGATGTGGGGAGCTGTAGTCGACTGTTGAGCAAACACGGGGCCTTGGGGTGACTGACTCGGAGGAGCTGCTGCCGCCGACATGAAATTGTACTGGGTTGGAAGAGGGTTGACTCTTCTTGACGGAGTAGTGGTGGTGGCTCCAGGTCTCTGAGAGACATTTAGAACGGCCTTTCTCTTCTATTGCCGTGCCCTCTTTAATAATTTTTATAAATAATATTTGTATTTTCATATATAATAATCATATGTATTTTTATAAAAAATTTATGTATTTTTTTAAGAATCTTATGTTTTTAAATTATTAGAAATTTGGACCATAAGTTAAAAGAAAAATTATAAAAAATGTTTGTTTTCAAATTTAACAAAGGTAACATAATTAACATTATAGCATATATAATTAGTAGGGTTCTTCGTCTTCAGGATCTTCATCAGAAGATGATAAATTACATCAAAATTCATCTTCTGGTTCTGCATCTCTGACATCGTAATCGAGGTTTATTGGGTTGACTCTCTGTACTAAATTATCGACTACAAAATCTTCAATTGTAGTCATCAATACAACATCATCATTTTCTGTCTGCAGAAGAGTCGGTTCTTTGTTTTCATATTGTCCTGAAATGTTTCCCCTCGGATTCACTTTTAGAACATTGAGCCACGATTGCTTTGGTTTCTTTGTGTATGGGTATGGAATATAACAAACTTGATCCGCTTGAGAGGCTGTTTGCAAAATCAACATGTATATTAATTGAAGTTATACATATGTTTATATATATATATAATATCGACAGATATTAATATGTGTATATACGTACATAGAATAAATGGTTTGTATTTGTTGTATTTTCTCGATGAAAGGACGTCTACAACGCCACCATTTCTCCTTCGAGTGCCTCTACCGATAACAGGGTCATACCACTTAAACTTAAAAAGTTGATTTTCAAATTGACCATCTCCTCATACTCGAGTTCTATTATATCTGTTAAGGTCCCGTAGAAATCCGCTTCATCAGATGCATCCATGTAATTTTGACCTTTAACACAGACCCCATAGTTACATGTCTTTCATCCAGCGCCATGATTCTCTATATGAAATAGATAGCCTCTTGTAAAATACATTGACCAGGTTTTGACCTTATTCAAAGGTCCATGCACTATCTCTTGAACCTAAGTTGGAAATGGATTTGTGGCGTTCCAGTAAGTAACCTGCATATATATAAACAATATCAATATATATAAGTATAACTACATTGTTATGGATATTGTTTAGACATATAGATTCTTTCACCCATAAATGATATTCGTCAGCTCTTTTCACGGAGAGTTCTTTCTTGGTAAGTCCTGGATATTTTGCAGAAATAAAATCCTCGAACATACTATACAAGACCAACACAAATATATGAGAAATCATAGTGGATTAAAACGCAAGTTGTGAGAGATATCAACTTATATACCTCTCAATTGGCTTAAAATAATCACAATTTCGTAAAACATATGCATGTGCACATTGATAGTCTTTCTCTGAAAACCATATTTCATGCATCTCTATACTTCGACGGTCGACGTGAGTAAATATATAAGGTACTCCTGGGACATGATATACAGGAGCTTCACCTTCATTGAATCTTGTTAACCTGACCAATGAGTGAAATGTAATTTACATTAACAGATAGCAGGTGTCTACCTTACTTTGATTAATTTAGCATTTACCTTGATTTCGTTTGTATATTCACAGCAAAGTAGTGCTCTGAGAAATAAGCAATCTCGTCATTGATATATGATTTAACAATTGATCCAGCCGCATATCTTTTGTTCTTTGCTTTCCCTTTTAACTTTTTGAAAAACCTTTCAAAAGGATACATCCACTTATATTGGGCAGGGCCTCCTAATTCAGCTTCGTAGGAGAGATGTATAGGCAGGTGCTCCATCACATCAAAAAATGAGGGTGGGAAGATCTTTTCCAAATTGCATAGGATTAAAACTATGTTCTGTTTTAGAATTTGAACATGAATTTTATGCAAAGTTCTCGAACATAAGTCCTGTAAAAATGCTCCAACCCCTACAAGATATATATTCAAATTAATTAGACGGCATTAGGTTACTATAATCATATTTACCATAATCGTAAAAAAACTATAAGTAATTAGCTAGTACCTGATAACGCAAGGTGGACGTTCCGGTCTAAGAGTTCTGCAAAGATAAATGGAAGTAGCCACTCCATAAAAACATGGCAGTCATGACTCTTCATGCCTGAAAACTTTCTCTTGTCCATATCAACACAACCAGCTAAGTTTGAAGAATAACCATCAGGGAATTTAACCACATGTTTCACACATTCCGGTAAACTGGTTCTTGCTGATGTTGTCAATGTGAAGTCTGGGAAATGAGCTTTACCCTCACTATCAATATGTAAGTGTGGCCGCGAACAGAATTGTTTTATATCCAATCTTGACATGATGTTCTCTTTTGATTTACCCTTCACACGGCAAAGAGTATTCATGATGTTATCAAAACAAATTTTCTCTATATGCATCACATCAAGATTATGTCAGAGATTGAGGTCCTTCCATTACGGCAGCTCCCAGAATATGTGTTGTTTGTGCCAGTTATGCTCCTTCCCATAGCCATGCTTCTTATTTTCGTGACCGTTTCCACCAACGTCCTTTGTTTTTGGTGGATTTTCACCATTCAACCGCTCCTAATAAACTTGTTCACCGGTCAAAGACTCAGGTGGATACTCTCTCGAAGCATCTTTTCCCTTTAGAAAGTCTTTTCAATTCCTCCTCAGTGGATGACCATAAGGAAGAAATCTTCGGTGACAATCAAACCAACACGTCTTCCTTCCATTAGGTAGATAAAAATACTTTGTATTTTCCATGCAAATTGGACAAGATAATTTACCATGGGTTGTCCATCCTGATAACATGTTATACGCCGGAAAGTCGCTTATCGTCCACAACAACACTGCTTTTAGATTAAAATTTTGATTCAAGGACATGTCGTATGCATCGACCACAACTCTTTTAACTCCTCAATAAGAGGTTGGAGGAAGATATCAAGACTAGCTCGAGGATGAGTTGGCCCAGAATTGAGAATTGTAAGAAACAAGTACTATGTATTCATCCACATATCAGAGGGTAAATTATATGGAGTCAAGATCACATGCCAAAGCGAATGATTATTAGACATGCCAAATGGATTGAACCCATCAGTACATAATCCAAGATAAACGTTATGGGGTTCTTCTGCAAACTGGGATTTTGATCTTGAAAATATCTCCACTCCGCTGCATCAGAAGGATGACACATTTCTTCCTCCTTTGATTGGTGCTCGGCATGCCATCTCATTGCTGCCGCAGTGTTCTCGCTCTGATACATTCTTTTCAATCTGTCAGCAATAGGTAGATACCACATACGACTATATGGTACTTTTGTACCACAAAACAAACATTTATCTTCCTTTTTGTCCTTAGGCTTCCTTCTTTTTGCACTACAAAACAAACATTTATCTTCCTTTTCGTCATCTTTCTAGAATATCATACAATTGTTAATACAAACATTAATTGTATGATATAGGAGGCCTAAATTGCGCATTAGTTTTTCTGTCTCGTAATGTGAACCGGTAGACTGGTTTCCTTCTGGTAAATACTCAGACAAGATTTCGCAAAACGAATCCACTAACCTTTCACTCATATTATGATCTGCCTTATTTTGCATGACTCGAGCAGCTAAGAATAACTGCGAGTGACCTTCACGACAACCATCGTATAATGAATTTTTTGCACCTTCTAATAAGTCGTAGAATTTCTTTGAATGGTTACGTATTTGTTCTTCTACATTTTGATAACTACCATCATGATGATAGTTATCATCAAAACTCACGTTATTACGAAATGCATCATTCACCATATCCACATATCTATCTTCTACGACATTACCCACTTCTTCATTCCCACTTATATACGTTGTATCAACATAACTCGTTCCTAAATCCATATTGATTTATTCTCCATGCTTATACCAAACATAATAATCCGGCATAAATCCTCTACTATAAAGATGATTCCAAATTCTTGTCTCTGGCAAAAATTTATCGTTCTTGCATACACTACAAGGGCAGAAAAACTTACCGCCATTACTTTGTGCTAGAGACTGGCTATTTGCAAATTTCATGAATTGATTCACCCCCGTTCTGAACTCTACCGAGAAATTTCCCGTCTCTTCATCGAACTTCTTATACATCCACTCCCGAAAATTACTATAATTGTGACTTCCCGACATTAAAAAAAAAAAATTTGTTCTTAACTTTTCTTTAGTGTTTCTCCGAATGAATAGAAGAAATGAGTGAATTTTGGTTATATAGACTTACCGGCGACTAAATACCGACTAAATGGTGACTACGGTTTGTAGTCGCATAAAAATGGTACACCAACTCCATAACGTATAAAACATGCTTTTCTCACCAGCATATTACGACTATTAGGCGACTATTATGCGACCCGCCACCGGAGTCGCATAATAGTCACCAAAATAGCGACTAAAATACGACTAATATTTCCCATCTGTAGTATAGTCATAAATAGTCGCTAAATTACAACTAATTTAACGATTACTTTTATTTGTCGCTTTATAACGACTGAGTGACGACTGAGTCGCAACAAAGTCGCCGGTAAGTGGATAAATAGTTGCCAAATTTGGCGACTAAATATATAATCGCCATTTATAGTCGGTAAAACACTGTTTTCTTGTAATGAATCATCATTAAGCAATGACTAACTTTTTATAATTCATTAATATAATAATAACACACCAAATATACAATACACTAGATAACGTACCGGAGCACGAGTAGACCCTGATGATCTCGGACGTGATGATCCTGGATGCTGCTCAGAAGTCATAATGAAAACTATATTTTTACAAAGTAACACTCCCAAATTAATAATTAAATCAAATCATATAATTGTAATTTACATGGTAAGCATTAGAAATTGTATTTGTAACTAAAGAAAAATGTTTTCATTGGTGTCGATTAATTAAAATATATATTAGCTATGCATGAAACAATTTATATTACAATTATTTAACATCTAATAATTTAAGTATAAATTTTTGAAACACATGTACTTAATATTCTTAGGATCATATATATAGTAGACACAAATTTTGTACTTAATACAATATATATTATTATTAAAATATAAACCTTATTATTTATATATGCATGCAAGTACAACTATGAAATTACTTAAATCTAAATTCTATAATTATAATGCATAAGAAAGTATAAATTTTCTAAGTTAAGCGACAACTTTTTCTAAGCACAAAACTAATAAAAGTTGGTATAAAGTTTGTAAGTATTTATGCATGAAATAGTTAAAAGTAGGAATATTAACTCAGATTAGATAAAATTAAGAAAATTATAAAAAGTTACATAACTCTAACTGATGAATAAAAGTGATTTGTCTATCACAATAAAAAGTTAATTAAAATTGATAATATATACTTCAATTTATCTTTATGTTACGCTGTATTTGCTTTGTTCCTTCCGAATTTCATATTGGCCAGATTTTTATCATCATATTGATCTTTTTGTTTATAATGTTAAATTTTTATTTCCAAACGAGTGTAACAACTTATAAACAAAACGGAATAGATATTTTATTAGAGAAAGCTAAAAATGGAACAGACACTGAGACAAGCAAAAACGCATCATATTGAGTATTGACCGCATTTGTTCACCTTATCTCCTTAGTTTTGCTTTATTACCTTTCCCTTCTTTTTTTTGAAGGGTCAGAGAACTTTGTTACCTTTCTATCATTCGATCTCTATATTTTATATTTATAAAAGCCTATTTTTTACATTTATAAGGATTTGTTTGATATAGACAACAATTATCTACATTGGAAAGATGCGTTTGGGAGCCCATAAAAAGATAGAAACTTGCACTTTTGATGATATTACATGAATAGATATTAGAAAATATAAAGTCAAGTTGCCCAAACTTATCCCTCCATTGGATTGGATCGGTATCGAACGGTGTCGTTTCTATCGTCTCGAGACAATGGAGTTAGCCGCTTTATTGCTGACACGTGGCCATAGATTAGCAAGCTCTAACAATCAGGTGACTCATCTTTGATCTTTCATCTTTCATCTTATCACCACGTTATTACAATACTATCCCTGATCCCTTACTGCTAATTTTCCTTTACGTGCACTGAAAGAAAAATAGAATTATCAACCCAAACGACTAATCTATGATGAATCTACATAACACAAGACGCAAAGTTAAATATTAATGATTAAATCGAAATATGTTTCTTAATTTTTTTCTTTTAAAAAGATTAATGACTTTGTCTCTTCTTTTAAAACTCTACTTGTTAGTTATAATTAATTTTTATCTTTTACTATTTCAGACTTTTTCTATGTTGAATTCATACTTATAAAACTATTCATTAAGGTTTATTATTTACAAATATAATGAATGATTATATATATATATATATGGAGTTGAAATTCCATCTTAATCATAGTAGGACTTTTTTTTTAGTTTAGGTATGAGTCTCCGAGTAAGGTTTTTCAATAGTTATGTTTAAGAACCTTTTTATGATTAAAATAGATTATTCATTAAACTATCTTGGATGTTGCTTGTATGACCTTACGTCTTGAATCGATCCAATTGCTCGACGGTGAATCAAATAAAAACTAAATTTTGTGAGATCACACTTAACAATTTTTTTTAACAATAATAAAACTTATCATTTGATTAAATATGCATGTTCATGGGAATTTGTGAACTATGATCTATTTCCAGTTTAAATTAGGACTCAAAATTAAGTAGATATTTTCAAATTTCGAGATATCCTTCATATGATCCGGATGTCATAAAGAAAAAGGCTACACACAAACAGATTAGAATGATAAAATAAAATAAATAACTTTTTAACTTTACGGAACGAAAACTTTTACGATTTTATTTTTTACTAAGTAAGAATAATTAAAATTTATTTCTTATTAGAATGAAAGGAAACAAAATCCCACAAAATAAATAGTATACATGAACAGTAAACTTATGCGTAATCACATTATTTTTCCATTATATTTTTGGAAATCAGATAATACGATTATGAAGGTTATTAATAAATTTTACGGATTATGTTTTGCTTAACAATAAAGAATATAAACTTTCAACAAGACAACAATATAGTTATAAAATTTCAACAAAAAAACAATATAGTTATGATAATTAAAAACATAAAAATTGAAAAGGGTCATGCTTGTCACACTAATGGCAGACACGTAGAATTAGACCGTCCAAGTAAAAATTCTTGTATCAGTCTCAATTCTCATTTATCTTGCCACTTCTACACGCAATTGACACAATTACTACCTAAAATAGTTGAATATGAGCGTATTGGTTTGAACACCTAAATTTTAAAATTCGATGTACGGCTTTAATGCTTGAACATTGAATCACTAAGTATATTTGGTTTTAATCATTAAGCTAAAAAAAGAGGGTCCCTTTGGTATCTTAGAGAATAATACTCTCTAATTAATGACGAGAGAAATTTAAACTAATCACAATAAACTAAACTTGAGGATCAAGTGGGGACAAATCGAATGGCATACTAGTAAATAAAACAAGAAACAGGGGCCTTGCTTTACTATGCCTCTTTACCTTGGCTTCAAAACTGAGCTCGTTCTTCATCATTTCCTGAAAGCTAGAACACAGTTTAAAGGAAAACTAAAAAAGCAATAGCCTTTAGATCACAGAAACCCTAATTCGTTAAGAACCCTAATCCCAAATCTTCACCGGTCTCCTTCATCCAAATTTCAGATTCTGTATGTAAATGCATCTGAAGAATTCATCAGTAGCAGAACGGCGGTATATCGGAAAAGAAGCCGCCGGTTATTTACCTTCCTCCGATTTAGATCCAAAACCTAAGATTAAACATCATCGTCCTCTTCAAGTACCTGAGATTCTCACCTCAGACATTGGTGGAGGCGCTGGATTCAGTGTGTATAACAATCAAGTGCAAGCTCAGAGTCATCATCTGACCGTTGAAATCCCAGATTCATCTTCAACTCATCACAAGAGACCTGTGGTGGCTCAATCTTCTAATCCGTTCAATTTCGTCGCCAACGTTGACGATTTCCGCCGTCACCGAACAAGCTTAGGCTCGATTTCATCTTATTGTCCTTCGTATGTTTTGTCGTGGTTTTCTTCATCTCTTCCATCGATCCCATCAGCTACTAATCAGAAGCTTCTCCGTCATGTTCTTCGAGTTCGTTTGATATGTTTCCATCTTCGTTTCCTACTTCTTCTTTCCGTTCCTCCTCTCTACATCTTCTTCCTTTTGATTAGTTTCAGATTCTTCCTTCTTTTCGTCTTCGCGATTATTGGGTTGTCTTTTATCCTTTCGATCTCTCTCAAATTCGCTCTTCCTCACTTACCATCAATTCGTTTGATTATCGCTCGATTACTGTCTCTTAAGCTTACCCCTACTAGATCTTCCTCTTCGTCTCAAGAGAACACGAAACATGTTGTTTGGTCAATCGGGTCGAAGCCTGTCACTGAGAAAAAGACCAACTCTGGCTCATGGGTTCAGAAGTATAGCTCCGGTGATGTTTACGAGGGAGAGTTTCATAAGGGAAAGTGTTCAGGAAGTGGAGTTTATTACTATTCTATGAAGGGTAAATATGAAGGGGATTGGATTGATGGGAAATATGATGGATATGGAGTTGAAACATGGGCTAAAGGAAGTAGGTACCGAGGTCAATACAGGCAAGGGATGAGACATGGAACTGGAATCTATAGATTTTATACAGGGGATGTGTATGCTGGTGAGTGGTCTAATGGACAGAGCCATGGTTGTGGTGTGTATACCTCTGAGGATGGTAGTCGTTTTGTTGGAGAGTTTAAATGGGGTGTCAAACATGGCCTTGGTCATTACCATTTCAGGTAAGAATCATCAGTTTTAACTTTTGCAGAGTTGGTTGAGCATCATGTGAATTGAAGTAAATATGGTTTCTGAAAGTTTCCAGCTTCCAGTCTCTGACTTTCTTGTTAAGGCTCTACTTGTGTTCTGACTTACGATGCTGTGTTTAGGTCCAAGTCTAGGTTGCTAGTTGGAATGTTGTAAAAGTATATGGCTTTCAACCTTGAGTTCTTGATAGATTGTTAGGCTGCCTTTACCCTATGAAAGATTCTGGCTTTCAATTCCAATTGCATTTGAACCAAAAGTTTTATGTTGGCTGTTTTCCTCCGGTTATTCTTACCTTTCAGAAAATTTTAAGTCTAGGGAGCATCAAGGTTCAAGCTTACTGGTTGCTAACTTGAGAATTGATCTAAAAATAATTACATCAGTCATTGTCTTCTCTTCTTAAGTTATACCTACCTGACTTGAAGCCACTCCTATGTTACAGAAATGGTGATACATATGCTGGAGAGTATTTTGCAGACAGGATGCATGGTTTTGGAGTGTATCAATTTGGAAACGGGCATCGGTATGAAGGAGCCTGGCATGAGGGGAGAAGGCAAGGGCTTGGTATGTATACGTTCAGGAATGGTGAGACACAGGCAGGCCATTGGGAAGATGGAGTTCTCAGCTGTCCTACCGAGCAGACCACTCGTCCTGATTCATCATTTACCATCAGTCATTCCAAGGTTCTCGACACTGTCCAGGTAACTTATAATATATCTTACTCCAGCTAATATATACAAAGTTAGGTACTTCATCTGTAAAAAAATTGAACATACATATGTATCCAATGGTTGATTACAAATTGATTACCCACATGAGATTTGATTCTTCTTCCTCTCTCTCTTCGTTCAACAGCAAGCAAGGAAAGCAGCAGAGAAAGCACGTGAAGTTGTGAAAGTTGAAGAGAGAGTCAACAGAGCAGTGATGGTTGCAAACCGAGCTGCAAATGCTGCTAGAGTTTCTGCTACAAAGGCTGTCCAGACCCAAACATTTCATTGTAGTAGTGGTGGCGATGATCCCTTGTGAGTTCCTGTGGCAAAGCTTTTGACATGACCTCACCTCGAACTTCTTCGATGAGACAAGAGAGAAAGAGAGACGTCTAGGGAACACAGTCAAAATTCTCATCTTTTGATGAGATTTTCTTGAAGGTGAACCACTTGGAACCAATGTCAAGATCTCGTAAGTAATAAATAAGAGATCTGGCTATGGAGCAAGCAATACAGGTATACTTTTTCTTTTCTCCCACTTTTTTTTTTTTTTTTTAATGAGCAGGCTGGTTTTAAACTGTACATAGGCTGTTGAAGAGTAAGCAAGGTGTGTTAACAAAAGATCTTTGTAACAAGCTTAACCCATGTAAGAGAAGCGACAAAACATTGTCTTACTTTCACAACGTGTGAAAATAACGTCTCTTTTTACTAGATTTCTTTCTATAGAAAATGACATAGGAGTATTCCAGATGCAAATCAACTCGACAAAACTCCAAAAACCCAACAAGAAATTCATTGTTACAGAAGATTCAATATATCTGGTCTCTGAGAAGGTTCAAGCACACATCTTGTCTTGTTATAGGAAGAAGAGACGAACTATAGATACATCTGATTTAGGAAATTGTGGTTATCAACAAGGAATTTAGCTCGGAAACAAAGCTCTCCAAGCCAAAACATGCACAGAATTGTGCAATTTCTGACACTTCTCTCTTGTTTCTTCTTCATCATCGAAGCAAACGTGAAAATCTTTTATTATTTTTTTCCAAACCAAAATGGGCAAACCTTAAATTTCATACAAGGATTAAAGTTAAGGCCTGATGGTGCGACAAAATTGATTCGGGAGGGACTACGTATCAAAATAGTTCTTTTGTATCCTTAGTGACAGAAATCTTAAAACCACAGCAAGAGTAATAGAAAGCAGAAAAAAAACACCACTTCCTCTTTATCCATTTACACAATCATCTACTAAAGATAATAATATCCCAAGAGTATGTGATGCTCGATCTTCCTCATTTGCAGCCAAGAGCCTGCTAGCACGCATCCGAAGTCCAGGAGGTGTGCTTTGGAAAATCTCTGTCTGGTCCAAGTAGCCCACAAGAAGATATTGACATGGATATGGCAGACTTAGTTAATATCCATGTCAATATCTTCTTCCCAAAAGATATTTGAAATACAATTATATACCCAAAAATATTAATTGTATTTAAATTTTACTTGACCTAATTACCCTATAATTATAAACAAAAAAAATATTAATTATTTTTATACTTAAATAACTAAAATATCTAAAATTAACAAAAATTATCTGAAAGTTCATAGTTATATTTGTGAAAATTTCACCAATTTTTTCATTTATTTTTCTGATATTTCGTGTACCGAAACCTTACTCAAACTTAGAACAACAGAACCAAAATTTTTTTTATAAATATCCGAATGGGTCATAGGCCTCTAAATCGAAAAACCCAAAAAGTTGAACCAAACTTGAATGCACAGGCCTAGTGTGAGATATGAAAAAAAGAATTCGGTAACCGGTGGTTATGTTCTCGCTCATATCTAGGCGAAAAGTTCTTCTGGTAAGATCTTCGGTTTATCTCTGAAATCCTCTGGTTTATATCTTCAACCTGTTTCAAACTGAGTATCATTTGTTCGCACGTTCACTCGCAAAAATCCTTCACAATTCTTTGAAATTTTATAAATTTACTGAAACTTAAATAGTATAATAATATAAAAATCTAAATTTGGAAAAATGTTTAAATTTTAATGAAATAAAAAGATTTAACATATATTAGAAAAATGGAAACTAAAAATTATCCACTATGTATATATATATATATATTTTTATTTTTCTTTTTGATTAAGGAAAACAAAATTAACATAAGTTTTATGATACATGTCATAAACTTATCGATCAACCGACACATATTATGATCTTGTGAATTATAATTTTGACACGTGTCGATCTCTTATGAGTGCAACCCAACTTTATATAATAATATATTTTTTTTTTACTTTATCTCTAATTAATAAGGGTAAAACAAAAAATATTACCTAACTTTTGCATAAAAAAATAAAACATCTATCTTTATAAAACAAATTTTTTTTCTAAAACATATATCTTTTATCTTTTAGAAACCGATGGAGTATTAATCTATGCATAAAAAAAAATATTAATCTATGCATAAAAAAAAATATTAATCTATGCATAAAGTTTTAAATAGGCTGGGCTAAAATATAGGCCTAGGCCCATCAGGTGACTCTCCCGCTTTCAAGTCATTTTTAATCACATTACCGGAAAATTCCCCAAACTTAAACATAAAAGATGCAGAAATCTTTCTCGTTGATCCAAACGGTGGCAATCTCCGGCGTGTTCTCCGCCGTCTCTTGCTGGTAAATGACTAATTTCACCTCTCTAGCTCTACTTGTCGATTTATTAGTTTCTTCTCTTCCCATTTCTACTATTTAGGGTTTATACTGTATTTCTCGCTTTCCAGGTATGGATTCATGTTCGGTAGAGAATCCGCGAGAAAAGAGCTCGGCGGTTTGATCGAAGAGCTCCGCCGTGGAGGTTCCGACTCGGATTCTACTCCCCATTCCTGAGTTAGGTACTCCAATTTACCAAAACGGAGACTAATTTTCGTGTGAATCTTCATTTGTCACTTTTAAGATTTCCAAAATGTTCTGAGAAATTATTGTATAAACGATGTATTCTCAAATCCGTCGAGTTGATATAAAATTTACCAGACAATTCAGTTATTGTATAAACGAGAGATGCATATAGATTGAGATAAGATTAGTAAAGAGAAAAAAATACATATTATTTGAGATAAGAGTTTTTGAAGATGTACAAGAAAAAAAATCCCATAGGATACAGAGTTCTAACTGCTCGCTAAGTGTACATCATCTTGTTCTTTGCTCTAAACCCAGAATTGTGCAAATCTATAGCTTTTAGCACAAATACACTGGTTTGATCTTTGATTGTTGTAACTCTCATCTCTTTAGTTATTTATCAATACAAGAAGAAAATAAAAGAGTCCATAACTATATATGTAACTAAGTGAGAAATGATTACACTAGAGAAGCTTCAGCCTCCTCAACCTTCTTAGTAAGCCTGCCTTTGACAAATCCAACATAACGATCACTTCCAGTTGTGTCTTCTTCTGAAAGTCTCCTTCCATGTCCACCTTCCTTCATGTTCTTAACAAACTCCACTAACTGCTGCCAATTTTGACCCTCAAATAACCTCTTGTTCATTCTTAGGTAAGTAAATGCTGTTAACCCATTTCCAGAATCTGACCTATTTGTTGCTACCACTTGTCCGAACGCGCTCGAGTCGTATCTCTCTAGCGCGTTCTCTCCTGCTAGTTCGGTTCCAGCTTGCCTTGTTGCGTTCTGCACTTGCTTAACCAGACCTTCTGGTGAGCAATTCGCGTGCTCCGGTTGTTCTCCATCTTTCATCTCCATGCAGGTGAAGTTTAGCACAACGCTGTGTTTGTTGAACATCTTAGCTATTGGTAGGTACCCGTCATGGTTTCTTGTGTTGTAGTATCCTGCGGTTAGCTCAGCTGCGTGTGACCTTGTGTTGTAATGCCAGTGAATTCCAGCTACCTTTCCTGATAGCTTTGCTCCACTTCCTTGGAAGATTCCTTTAGCTGAAGATAGGAGTTGGTCTCCATGTTCTAGTAGCTTACCAGAGTACCATTCCATGAAAAACTTTCCATACTCGCTATTCCATGTTCCGTCTCTGCGGAAAAATTCAGTCTCTTCTGGTAGGTTCTTGTACTCACCGGCATCATGAGGTCCGCTTGTTCCCCAGTTAGTTTTCCCGATTGATTCAGCATATGCTTGAAGTGATGATCTCATATACTGCAATCAAGAAGTATCATTTCTTAGAAGATCTGTATGGAGTATAATGAAGCATATAAGTGTACATGATCTGGTAGAGCTTAAAATACCTTGTCATAGCACTGGAACTCTCCAATTCCGGGAAATTTCCATGTCCCGTTGCTCTCAGGGTATGATGGGTATCTCAATTCTCCACAAGGTCCCATTCCCACTTGAATTTCCTACAATACATGAAAAATGAAATGATACAATTAGCTTTATTGTTCATGACTTATAATGAAAGTTAAATTCGTTTCCTTATCAAGATATCGATCTGCTTACCGCAATATCTCCTCCTATGTAACCTTCAAATCTTTCACGGAAGCTTCTCATGAAATCTGAGTAGACTTGGATAGGTGTTCTTCCTCTTAAAACAGGCACAGAATCACATCCCAAGGAGATATACTCAGGGTTCCTTCTCCCAGATTTGTCTGTGTAGACAAGATCAGGGTTCTTGCTGATTTCTTCAAGCACCCATGGAGGCAAGGGAATACTAGATTTCAAAAAGAGAACCATATAGATCATCAGCTAAGCTGGAAACGAGAATTACTAGATCTTCTTCAAAGGGAAACTAAAGTTGTTTCATTACCTGCAAGAGTCTCCAACGTTTCCTCCACATTGATGGAAAGACATAACAACTTGGAGTTTGAGACCATGTTTTTGAACCATTTGAATAAGCTCAGCATAGCCTTCCCAATTATACTTCATAGGCCCATCTTTCTCAACCAATCCCCACCAAGCATCAACCATAACACCTTCCACACCAGCTCCTTTTAAAGCCATCAAACTAGCGTTCATAGCTCTTGGTTTGTTCAAATGCCCTGACATTGTTACCGTATCAAGCGGTAACATAACAAACACCGGGACGCTAGATTCGTTCTTGGAGTGTGGGTATGAGAGAACATGAAGCTTCTCCCATTTCTCAAGGGTTTCACCTTCTGGGCTGAAAGTCTTCTCATGAGTGAACTTCATTTCCTTAACCGAGTTCTTTGCGTGGAATTGATATGTTGGTGGCTTCATTTTCGCAAAGGAAATGGAAGAGGAACTATCTTGGTTTCTTGAAGTCTTGGCATCTTTACGTTTGATAAGAGAACTCGAAGAATTTAGTGTTAACTCCATAGTCTTCTCTGTCCTTCTTTTCTCTGTTGAGAAATGAGGATAGAGTATAGAAATGTTTGTGTGTTTGAGAGAAGATATGTTTGTGTGTTTGAGAGAAGATGTTGTTTGTGTGTTTACATTTATAAAGAAAAGTGATTGGCTGTGATTTAGGGACAAAATTTTCAAAAAGTGAAGAGAAAATATCACAAAGGTTGCTTAATTCCATTTTTTTTTTCACATACCACACGGTTCTTACACCAATTAAAGTGAAAAAGTGTAAATGTCACATCAGTTGTTACAAACTCAGATATTTTAGTTAGTACAGTTTTTCAATTTCATCTGTTGTATTCAGGTTTAGGTAATTAAAGTTTTTTTTTCCTTGTTGCTATTTCGTTCATTTACTCATTCCTGCAATTTTTAGTAACTGAGAATACTTAAATATAATCTTCCTTTTTTTTTGTTTTTTATCTCTTGATAATGTAGATAAGCTGATAGTTTTGTCCACTCACCTTTGGCTTTTAACACATGGTTCGTGTGGCTGAAACTTATTAAGGTCTCTTGATTTTAGTTTGAATAAGGTAGATAAATGCAAGGATTTTATTTTTTTCAATATGAAATTTCTAGTGGTGGCTATTAACTCTGCATTTTTCTTCTTCTTGGACTTTTCTTTATGTATGATTTTGTATTTCCATGTTTCCAACTAAGCTGCAGATCCATTGACCTATAGATTTCTAACAAAAGCTAATATTTTCTTTGAATATTCTTCTTATGGCCCTCTTGTTCACAGTAGCACATTCTTTATGAATATTTTCTTTATTTATCATTTTTTATTCTGCCAAACTAGCTTGTGGAGCTAGTAAATTATTTTTTTTTTTGTCAAAACTTTCCATTTTGTCTGTCTGAATGCTGCATTCTGTTTAATCTCCATTATGTTAGAGAACTTTCATGCATTAAGCCCTTGTTGTGTTTGATGCGCTTCATATATGTAATGCTTAATACTTAAGACCTTGATCTTGTAGTCATGCGAGTTTCAAATCAAGTGTATTTATTGGAAAGGACTTTCAAATCTTGTAGCCATGTGTTTTCAAATCAAATGATGCATTAGAATCCATGTCGACTGCAAACGTTATAGAGAATCTCTTTCCCCCCTTTTTTTCTTGATGACTCATTGAAAATGAAAGTTTGGTCTTTATTCAGGTAACGTAGATTAAGCTTTTTGGCTATTTCTTGATCAAGTAGTATTTTTCTCTCGTTTCTAATTGTTCTCACCATTAGTTTTTTGAATGGTAGAAATTGATCCTTATCACCTTTGGCATCTTCTCATTTTGGCTTGTGCTTTTTATTCACTAGGCTAAGTAATGTATAAAGGCTGGGACATGAAGCTTCTCCCATTTCTCAAGGGTTTCACCTTCTGGGCTGAAAGTCTTCTCATGAGTGAACTTCATTTCCTTAACCGAGTTCTTTGCGTGGAATTGATATGTTGGTGGCTTCATTTTCGCAAAGGAAATGGAAGAGGAACTATCTTGGTTTCTTGAAGTCTTGGCATCTTTACGTTTGATAAGAGAACTCGAAGAATTTAGTGTTAACTCCATAGTCTTCTCTGTCCTTCTTTTCTCTGTTGAGAAATGAGGATAGAGTATAGAAATGTTTGTGTGTTTGAGAGAAGATATGTTTGTGTGTTTGAGAGAAGATGTTGTTTGTGTGTTTACATTTATAAAGAAAAGTGATTGGCTGTGATTTAGGGACAAAATTTTCAAAAAGTGAAGAGAAAATATCACAAAGGTTGCTTAATTCCATTTTTTTTTTCACATACCACACGGTTCTTACACCAATTAAAGTGAAAAAGTGTAAATGTCACATCAGTTGTTACAAACTCAGATATTTTAGTTAGTACAGTTTTTCAATTTCATCTGTTGTATTCAGGTTTAGGTAATTAAAGTTTTTTTTTCCTTGTTGCTATTTCGTTCATTTACTCATTCCTGCAATTTTTAGTAACTGAGAATACTTAAATATAATCTTCCTTTTTTTTTGTTTTTTATCTCTTGATAATGTAGATAAGCTGATAGTTTTGTCCACTCACCTTTGGCTTTTAACACATGGTTCGTGTGGCTGAAACTTATTAAGGTCTCTTGATTTTAGTTTGAATAAGGTAGATAAATGCAAGGATTTTATTTTTTTTCAATATGAAATTTCTAGTGGTGGCTATTAACTCTGCATTTTTCTTCTTCTTGGACTTTTCTTTATGTATGATTTTGTATTTCCATGTTTCCAACTAAGCTGCAGATCCATTGACCTATAGATTTCTAACAAAAGCTAATATTTTCTTTGAATATTCTTCTTATGGCCCTCTTGTTCACAGTAGCACATTCTTTATGAATATTTTCTTTATTTATCATTTTTTATTCTGCCAAACTAGCTTGTGGAGCTAGTAAATTATTTTTTTTTTTGTCAAAACTTTCCATTTTGTCTGTCTGAATGCTGCATTCTGTTTAATCTCCATTATGTTAGAGAACTTTCATGCATTAAGCCCTTGTTGTGTTTGATGCGCTTCATATATGTAATGCTTAATACTTAAGACCTTGATCTTGTAGTCATGCGAGTTTCAAATCAAGTGTATTTATTGGAAAGGACTTTCAAATCTTGTAGCCATGTGTTTTCAAATCAAATGATGCATTAGAATCCATGTCGACTGCAAACGTTATAGAGAATCTCTTTCTCTCTCTCTTTTTCTTGATGACTCATTGAAAATGAAAGTTTGGTCTTTATTCAGGTAACGTAGATTAAGCTTTTTGGCTATTTCTTGATCAAGTAGTATTTTTCTCTCGTTTCTAATTGTTCTCACCATTAGTTTTTTGAATGGTAGAAATTGATCCTTATCACCTTTGGCATCTTCTCATTTTGGCTTGTGCTTTTTATTCACTAGGCTAAGTAATGTATAAAGGCTGGGACGTCATTGGACATTGACTCAAACATGTACGTTCTACGAATCCTAATCGGTCTTTTTTTCGCAGTTAGTAACAAATTTGTTTTCATGAAAATCCTCATTTTCTATCATTTAATCCTCATGTTGATTCAAAGACTATAGTAAGTATCTAAAACTCTACGGTAAGCATTCATTGTAAGAAAATAAATATGATTGTGACGAGTGAAAGAATTGGTAGATGTTAAGTTGGCTTTTGAGGGAAAAATCTAATTGTCATTTTCATAGATTTTTTAGGGGTAAATAAGTTTTAAGATTAATACAGTACTTTTTTTCTTCTTCTTTTGATTATCTATGTCCTTGTAAAAGCTTGAGGTTTATTATGGACCGATGATGGAAAAGGTACAAAACGTGTGGACCATTTCACACACGCATCAGCAAAAATCCAAACATTGGTGGTTTATTTGTATATAAGTCAGATTTCAATCAATTGTACAGACTAAGAAAGATTAATACGATAAGAAATTTTACAATTCTCTCTCTCTCTCTTATCTGATCTTCTTCATCTACGTAATATGGTATCAGAGCAATATTAAGCTCAGATCTCTCTAGTTTCCGCTTCGATTCATCATATTTGAGCTCGTTTTTGTTCTTATCTATCAAATTTGAGCTCCGATGGTGTCCGTTAAGAAGATTCCTCGCAAATCCACTCGATCTAATGCTTCGATGAGTTTAGCTGGGAATCAAACTCGAAAATCATCGCGATCCACCGCTGCAGATGACTCACCTCCGGATTCTCCTCCTAATCGTCAGATCGGAGCTCCGAGAGTCGTTGCGATGTCGGAATCAATGGATTCGATTCACTCACCGTTCTTTATGCATAATGCTGATTCTCCAGGTTTGATAATCATTTCTCTTCGCCTAGATGGTATGAATTATGATGATTGGAAGGCAGCGATGATGATAGCTTTAGATGCAAAGAACAAAATAGGATTTATAGATGGAAGCTTGATTCGTCCTGTTGAATCAGATGTCAATTTCCGTCTATGGTCTAGGTGTAATAGCATGGTCAAATCGTGGTTATTAAATTCAGTTTCACCTCAAATCTATAGGAGTGTGTTACGCATGAATGATGCTAAAGATATATGGCGTGATCTTCATGATCGATTCCATATGAATAATCTCCCTCGCACCTTCATGTTAACACAACAAATTCAAGATCTCCGTCAAGGTTCATTGTCTCTGTCTGACTATTACACCAATCTGAAGACACTTTGGGATCAATTAGAGAACACTGAAGAAGCAGATGATCCATGTGTTTGTGGAAAGGCTTCTCGTCTGCAATTGAAGGCAGAGAGAGCTAAGATTGTGAAATTTCTGGCTGGTTTGAATGACTCATATGCTATCATTCGTCGTCAGATCATAGCTAAGAAGGCACTTCCATCACTAGCTGAAGTATACAACATTCTTGATCAAGATGATAGCCAGAAAGGTTTTTCTACAACTGTGAATACTCCTCTTGCTTTCCAAGTTTCCGAGGGCTTAGTTTCTGAAATGAATCAACATGTGACTTGTTATGTTCAAAATGGTCCAAACAAGGGACGTCCCATTTGCTCTCATTGTCACAAGGTTGGTCATATAGCTGAGCGTTGTTACAAGAAGCATGGATTTCCACCTAGATTTACTCCTAAGGTAAAGCAGTCTCAGAAAATTCAACATGTTGCTGCTCAAGTTACTCTTTCTCCTGTGGCAGAGGTCAAGTCTGGTTCTGCTATGAATGATCTTATTGGCAATCTCTCAACAGATCAGATCCAAAATTTTATTGCATTTTTCAGTTCTAAACTTCAGAATCAGAATGTGAGTAACCCAAATGAGGCTAGTACATCTAATGCGTCTCCTATACCTGCTCCTTCTGGTATTGAATTCTCTCCCTCGACATACTGTTTTATTGGTATTTTGACTGTATCCAATAATGCTTTGTCTAAGAATACATGGGTGATTGATTCTGGAGCTACACACCATGTATCCCATGATAAATCATTATTCTCATCTATGGATACTTCAATTATCAGTGCAGTAAATCTCCCAACTGGTTCTGTTGTAAGGATTAGTGGGATTGGCACAATTCAGATGAATAAGGATATAGTTCTGAGAAATGTTCTATACATTCCTGAATTTCGTCTGAATCTGCTCAGTATAAGTTCTTTGACAAATGATTTAGGATCTAGAGTCATCTTTGATCCTTCTTCTTGTGAAATCCAGGATCTTATCAAGGGCTCGAGGATTGGTCACGGTAAGAGAGTCGCAAACTTGTATGTGATGGAGACTGAAGGTCAGATTTCGGTGAATGCAGTTGTTGACATTGAAGTTTGGCATCAGCGACTTGGCCATCCGTCATTTACTCGTTTGGATACTATATCAGATGCTTTGGGGACTACCAAGCATAAGAATAAGAAGTCTGTTTTTTGTCATGTGTGTCATTTAGCAAAGCAGCGAAAGTTATCTTTTATATCGGAGAACAATGTTTGTAAGACAGTTTTTGAACTGTTACACATTGATATTTGGGGGCCCTTCTCAGTTGAAACAGTTGAGGGATACAAATACTTTCTAACAATTGTTGATGATCACTCAAGAGCAACCTGGGTTTATTTACTCAAAACAAAGAATGAAGTATTAACAGTGTTTCCGGTTTTTCTGCAAATGGTTGAGAATCAGTATCAGATAAAAGTAAAATCAGTCAGAGCAGACAATGCACCTGAATTGCGATTTACAGAATTATATCAGCAGAAGGGTATTATTGCTTTTCATTCTTGCCCTGAGACACCAGAGCAGAACTCAGTCGTTGAAAGGAAGCACCAACATATATTAAATGTTGCAAGATCTTTGATGTTTCAATCTCATATTCCTTTATCATTTTGGGGTGATTGTATTCTTACAGCAGTGTTCCTTATAAACAGGACTCCTTCACAATTATTACTCAACAAGACACCTTTTGAAGTTCTCACAAGTAAGATTCCAAACTATCAACAGATTCGAACTTTTGGATGCTTGTGTTATGCTTCGACTTCACCGAAACAAAGGCATAAGTTTGAAGCTAGATCAAAGGCGTGTGTTTTCTTGGGATATCCATCTGGATATAAAGGATACAAGTTGCTTGATTTGGAGACTAACAACACATTCATATCTAGGAATGTTGTGTTTCATGAAGAGATTTATCCGTTTGCTTCAGAGAAGATCTCTAAGGTAACTTCTGATTTCTTTACTCCTATGGAATGCCCATCATCAAACGTCTTACCATCTTCTATCCCTCCATCAACACAAATTTCTTCATCTCCTATAGCACCTTCACATGCTATAGTTTCACTTCCATCACAAAGAGCTAAGAAAATTCCTGCTCATTTAAAGGATTATCACTGTTATACCTTACAATCTGATACCCCTTATCCTATTTCATCCTCCATTTCATATTCAAATATATCACCTTCTCATCTTTCTTTCATTAATATCATCACTAAAATTCCTATTCCAAATTCGTTTGATGAGGCTAAGGATTCTAAAGAATGGTGTGAGGCTACATATACTGAGATTGGAGCTATGGAGTCATCAAACACTTGGGATATCACAGTTTTGCCTCATGGAAAGAAAGCTGTAGGTTGCAAATGGGTTTTTACTCTTAAGTATCATGCTGATGGTAGTCTTGAAAGATATAAGGCTCGTTTAGTTGCAAAGGGCTATACTCAACGTGAAGGTTTGGATTTTACAGAAACATTTTCTCCAGTTGCTAAATTGGCCATAGTAAAATTGCTCCTAGCTAGTGCAGCAAAGAAGAAATGGACTCTGATTCAACTGGATATTTCAAATGCGTTTTTGAATGGATATTTGGATGAAGAGATATATATGAAACTACCACCAGGTTATGCAACTATCACTGGAAAATCTTTGCCTTCAAATGCTGTTTGCAAGCTCAAGAGATCTATTTATGGACTCAAGCAAGCTTCTCGTCAATGGTACAAGACATTTTCAGAATCCTTGTTGCTGATGGGTTTCACTAAGGGACATGGGGATCATACTTTGTTTGTGAAGAATGATGGAGAGGATTATGTAGCAGTTTTGGTCTATGTAGATGATATCGTCATTGCTAGTACATCAGAGGCTGCAGCTTGTCAAGTGAAAAGGAATTTACAAGCACAATATAAATTAAGAGATCTTGGTGTTTTGAAATATTTTCTTGGCCTTGAAGTAGCTCGTACAGAAGCTGGCATATCTCTTTGTCAGAGAAAGTATGCTTTGGAACTTCTTTCTTCTACAGGTTTATTGGGCTGCAAACCTTCCTCTGTTCCAATGGAACCAAACTTGAAGTTGTCCAAAAGTGATGGTGATCTACTTGAAGATAGAGAATTATATCGAAGTCTAGTAGGGCGTTTGATGTATTTAACCATTACTAGACCCGATATTACTTTTGCAGTTCACAAGATGTGTCAATACTCATCTGCTCCTAGGACTGATCATCTTAAGGCTGTTTACAAAATTCTTCATTATATCAAAGGTACAGTTGGGAATGGTCTATTCTTCTCCTCCGATGATTCTGATCTTCAACTTAAAGGATTTTCAGATTCAGATTGGGGAGCTTGTCCTGATAGTCGAAGATCTACAACAGGATTCTGTATGTTTTTTGGTTCATCCCTCATCTCTTGGCGATCAAAGAAACAACACACAGTTTCCAGATCTTCTGCAGAGGCAGAATACCGCGCTTTGGCTCAGGCATCATGTGAACTGGTTTGGCTCAGTACTTTACTTCGTGATTTGCAGATTGTTCCTTGTGCAGTTCCTGTTTTATATTGTGATAGTACTGCAGCAATGCACATTGCGAACAATTCGGTATTCCATGAGCGCACCAAACATATAGAAATTGACTGCCATACTGTTCGTGAAAGACTTGAAAGAGGGTTGCTTAAGTTACTTCATATTAGGTCAGAAGAGCAGCTGGCGGATGCCCTCACCAAGCCTTTATTCCCTAACCAGTTTCATTATTTGTTATCCAAGATGAGTCTCATGAACATATTCGGCTCATCTTGAGGGGGGATATTAGATTATAAGAATCGGTTAAGACTTGGTTTTAGCTAACCAGTATATTTGTATATAAGTCAGATTTCAATCAATTGTACAGACTAAGAAAGATTAATACGATAAGAAATTTTACAATTCTCTCTCTCTCTTATCTGATCTTCTTCATCTACGTAATATGGTTCCCTCAACATTGATTGTTTCCCCTTCTTTTTAATGTGTTGATATCTTTCTTCCACGTTACCTTACTTCCTTACCCTCCCCCACTAATTCTTTTTCTTTTATTTTTACTATAGTTTCTGACTTTGTTGAAATTTTTACTATAGTTTCTAATTTGGTCGACATCTGATTAGGGCTTTTGTGTCTTGGCATTAGAGTTTTAAGGATAATATCTAAGACCCATTTCTTGTTTTCTTTTCTTTCTCTGTTTTAAAACTGTTTCTTGTTCGAATTTGACCAGTTTGGCCAACAACTAATTAGGACTTGTGCCTTGGCATCAGATCTTTTACCCTAGTAATAAATTTAGTATTAGGGATAGAAATCGTAGGATCTCGTGCTGACTTGTTACATTGGTTAATGAATTTGATACAGTTGCAATAATGGTAAAAGCCGGTGGTGAGCTAAGTGATTTCGTGTGGCTAAAGACTAAAGAGAGATTGTGTGCAGTGGAAATTTTGCAGTGTTGCTATATAAAAGTTCCAAAGTGAACTGTATAAAGCAGGACTGATTTAGTTTTGTGGTTAGCACCAATGGTCAAAGAGTATTAGTTGAACTTGTGAAACTACAGAACTCAGAACCTTAACAGTTGAGCTTTAGTTTGTCATTGTCTTTGTGACAAGTGAACATCCAAATAGATATTATAAGTTAACGTGTTTATCTTTTACCAAAACCAAAATAAATATCTCATCGAACACAAAATTATTAGAAGATATTTTCTCTTACATCTCTTCATATGTTGTATCATTTTCAGAAAGGACAAGACATGGTCTCCCAAAAATATCAAAGGAAGATATTTCTAGTCTACTAACACATGTAGACAGAGAAATATCCAAGACAATAATAATAACAATAATTCAATAGAGTACTGCGCAATGAAAAGATATTTTTGTGAACAGAGCCGTCTAGAAAGGTTTCAAGATTCTGCAATAGGGAAAGCTGAGCCGATACGGTTGTTGCCAAGTCGGTAACATTTGACATTGACATTGTATGGACCCAACTGAATATGGTTTTCTTCTCTTCCCATGAGGAAACACATTGTATATAGAGCTAACTCAAACTCTGGACTTACTCCTACTAGAGTACTTGAGACTGATTTTAGAACACCGTTCCACTCAAACTGGATTGTTAGCAGCTGAGTCTCTGAATCAGGCTGCATAGAATCAAAAAGTGTGATTTCTCTATTTTGAAGTAGTTATATAACAATGGACAAAGTCTTTGTACTTACAATTTCACCGCGGCGTCTAGGAAATATATAGCCTTGATAATCTACACTTCCTTTGGCTTCCTCCAAGTAAAACTACAATAAAAGAAGTGTCTAAGTTTTCATTTTTTTCATTCGAGCTTTCAAGAAATTTGGTTGCAAGAAAACAAAAAGCGTTTTTACCTGAAGCCAGTTATGGAATCCAGAGACTTGTTCACCACCAGATTGTTTAATCTCACCTACAAAGACATGCTCAAACGCAGAAGATGAGCCAGAGGTACCTCCACGGCCATAGAGATCGAACCAGAGACTTGTTAGCATTCTCTTGAACTCTTGGTAGCTTCCAGGAGCAACATCTTTGAGGACAAGGTACTTGTGAAGGTACTTAATCACAGCGGTTCTGCTAATTTCTTCGATGAAAGCTGCTTGCTCTTGCCTCTCTTCTTCTGTGACTATTTCTTTGTAACCTTCATTTGGGTTATAGTTGTCAAGCAACGAACAGAATCTGGCGAAAG
>CM051386.1:10805087-11005087 GCA_028015245.1 Cardamine occulta | reverse complement strand
TTGGTTTTCTAAAGACTTCTTCGCTCACCCAAGAGAATAGTAATCCTTCAGCCATATCGGTTCTCTCATGAACCCTTTTACCATCTCCACAGTCGATTTGATAATCGTTTCCAGGAACAAGGCGGTTCGAATCGAGCTCCCACAGTTTGTTGCAAGCTTCTGATAGACCTGAGAGTTCTAGTTGTGATGGTTCTAGGTTTCCATGAGTTTCAACATCGTCTGAGTAGTTTTGTTCACTCGCTGGGAGTTTATAGTCTTGCCATTGCTCCTTCTGGACCTGCAGAGAAAGAGAGAGAGATAGGGCTCATCAAATCAGTGAAAGGACGGGTCAAAAATCAGCGGTTAGGGCTCAGTCTCGGTTTTGTAATCTCAAACCTTATGTGATTGCCTTGCAGGTTTCTTTTTCCCCACAGTTTCCCAACCGTCATTGTCTTCACTCTGGTTCTCCTGTGCATGGAATCAAATGGCAGCATTAGATCCTTAACATTGCTAGAGTAAAGTAGCACTGGATTTGATTATTACTGAAGTTAATGTAAGAGTAAATGAAGTTAAATCTCACCGAGGAGCCTTGTTGCTCGGTTACTTTAGCCGCATAGCTATTCTCTTCCAGGTCCTCCTGCATGGGAAAATCAAAATGCTGAATGATACAAATATGAAAGACCAAGTTTATCTATCCTAGAAGCATTGTAGAATGGAATAAAGTAGTTCATCCTATTGGTACATAGCATAAGACTGTTTTGTCAAGTTAGCAATGTCACTGAAACTCAAATGGCTTATTTAAATGTTAAAATGTTTTGATCGCAAACCTTAAGTGAATGCCTTGTGGACATCCGTTCTCCCTTTTTCTCCCATTGATTCTCCTATGCCGATGATAAATGAAAATATGCACATTAGATGCAAATTCATGATCTTTTCTTGTGGTCGTGAAACAGTTGAGAGCTATCTAACACTAATGCAAAGTAGAATAAATATGCATCTACATTACAATTGCCAATGTTTTTGCATAAGTTCAACTGATTTATTATAAGCTTATTTGAATCGTGTGTTTCAGCTAAATCAATCGAAACCAGAGATTTCTACTTTACTAGAATCTGAGTTAGAACAGGTAGCTAATCTGAGTTCCCATTTCCAGAAATTCCAAAACAATTTGAGTGTTGACTTTTTACCTCTAAATTCTGGGGTCGACCGTGCGACGATCCTCCCGCGCGATTCTGATCGTCCTCCTCACCGGAGACAACCTGCGACCATTTCCAGATCCATAATAAGGAGAAAAGAAGAATCATTCATCAAAGACACAATTTCAAAATCCCAAAGAAAAGAGAAAACAGAACAACTACGAACATCAGCCCAAGTAGATCTGGATCTCTCGTCCCTGGACCTGGAGTTATCTTCATCATCACCATCACGACCACCCCCTCCGAGAGCCACGTCGACTAAACCTCTGATCAATCCGTCCATTGTCTCTCTGATTGAGTCTCTCAGAGGAAAGAGAAATTTTTTTTATTAAAAGAGTGTTGGTGAATGGTGAGAGTTGTGATCCAGATTTGGTAGTTGAATAACGACGTCGTCTGTTTACTTTCCTTTTATGTTCTCATCACGCGCGCCTCTTCTATATTTCTCGATTTTGTATGGAGAGAGTGGGAAGTTTCGGTTTACGCGCCGGAGAAAACGCGTGACTTCGATTGATGTATATTGTTTTATTACAACATTTATTAGTTACTACAGATCACTAGTGCTCATAACGGTCGTTCGCTCCTGCCGACAAATACTTTGATTCGTAAAAATTTTAGTGAAAAAAGTAAAAGTAAATATGGTCATGGCTAATTCTACAATTGCACTACAACATTTAAAATTTCTCAGTTTTTTTAAGTGGTGTGTATTAATGAAGAAGATCTATACATTGTGATCAGCCATATTCTTATAATCAATACATTTACAACCATAGTGATATAATCTAAATGTTTAACTTAACAATTTTGTATGCTTAACATCATGATCAAAGTTCAATATGATGAGCCTTTTAAATCAATAAAATCAAGAATGTTTAGATCAAATCATCATGATTTGTAAAATATCAAAAGTTATACCCTCAAAATTTCTACATGAAGAGAATGGTATCATCAATTTTACCGGTAAAGTATTAATTTTTGTTTCTCATTTTCTATGCAAGAGAGTTGACTAATGGCATAGTGCAGCTCAGCCTCGGAATATGATCCTAAGTAAGGAAGAGTTTGAGCGGTGGAATTGATGCGCCAAAGAAGCGCGTGAAGCTCTGATAGTGTATGCGTCGTGCATAAAAATAAGCTTCGCACGTTCCCGCCACAACGCAAGGTTTGAAAACTTTATCAACAATCAACATGTAAAAATTAAAAATCAGACTTATAATATTAGAGCAACACACGATAGTGAGTTTTGTTTAATAATCGACTAGTGGCTCAATTCGTAGCGTTCCTAAGAAAATCCTCCGGTCAAGCTTTCTCACAGAACAAGAAATTGTTTCTACTATCAATAAAAAAAAAAAAAAGAAGTCTTCTGTTTTCTTTGATAAAATAAAGAATAAGACGCATTCCCATTATATAAGAACTCTACATTTGAGTTTCCTAACCAAGAAATTGTACAAATACATCTTTTCTCGAAGTATTTTTTATCCACAAATGTACAAATATCAAAATAAAAGCTCTCTTCAACGAAAAACCCCAACAAAAATGCTCTCTTTGTTTGCAAGTCTACTACACACAACGCAAAAGTATCTCAAAAGCAAAAAAAAAAAAACGTGAAAAGTTTCATTCTATACGCAAATTCTTCGCCGATTCAGATTCTATGGATCTGTAATCATCTCGAACTCTAATGGCTTTCCAGTCGGACTCTTCTTTAGTTTGTCTCAGAGCCATGAAATGAAGTGCGTCACTTCGAACCTGGTAAATGTGACAAGCCCACGGGTACGAGTCAGGTGAGGACCAAACCTTCTGTTCCTCAAACTCTGTTTGTTCAGCCAGAGACGTCGGCATGCAATAGACTGTGTTGGGCTCTGGCTCGATGAAACCAGCCACTGCAACACATCCAGGAGCGACGAATCCCTCAGGAGCCCGTGGATGCCAGATCGATACAGGACTTATGTAGTCATCTAAGCAATTCCTCCACACCTGAAAAGTCAACAACAATAATGTATCATGGTACAAACACAAACTCAGGTTTGTTTTGGATAGTACTTTATCACAACTTGGATGCTGTGCACTCAATACAACGGGTTCAGAGCCGAAATATTGTGCAGTTAAATGCCAATGGATTAAGGGTGAAATTAATTGATGAGAGATACTTACGAGGTCATAACCCACTGGAAGTGCAAACACTTGATTAGTGTTATTGTAAACAGCAGCAACATTTGGAGGATGGCTACCAACATGAGCTACATCACCCACTGACACAAATCTGACAAAATAACAATGATGAAAACTGCTTCAGTTTCAATAGTTCCATGTAGATATAGCATCACTGTTAGGGCACCAAATAACCAAGTTAAGAAATAATAATTTTTACGTACCCCGCTGGACAACTAGGTCTCCAGATAGTGCACACTCTTCCATCTTCAGAATCCTGAAAGCAAGAAAAGGATATAATTGTAAGCAAACCTCAAAACGGTTGATCTGGTGGTGATGTATCAAGGTTTCATCTCATAAAGTAATATGTCAGGGATTCTTACTGACTTCTACCTCTTAACTTAAGCTAGAACCCAAAATATTCGAGAGTCATCAATAGAAATAAATTCTAGAAGGCAAGAAAAATCAGAAAGTTGAGTAAATTTTGGCTGGGGAAATTATATTTTGACCTTTGGTCCTGATATTCCTCTATTCAGATCACTGTAGAAACCGGAAAGGAGTCTTTGAAAAGATCTGATTAGTTGGGACAAAGCATATACTTATAAAAAGCAGTAGTAAAGCCCATGGATGCGGATTCTGTCTTAAATTGGTGGGTTTGGACACAGGGAAATCCCTTTCTAAGCTCAAAGATATAGAGAGCAATGGAAAGGAAATTACCTGCTTTTTACACAAAGAACATCGACCTTTGGATTCTTGCTCACTACTCCAGATTTTTGAGAAGTTGATACTATGTTTGACAAGCTTTCTATCATCTGAGACAGAAATTGAAGAAGAAAGTTCTCTCGATGTAACGATAGCCTTGTTTTTGTATGTTTTTGAGTCTTGTCCATCAGCCCCATTCCAAGCAAAATACACATGTCTCTGGCTTGAAGGAACCTGAAACGAGAAGATAGAATATCCATTAAGTGTGTTGTATTAGCACGAGCTTCTATACTTGCATTTGTTACACCGGTTAGTAAGTTATGTGCTACATAAACCAGAAATTTTTTAAACATGTTTTATGGTCATCCATACTATTATAAAACAGAAGACCATAGCATCTTGGGAGTAGTCATTTCAAATGTAAATCTCCCTCTCATAACCAAATTAACTGATTAAAATATTAAATCTAATAACTATAACGAAATTAGGGATAGCAATAACCTTGAGAATAAGATTTTTCATGTTAGACTGATACACCTTCCACATTTTGCGCACTACTGAACAGATTCGAACAGCTTGGGGTTCTAGTACATCTGATTCTTCTGGCACGCTGCACTTTATGACCTGAGCAAAACTCTCTGACTTCCGAAAACTCTTCAGATGCAGTATGAGATGCGAGGGCATTTGGCTACCTGCCTTTGCCAATTCCAACGCCATAAGTTCCTCCCAAGGCACATCCCACATGATCTTGCTGGGTTTCTTATCCATCTTATCCAGATCAGAGCACTAAATGGAAGTAACACGTCAGCTAATAAAATAATTATAAGACACGAATGGAAAACCTGCATGTGAAATCGTATGCTAGTTGGGGTTTAACCTGCAACAACACGACTCTCTTGTTGGTCACCATAACAATGCGTTTGTATGGAACAAGGAAATGCTCTTCATAGCAATCAGACAAAGCGAATTTTGAAGGTTCCCTGAATATCTCTGTACAGCCAAAATGCCGACTTGCTTCTGCAAGGTGAAGGAGCATCTGCAAAAACAGATAAGAAACCAAAATCAGAACCATCTTGGAATTTTGAGCACAAGTGGCAAGCTTGACTAGAAGAATGTAAGTTCATAGCTCTCTGGTAATATTCTTACAATAATTTACACAATATCAGAGAAGGAGACTTAGAATGTAAAACTATTAGATTGAAATATTAAATATGTCACTTGGCCTCCAAAATTTCTCAATATGCAGTCTCACTAGTAGACAAGAAAAATAAGCTCAGTACCTGGCCTACAGCTTCCTTCTCATCATATTCCCTGAGTATACCATCAGCATGAACAGAGCGAGGATTTCTAATTCTTTCCAAGGCGGTCCTGTTGCTCAAAACCTCCAAACATCTGGTACAACTTGCTCCAATTCCATCAACAGTCAATGAGAAAAAATCCAATGCACCACTCACTGGTTGTACGATAAATCCTAAGAAAGCCCGTCCAACCCCATGGGCAAACCCTAAAATACCATTTTCTCGGGCACTCTCTACAGGCTTTGTAACAACTCCTGATACCCCAAAGGCAACACCTTGTGCTAGGGCTTCTGTTCCTTGAACAATTGCATCACCTACACCAGTGATGCGCCTCGACCAAACCTGATCCATTTGCAGACCTCTTTTAGGCAAACTGCTAAAGTGATCAATTCAATGTTATAGGAAGAAAGATGTACCTGTTTTGCCCGTAGCTGCAGGAACTGACCATCAGTTGAAAGCTCGGCAAAACCTTTACTCAGAGAAGCCAATGTTGAGCTAGTCATACCCAAAACATCTACTGAGAAAATCAAATGTAAGGGATTGTGGATTAGATCTCTCCATATGCGATTTCCGATGGCTGGAAGTATTGAACTTTTCCGTATGAACCGATCTCTGTGCATTACTCTCCTTAGATGAACCTAAACGTAGATACGATTTTGAAACATTAACAACATTCTCGCTCTCTATTTATCAGCACTAAATTCCAACTTGTGGTGCCAAGCATTAGAAAAGCTTTCTAGCCACAAGTTGCTCTATGAAAATCCAAGGAAAAAAGCTTCTGTTTATAATGTGGTAAAATCTTCTGAGCTACTTATAACATGCTGGGAGTTGAGAAAGAACATATCTTAAAAATGGGAGCAACTTCAAAGGAAAAACAGTCACCTGAATTTTGAATGCATTTCCAACAGCAGACAAAATGGGGCTCCAAACACCAAGAATTCCATGAGGCCTCTGAGCTGGCGCTGTTTCCAGTGAGACCTTTAGCCTTACCTCCGAGACATCTATGAGGCTGAAAAGCACAAACAAAATCATACCTAAATTAAGTTTGGAATTTGCTAGACTTGCATGCCAAAATGGCTAACTATATGGACTTTATCCTGAAATGGTAAAATTCTAGAGAAGGCAAGAATACTTTATATGTATCTCAGGATCAACTTGCGCGACACTAGAACTTTTGGGGAGACGGTCCATCTGAAGCTTATTGTAGAAGTCAGCCGAGGCCCAAATGATAGGCTCGTGAATGTTTAGTCGCCAGGTATTATCTGTCACCTGTCAATCGAATAGAAAACACATCATGTGCTTCAGATAATATCTCAAAGTTTCGTTTGAGTACCATGCAGATAAACCTGACTAGAACACATACCCGTACATATACATATGGATACACTTGAATGCCATCAGTTTCTTCATTACACATTGTAATTGTCATCTTAAGCACTGGCTGATGACTATCTCCAGTGTTATCTGGAGCTAATAGTACTGGCATTAAAGTTAGGGGTAGCTGGTTATCAATCTGTAAATGACCCAGAATGATTTTGAACCTGCCAACCATACAAAAAAGAATTGAATGCTCAGATTTTCATAGGTATTTCAAGTACATGTAAAATAAAGCAGAGCAGTTGCACTATCTCCTAATATAAAGACCACTACTGTCGTAGATATTAGAATAAACTACATCCCATGTCCTTGATTTTCCAAACATAGGAAAATACGTGAAAAGTATATTGATTTTTTGGTTCCATCATCCCAGTTAAACGTGAAAACAAACATAAAAAGAAAACAATAGTGCAATATTCGATTTTACCTGCTAGTTCTCCCCTCATCATACCCAGTGGAGTAAGATATGAAAACTCTTTCGAGGTAAAAATATGACAACTCTTTCGGCATGTGATCTACAAGAGAGATCCCCACTAGTCCCATTTCAATTATGAACTCCAGAGTGGTGGTTTTGTGTTCTGTAGGTGTCTGAGTAGAATATCCATGATTCCCAACCGATGTCAAAGATATGATTTCATTAGGACTCTGTGAAGTACGGTCATCATCGGTGAATCTAGCAATCTTGATGTCACCGATTTCTTTAACATGAAAGTTCAATTCTAGCTCCCTAACCAATTCAGAATCCACAACACCTTTTTCCATGTCTAGTCTGAAAACCCCAGAGCGGTGATCACTTTCAACCTTAGCATCCAAGAATTTCTGACCATAAGGATCTTCCCAAGCAAAATTTGATGTTGTAAGAGGATCTAACAAAACCCACGAATCTTCACCAAAACCAGATTGGCGAACACTGATGCTTTTGACAGTTGATCTATTCTCAACCCTGGTTCAAAAAGTTTAACAAGAAATAAAAATAAGGAAACTAGTTATTGTTTCACAAGAATGTGTCTGTCGCTTGTAGAGATTATAGAGAATATACCTCATAGGACCATTGGTTGGTCCAAGTCGAAATACAACAATAAAACGTGACCCTTCTTCAAATCCCCGTATCTCTGCTTTCACAAATCTCCGTGCACCATTTTGACACCTTAATACAAGAACAATTGTGTCCTCTCGAGCAACTTGAACAGGAAATGACCACTCTGTTTCTCTTAATTGGACCTGAAATTACGCCATGTAATAAGAAGATGATACATCATTAATATAAAAAGAGAGATGCTCTTAACTCTCAAAATGAAAACATATGTGGTAGCCAGGGGGGAAGTATGCACATGTTAAATCATCTAAAAATATAGAACATAATCGACTAGCATTGAAACTCTAATTTACTGCACCACTTCCAGAAGTTTCACTGGTTTGACTGAGCATATATCATCCTACATGCTTCCAGTTGACACCTTAAACAACAGCTTTATCCATTCTTTTGTTTTTTTTTTGTCTATCAATTTTGCAACTAAAGTGACTAAAGCAAAGATATGAGGAAATAGCTAATGGTGAAGATTCTGCATCATTAGATAGCTCACCTGGAGTTCATCTCTCCCACTTGGTTGGAAAACAAAGGAGACCCTCGAATCATAAGCATGGAGTACTTTTGGTTCATCTGCACTGTTCAGTTTAATATATATGTCTTCACCGATCCTGTTGGTGAAAGTAATGAAAGGTCGAACAGATATAATCTGAAAAATAAAATTTGAGTCAGTAAGTAATAACAAAGAAGATGTAGAAGATAAACTGCTTGTTACCTTTGTAGGAACCGACTGGTAAGCACAAGGTTTTGTAGACAAAAATAGCCGCATGCATTTTCCATCAAGATCATATGCATCCACATCCAAAGATCCATCCTATTAAAATAAAGCCAATGGTCAGCACAGCTCAATTTTTTTAGAAAACTAGTCTATCGAACAAATTCACTAATATATAACTGACCATGTCACCAAGAGCAGAAAGATCTTTTGCAGGACCATGTTGCTGATTGCCAAAATGAGATATAGACACTGACAGGCCCAGAAGTTTGAAATTCAAAGTTGAAGCAATTGTATGACCTTCATATATTTCTTCTTCAGTCACCTCCTCCAGGACTACTTCGTCATTCTTTTTATTTCGAAACGGAAGACCAAGTTTTCTTGTTTGCTTCTTCCCTGACAGATCTAAAAGTCTAAGTGTAAGCGAGGGACACCTTGCAATCGAAAACCAGAATGGAGCATAGACTCTGATCATCTTTGACAAAACTTTCTGCTGTTCATCATAGTTTTGCTCCAGTAATACTTGAGCAATCCTGATAGCATAAATTCAACAGTATGAGAACAGATAACCCAAAAAATTATACAATTGTAACCTCTCAGCAGAAAGAACAAGACCTTCCAGTGGCAGAACTTCTTAGTCCAATAGTCTTCGCAGGGACACCATTGGGGTGAGATATGAGGACAGCTTCCTGCCGAATTCAATAAACCTAATAAATATACAAGGGAGAATAAAAGAAACGGAACGAAAATTCTGTACGTGTGATGTGAATTTAGGTTTGATTTCCTAACTTACATGCATTGGTAGCCACCCTCTTTGTGGTAGCAAAGAAAAGTATAACGGGTTCCTTATATCAACACTATACACCTTTACAGTTTCCCCAGAACTAAAGACACCTCTACAGCGACAAATAAAATGACCACTTGCTTGCATCTCTAGCACTGAGTACTCAGCTCCAAATGGAAGACAATTTGCTATAGAAAACGGTGATTTGACCACAAGAGTCCAGTCTTGAATAGGGTCCAAACGTATATCCTTTGCAATTTCGGTTGCTTGGGTGTTCAAACAGAACCACACCTTTTGATTATCCCCGGAAGAACTACTGCTTATCTGAGTACAAAATAGCAAGTGCTCAGATTCAGTAAGAGCCGATATACATATTTCAGACTCCGATTCACAAGAAACCTCTGGTCCCCCAGGCCTTGAAACCACAGAACTCCAAGAATATTCATCAGAATTATCAGGCAATACACACTTCACTTTCAGAACATAAGATGCCGACTGAGTCAATCCTGATAAGGGAACCGGTAACGTATCACCAGGTTTCAGCAACCCAATTGGAATATCTGGAAATGAACTGAACTTAGACTGAAGGCAGAGGTCAAGTAGGAAGTCCGTACTGTTCTCCACCGAAACTAGAGATCTGACATTTACGTATCTGTTTCCGTCCTGCATACTAACTTCACTTGCAACCACATCATTACCCAACCTCCAGCAAGCAGCAGGTGCAGCATAATTTAGCCTCACTGTTGTCCAAGGACCCTCAATGCTAGGACTTACTTGAAGAAATCCCGATTTTTTTCCACTGGAGGATTTGCTTTGGTCCACCACTTTTGATTTTGCTGGCAATAGTACAGCGCATCTTATTTTTCCGTAGTTCTTTCTTTGATCCCCTTGGTTCATGCTCTGCAGGAAACAGGAAGGCAATTCATCTTAGGAATCATTTTATTTTACCTTTTGCAATCTGTGAACCCAGAAAGTCGAGAAATATGTAACATGCATGTATTATATCATATTCTACACAACAATGTCTACATCCTGACACGAACGGCATGCCAAGTTCAGGATTTTTACCATGGTTTCAGTTGTAGACAAGTCTAACCCGACAAGGTCATTGGCATAATTGTGCTGGTATAGGTTGTTCTTCATATATCGTGCTATCTGCTTTAAAGGAGCTGAAAAAGCCCCAACAGGCGCACCTAAATCATGAAAACAGCACCGATTTATATACCAAAAATGAAAGAACTACTTTAACTCGGATATAGTAGCGTGTCATAGATAAGCCACAAGAACTAAAGAAACCAACCTTTTCCGATGTCTGTGACTATTATTTCCAAGATAAAGTCATCCTGGGAACATAAAAGAACAAAAAAATATCAACGCCACTGCAACCTTGATCTTGAAGACCAAAAATAATAACCAGAAAAAATACTCATAAATACATTTCATTCTAGAGTGACAAAAAAAAAAAAAAAAAAACTAAAGTTGTACAAGATAGGGTACATGCACCAAGATTAGTAACTAAGATTTGCCCAGCTATAAGCACCGCTTTTCTTGGATATTTAAAGATGTATGATCAATCAGTCTGTGAGACCAAAAGTAGTAGAAATACAAATAGAATGGTGATGGACATGAAAATCCAGAGAAGAGGAACATGATCATTTGAATAGAAACAGAATCCAGCAATATTAAGGGGCCACACATTAGTTTTAGGTCAACAAAAGGATCTTAGATGTGATGAAGGAGAGAGAGTACCAGGGAATCAATTCTGAAGAAAAATATTTCACTCCAGTCAACCAGTTCCAGCTCAGAAGACAGCATCTTTGAGACACTTCCACAAGTACGTGCACTTTGTTGATGAAACACTGATTCGACTGGGGAGGTCTGATTGGGAGATAGACGTATGACTCCAGTATATTGATGAGAAGATAGCCCACAAGTTCTTGGAAGCTACAAACATATGAAAATAAGTGAATTTAAGAAAACAAGGTTACTCCATGTAACACCTTCTCCAAAGCTTCTACGTAGATCAAATAACTCATAAACTCATTAGAAAAGAAATTGAAAGCACATGGCATCAAATAAACTCATTTCCACTCTATATAAGCATAAAGAAGTAAGAGAAGATGAAATAAAAGGAGATGCAAGGGAGCCTGGGAGATAGAAATATATAGCCACAACAAATGTAACTTTTGTTTTAGGCAGAAAGGTACCTGTGCATCCATCACAATAACTGTAACCATTATTTTAGTATTCCTGCATAATTCTCCTCTGAGGTGAGAATCCAACATGTTGGTCAAGACGGGAACTTTCACAGTTCTCATGTCCCCAGATGGCATCTTTACGATATCTTTAAACCCTTTGATTTCGGTGGCTCTAATATATATATCCTGCCCAAGCTTGTTTTGTGGAATTATGAAATAGTTTTTCTTCTGATGCACCTCAATGACAGATTTTCCATTGTCAACTAGAGGCAATGCTCCCTGTAAGAAGTAGCAAACGTCAATCAAGAGACAAAGAAGACGTGAATCCCTAAAAAGAGAAGGTAAAGCCAAATAATTCTGCTTCACCAAGGAAGTGGTACAGAGGGACAAAAGGAAAAGTTCTCACTCTCTCTTTATGGTATCCATGGACGTTGCTAAGGCTGTTCCAACTAGAATACGCCTGGATAATTGTATTAGCATTTGAAACTGAGACATTCACATTCAAGTCCTTTGTAGATGTCAAGCGTAACTGAGAAACCGCACCGAAGGATCTAGGGTTGAACTGGTACCTGCAACCGGATGGAAGCCATTATATAATATATATATACAACACATACGTTAAACTAAATAACAAACAGAAAAAACATAATAAACAGAGCAAATCACCTGATGCCCACAATGGTTTTAGACATAAACATTTCTGCACTAGTGAGTATTAAAATGACTCTGAGTAAGAAAACAAAACCTTAAAAATCCGTCTGCAGGCTCAATGAGAGGCTCCCATGCTTCATACTTATCATTATATGACCTGGCCGCTAAGGAGAAGTTGATGGTTGAATTTGTGTACTCGGTTTTGCCAAGTAATCCAAAACTTATATTGTTCAAAGATATGTTAACCAATGGAACCATCTGCAAAGTGCATAGACACACCATTATTTTTCATGCAGATAAATACCCCACACATTTATTTCAGTTTTCTTACCAGTCCCCCGTAGTCATCAAAAAGCGCAGCAGAAAAAGTCCCAATTTCTGCATGAATGACCATGTTATCAATTCCCCCAGGCAAATCCTGGTCAGCTAGCTTTAAAGCAAATCTCCTTGGTGGTTTTTTCAAACCACTGCGGACAATAAAGGTCTTCAACTCATTGCCTATGCTCCATATACTAAATGGTTCTACCCTCTGCCAGACATCAGAGGTATCCCACAAACTATCTTCAGCAAAATGATCACCAGACACCATATCGCTACGAGCGCATCTTAATTTGGTGAAATCATATGGTTTTGGTGCGCCTTTACTTGCAACACAACCCAAAGGAACAAAACCCGGTGGAGCTTGAGGCATCCAGAAAGATATACTTTCTACTCCTCTGTGTTTCTTGACACGTCCAACGAGTTGGAAATCAACAGCGGGTTTGAGGAGCTCTTGCTCGCTACTATCATGAAGAACCACACAAGAGTTTGGAGGTTCATACCTACAAATTCACCCTAGAAAGAATTACATCCAACTTACAACTAGAATAGGCTGCACTAAAATGATATAGAACATCAGATTATGACTTACCCACTAACAGCAATATCTCCAAAATAAGCCATCCCTTCAGAAACTATTGGTCGCCAGATTGAAACATTCTTTTGCGATCCTGATCCCCTATTCCACCATATCAACTGAAAGGTGGCAACGACTTCAAATCGCTGACCAGAGCTAACAGAATTCAGTGGCAGTGACCGTGTGGGCTGAATATTATCAGGGGTAGCACGAACATCCAAGTAGCTGGCATCTTTTGGCAAGACTCCAGTGGATCCAAATAATATATGACGGAGCTCATATGGCCTTCCTAATAAGTTGAGAGTAGAGGGATCCGCAGGTAAGAAACTGCCAACAGAATTATCCACACGCCAAAATGCTAAACTTGATTGAGAACTGCATTGAAAGCAAAAGCAAACATGGAAAATGTCAATCACCAATGGAGGAAAATAAACCAAACTGAAGTGACCAGCATAGACATACACTGAAGAAGTACTATAATGGAATCATTTATGAATATTAAAGTCTGGAAAAACCAAATTAACAAACAAATTTCTGCATCTGCAAAATCAGATGCTACCAACTAAGAGCTTATGCATGGGTAAGAAAAGGAAAATAATCAGACACCTAGGAGATGTTGGGTTCTAAAGTCCAGTTTTCATTTGAGACTGTCGCATGAAACCAACATAAATGATAAATCACATAGATAAAACAACATATGCGAACTGTCAGGAAAAACAGACAGTATGCATGTTCACACATGCATCCCATGTATTTCAGTTTGTGCATGCATTGTCTCCATGTATATTGAAAGTGAGCTACTTCTAAAAGTGAGAGGTTCGTAGCAGCTTACATATCTGTGGAGCTGATAGCTACGCAATCTCTGAGAGAACAAGGGGAAACAGAAGAAGCTAGGATGCAGAAGGTAGAGGCCAGTGAAGGCGGTGTACTTCCACTTGATACCACACAGCTTAATGCCACATAACCCTTTGGTGCTTCAGGGAACCAAATGGAACATGAATTATCTCTTTCATCTTTGTCATCCGGTGACCAAATCAGTTTGAAAGAGAAAGGCCTCTTCACTCTCATCAAATTGGTGTTGACAACAAGAACCCCTTTAGTTGGTGGCTTGTCCCTGCCATGAATATAACAATTAATTAACTTGCAAAGGCTCTTGCGCAACTAGTTGATCATATATTCTAGAATAGTAGACTAACAATGGTGTCAAATAGTCGCCGAGACTAGCAAAACCAGCAGGTGGATGGGGTCTCCAGAATGCATATATTTGATCTGTATGGGGATCTGCATGCAATGTAAGTAATAAGTACCACTGCATCAGGTAACAAAGAGTAAATCAACTGATATATATCAACAATAATTTCGACATACTTCTGATGGTCCCAATTTTATCAAACTCTGAGCAGGTGACAGTCATTTTTCTGGATGTCATCCTTAGAAATGATAAAATGTCCTCTTCAACAGCTATAAACAATCTCAAGATGCTGAACGAAAAGTTCATAAATATGTTTGAAACTGAAAGACGTATGTTAGTCTTCCCAGAAACACTTGAATACTTTACAGAGGTGTCGAAAGGTTCCAGAATTTTCACTCCATTACTCTCCATGGTCAGACCCAACGTATGAGCACTCATTTCAACTTCATCATTCTTTATGATAACCCTGCACCATAAAAAGACAAAAGGAAAGATAAAGGATTATGAACAAAAAATGTGCAAGACTTCATCAAGTTTTATGCAATCTAATGATCTATTATGCTTAAACTTCAGCTCCAAGAAGATTATCACAGAGAAGCCATTCACCTGCCATAAGCATCCAACTGAGCATGCAAAAGTTTGTTGGAGAGTAATGGTGTTTTAACTACGTCTTTTGATGTGTTGTAGAAAGTAAGTTCTGGGCCGATAGCCTGCAGCAGTGGAAAGGAGGTTCAAACATTAAAATAGAACTTTTCTTGGCTTATCATGCCCATAGAAAGAAAAACGGCCACTATAAGAACCTGGAACTCAATGATCAATTCCATGGACCCGTCTGTTGTGGTGCTGGGAGATTGAGAAACCGGATCTTCCTTCCTCTCAGAGTCCTGTTGGGGGGCTTTATGATATACTTCCAACTCAACCCCATCCTCTCTTGAAATAGAATAGCTGCTGCAGGCTCCCAAAGAGATACATGAATCCAAAACTTGGCCATTCTGGATCAATATGAAAAAAGTGAGATAAACTAAAAAGAAAACAGAAATAAATTTTAGATCTAACATAAGGAACAAAATTTAATGTAAAGAAGTTCTATACCTTAAAGACTACATTTCTGAATTGCAACCTTTTCCCATTTCCTACATATATAATAGGCTCTGTACTAGGTGAAGAAAGGATGCCTCCATTTCTATCTTTCAGGTATAATGTTCCACCATTACCATCATAAACGAAATTATCAAATTTCTCATCTTCAACAATCAAAGGACCAAGAGGAGAAAGAAACGCTTCAGCAGTTTGTTGCTTGTAGATAGACTGATTCATGATAATTGCATCAACCATATTTAGGTTTTTATCTTCTTCACTTGATAGGACACTGCCAATAGTAGGGACAAAAAACTCTACTACGGCCAGTAGAAAATCCAAAGCTACAAGCAGCTGTGGCCTTTGAATACAAAGGGAAACAAAAGTTGACGACTGACCAAATTGCGCATCAAGAGTGAGCATCGAAGGAAACGGTCTAATATCACTCCCCTTAGTTACACGCGACTGAGGTAATCCCTTATCTTCATCAGTCATAGAATGTGAGTCACCAAAATCTAAATCTGCAGGTCGTCCTACAGCCAGTCTGAACTCTTCTTCAGTTCCTTCACGGTTGTCAATAACACTGAATCCCTTCAACGTTGCAGTAAGGAAACCCTCACCGTGTGTATTCGATTTGTAAAGAAGCCAGCCGCCAGTGATCTATAACGATACACGAAAAAACGTCCAGATGTTAACTCAATGTGCTATAAGGTTGTTATTTCTGAGACATCCCATTGAGATTAACAGCTTAAAATTCCTAATACAAAATAGAACGAGAGAAGAGAAAATGGGAACCCAAAAACATGGAAGATGTAGGGTCCCATGAGAACAATCACAGGCTGATTCCCGGAACTCGAAAGGAATTACACAAAAGGCTGATTTGATAATGTCATGTCTACTAAGAAAAAGCACAATAAAGCAGAGAGATTAAATTCTGAAATCTTTCTGGAGAACAGATTTTGGAGTGAGTTGTCTTCATAAAATGTCTATGCAAAGCGCAAAGCACCCTCGGCCCTCTTCAAGAAAGATAGAAAATGCATATGCCTCCAAATCCGACATCAAACACTAGTTGGGTATAAACTTCTATCCCTCAAAAATGCATCAGCTATGGAAGCTCCAAAGGACAAAAGAATACTAAATTCTCCTAGATGAATATGACAAACGAAATGAACATGGTACATAGAAGCAGACCTGTACAGCAGCCAATGGTGCATCTCTTGCTGTCCCAGCATACAAACACAACTCCACCAGATTGATGACAACAGAAACCTTCACTGAAATCCAAGCATCACTTTTCTCTGTTTGAGCAGCATTAGGATCCTCAGAAGAAAGAGTTTCATGTAAGTTTCTTGAAGATGCCACAACATCACCACTCAATGCTGGCACAGTATGTGGGAGCTCAGAAATATTAGACTGTGCACACTCTGTCAATATCTGGTATTCCCTATTCGAGAGGGCTGCTCTAAGTGCGTCTATCTGATAAATCAGAAATTCCGAGAAAGCATGAGTAAAAAAGTATTAAGCTACAGACTGGATGTAAAACATTGTCCTTTACCTCAATAGAAACTTCAATGCTCGGTATCTGATGCAACAAGTCTCGTAGAGATCTGTGAATGGTTACAGAAACCCCCTTCACATCTTGAATTATGCTTTCACCTACTTCAGCTCCAGAGCCAACATTAAGGTTGATATCCATGACCTAAGTTAGGGTTTTTGGGTCAAAGCAATAAAAAAGTTAGGAGAGGGACATAAAAAAGTTGCACAAAAAATTGTATCAATTAAAGTGATATCAACCAGAAAAAATCATGCTCATCCCACCAACCAAGTAACGAGAGTCCTCACCATTATTTTCATAGTTTCCACGTGAACTGCATTCAGCTCATTTTTATCTCCAGCAAACCACTGAAAGGTATTGTTCACAGTTATATGCACAACATCGAGTTTTAGGTAACTGCAAAAAAAGAAAAAAATCCAAAAAGTGGAGAAAGATGTATCAACCACTCTGATAAATCTAGAGAATTCACAGGAGCAGTCATTGTTCGAACAAAAATGTGTAATGGGAAAAAAAAGTAGGTGGGCAGGGAAAGTTCAAAAATCCAAGCATGAACTTACTCAGGGCTATCAGTATGCCGAGGCATAACAATTATAGGCTTCTTAAGAGACAATTCCAACTTAAGAGCAGGAGATCCGTCAATTTCGCTAGTCGTAAACCACTTCTCTGAGTCCGTAATTTGATCCTTCATTTTGACAACCCCTTTTGAATCGCTTGGCACAAGCCCCATAAAGTATTCAGCAACCTACATTGTGGAGTCTGATTGTAGGAAGCAAGACAAAAATTTACTCGTATCTATCTAGAGAGAGTGAACTACCTCTTGAATAAAGCGATTCAGATAAACAATGCGCACTTCAGAAAGCTGTCCAGAGAGGCAGTAGTCGAAACCTTCATGATCATCATCAATGATACTGAATGATGTGAAAGCCAACTAGCAACAAAAATTCAAGAAAGTAAATCAAGATGAAAAGAAATACATGTATCTCATTTTGCAATCCATTCACATTCCATGAAGAGAAAGGTGAAAAGAAACAAACAACCAATACCTCAACAAAAGAAGTTCCTCCAGGGTCTCGCATATCACAGACCCAAAAGTACATATGGTTTTCAGGGAGGCTGTCATCACTGATTCGTAAATTTCCAAGACTTGCTGTAATACTGAATGAGTTCGGGAAGACCTTCAAACAAATGGGAATCAGTACAGAAAATGACCACTTACCTCACGAAAATTCATTATACTGAAGTAAAGAAAATCCGAAATAAAGTTTGGAATGCAATTCAAAGAGCATAATCACACCTTAATATCTGCAAGCAGGTTGTCTTGTGACAATGTAGCAAACTTAGTTCCATTTTCATTCATTAGAAATATCTGCGCCCGAGCCATGTTCAAAGCCAAGTTAAAAATGATTCTAGATTTCCCCTTCCCTAACAAACCCTTGACAGCTGCATCCCTAGAATTTTCAAATCCATCTCTTCTCGGAGAACTATGCTCTCCAGCAACCGGAGAGTTGTCCTCAAAAGATTCACAACTTGGATCCTCAACATTGATAGCATTGACAAAATCCAAAATAGCAAGAATTGTTGGCCTTCGACAGAAAAATGATAATGTAGCCAAGGTTACCATAACCTGCAAACGTCAGCCAAAAAAGATGAGTAATTTAGTAAGGCTTCACTTTTTACAATGAAATACTAAGATCACCGGATTGGAAGATGCAGAAGCAGAAAACTATCAACCTGGTTATCAATGTTTTTATATTGAGGTGACGTTTGATGGTATATGACTATTTGAGCTTTCACGAAACTATCCAGTGATTCAGTTGTCTCATTGCTTGGCCTAGTGATATTCTTGTTTTCAACAGGTAGCAGTCCATCAATGCGACTAAAACTAGGGGTCCTGAGAGATGTATAGTCAATGGAGTCAACCAAGATTTCTGGTGCTTCATAAAACTTGTCCTCCCCTTCACTAGAAGTAGGATCATTTCTTTCGGGGCTCCTGCTCTCAGCATCTTCAAAGGTTGGAAGCACTTCTGAAGACTGGATAAAAGATCTTGCCAAATAACAAGCCTCATTTAAACCAGAATGGCTCACCAAATCTTCTATTTCCAAAGATTTCAGTACAGTCCCAATAAACATATCACTCCCTCTCATCGAAACTTCAACCTGGTTCGACAAAGACAGACAGACATTCAGCAAAAGGAATAAGAAATCACAAAAGATAAAAGTATAATCAGAAATCTTACCTTTCCGCCTATGGCCCTAAACTCAAACAGTTTACTCTCTCTGGCAAGAAGCACCGCCATGAACGAAGCATCATGCTACATAAACATATTCTCAGTCAAAGCCTTTTCCCAGCCAACAACTAGAAATGGAATTTCATACCCAGAAATAGTTTATTGTTACCTGATGACCATAACTGAAACATATTTTGAGTTCATCAAGCACACCGGTTACATATACACTCTCCAACTTAGACAAATCAAAAACATCTTTCTGTTCTGTTTCTGATTCCTCACTGTCGGATGAAGTATCAGAAAGACCGGCTATGGGAGCAGAACCCTGTATAAATTAAGTGAATTTTAAACTTTAATCAACAAAATTAGCAGATCGTCAGTGGAACTGTCTTACAGTGGACGCCCTATTGATAAGTGGAAGGAAAGTCTAATAAATTCTGCCAGTCAAAAATAAATTTACCGAGGCCCGATAAACAGCGCCCTGCAAACGGCTGTGCCATGTTTTTCTGGAGTCTTCAGAATCAAACATCAATATGAGTGCATTTACATCCTCCATAACCTAGAGACAGGAAAAAAAAGAAGATGCAGAGCCAAAATTTCACTGAACATTACAATCAACAGAATGAGATCTTAGACTCGCCATTGATGAAAACACAATCAATATATAAAAAGCAGGAGCAAACTTGCGTTAATGATTCAACTAAATGAGATATAAACCTTCTCATTGATCCGAGAAGCATTACGAATGGACAAGACATGCTCTACTCCTCCCGCGAGCTCTACAGGAACTTTGTATATATGCTTCCCACGTAAGCTACAAAAGATAAAAAATCATTAGACAAGAAGAAATATGACAAACACCAATTAGAAACGATCACATGGAATTAGTTAAATGTATCAAAACAAATGGAAACTTCAACTGCTTGGTAAAATAGCAAACAATTTTTGGTAATGAGTTCTTACACCAGAGGTACAAATGTAGATCAGTGACACTTTTAGTAGATTTTCAGTGAGACAGTGAGAGCAAATAAGTCCGTCCAATAAGAACCAAGAGAAAAACAATCGTTTAATTTCCAAATGGCTCTAATAACATAAAATATTGAGCGAAAAAAGGCAATCTTGCAATAGGCTTCCCAAACATTCATTCTCATATTTATATTCCAAGATGTAAGATAATCGTAAACACACAAACATTTACATATAAGAACACTGGTCTTCATCGAGTTTGTACAGGCCAATCATTTTATCCAATCACCTAATCTATAAAGTCAACTACCATAGCCAAACTGCAAGAGTTGGAATCAGACCTGGTATACTGCTTATAAGATTTTGAGCCAGGACTTTCGAGCACGTAGATAAAAGGACCAACTAAGCATAAGTACCGTCGCTGCCATGTAGCATCTCTGCCCTATTCATGGAATTGACAATGGAGTAAATAACCAGTGTCCAAGTAAACAAAGAGTTTGCAACCAAGAAATCGATTGTGGTATGTAGAAAGGTACTGACCTTCCAGCTAAGAATAGACAACCAACCCTCAAAATCAGCTTCTTCCCATGGACGAAGAATGGGAGAGCTCTCATCATCTTTAGTTTGAAAGATCTGTGCAACTTGCATCAACCTATGGTATCGAGCAGGTGAGAAGTGAAAGCCTAATGACGGTAGCCGCACAGCAAGTCTGGTTGATGGATACGATGGGTTTGGTCGACGAATCTACGAAGCAGAACAAGCAACAATGTTGCTACAAATCTACAGTTTGAAGCATAATACCAAAAATGTAACTGCCTGATCTCTAGAATTTTACCTGTTGAAGTTTTAAGAGTACCCCACACTTGTCAATAACTGGCAAGAAAGTAACACTGTTTTCCTTGCCAGAACCAGAAGATCGTTTTGAGGATAATTGTTTCCAGGAGTAATCACCATCAACAAGTAAAGCGGACACATCACTCAAAACTAAATCAAACTGCAGATACATATCCATTTCCTCTGACAGTTCATGCTTATAGTCATCCTGCGAAATTCAATTGCATAGAAATTAGAGAACCTGCATTGAGAATATATACAAATTGTATTGTTAAGACAACATTTTTATATTTACCTGGGAACGGATGACCAAATTACCCAGGTCTAGGAGAAGCTGTGTAGAACGATGGTTATCAGGACGAAACTCGGTTGGAATTGTGATTTTTGGTGCTGCAATATCTAAGTCGAGCAAAAACCTGGTTGTTTTGTACAACGTCATTTACAATAACAAACATGCACATAAATTTGACCAAAGAACATGTGGGAGTACAAACAGACCTTGAATGATCTTTCAATGCTCTATTCATCCCTTTTTGAGCAGTGCGTCTAACTTCATCAATAGTTGACTGAGAAGGTAAGCATGTGGTTTATGATTAAAGTGGTTCCCCATGGGCAGTAAATATACAGAAGGTTCAGAGATTTAATTCCAACAGTTTTTGAATAAACTGCCAGGCACAACTGCAGCTTACATACAAAGAGCAAGCTCTACAAATAGTAATGCAATTTCCAGTATAAACAGCGTAACTTATGATTTCCAGTATAAAAAATAGTCGCATGAAATTCGATAGTTCCAACAGAATTACCCCATGTAGACGTACAATATTGACAACAAATAGAAACTGATTCCTAAGATCATGGATTCATCACCTCAGTTATATAGCATTAATCACGTGATTACCAAAAATAGTTAACAGGCTTTATCACCCTAATATGCACTTGTGTTTGCCAAATTTTCACACCATAGCACATAAAGGACACACCTGTACAGCAGCTGCAGTCTCCAAAGCTATTGTCTGGCTCACAGCAGTACTGCTTTCGAAAAAGTTGACAATTCCATCAATGGAATCCTTTAGATACTGCAGATGGCGACACAATCAGCCACATATAAGGGAAAAAAAACTACTTAAACAAATTTTCCTCAGAGAGAGGTTACATACAGTCATATAACTTGGAGAGGCTTTTGCAGCAAGACTCCAGTCGACTTTAGCATCAAAAGGCTTATAACAGAAGACAGCAAGTACAGAGTGAGAGGCAGGTGCACTCTGCAGGAAGAGAGACATTTTTAAGAGTTTAAGATACCACTGACAATGTTTACAGCCAGCAAAATGAATTTCACGTAACAAACCTCAGCAAGTAAACCACTTGGCGATGACAAGCGATATCTCCCCAATTTTATGTCAGCGATCTTCGTTTCTGGGAAAAGCTTAATAGAGCAATTAAGACCTTCACATGATAATTCAGCAAGGCATTCCTTCTCCCCATCATAAAGTTTTGAAGCACTACGCCTCATCTGTACCTCCAAGAAAGTATGGAGAGCATCAGGTTTTGCATTGTTGATAATTGATTGTTCATCACCTTCTTTGTACCCTATGACTTTATTTAACCGTTCCCAATCTTCATCAGTGAATTGAACAGATTCTCCTTCACCTTCAGACACTTGACTCTTCCTGTAGGCATACATACAAGATAATTAAGAAGAGCATTTGGGAAAAGAAGTTAGGAATTTGGAAGGAACCAGAAGAGCATTCACCCTCCAAACGGCCACCATGAACTTTTAGCCTGTTGCTTCTTTGAGTAATTTTCTGCTTGTACTGACCTCTCAACAAACTTGTGCGCCAACATCCTTTATACAAACACAAGGAAATCAGCCATAATTAGAAATTATTTGCAAATTTATCCTTATTTCTACATCATACAAAGCAGAACTCATGTACCATTAGGAAAACAGAGAAATGGGAACTCATGTACTATTCGCAAATATTAGGAAAACAGAGAAACGTCATGGAGGCTAACAGAGAGGGAAAAAAAAGAAACAGTTCTCATGAAATTTCATAGAACTACGCAAGAAAAAACCTTTGAGAAAACTAATTGATATGCTAGGATGTAACTAAAAATTACCATTATTTAAGAAGCAGTATAGCTTACCTCCACTGCAAAATGACTTCAGTATCAAGTTCCCGATCAAGGGCATGGATTTCTTCATCATCATCAACAACTGTCCTACTGATATCAGATTTCAGCAATGATGCATAAAGCGTGATGTATCTCTTGCGTAGACTAGTGTACTTCAAAACGTGCTCCCATGACATTCTCCCGCTGTCATAAAGGTAACAATCTCAGAAAATGTACAAAGAACCGGATGTAAGGAACCACAAGGAAGAGGTTTCCACAACCAACGCATGTTACGCATAAAAGCCGACATCAATCAAGAATCATAAATAAAGATTTACGTTTAGATACCTTGCTATTTTAATTTGTTCTGAAACAACTCTGTAAGCATATTTCCACCAAGATTTTGCGTCGATTTTCACTGGAACAGATGGACGGTAATGTGCATATTTCAAACGCTGATTAAACGCAGCAAAATTATCAGCAAGTTTCATGACATCCCTGTATCCTCCCTGAGTACCAAAAAAACAAAACAAAATTAAGACCACCAGGGACAGCCAAACAAGAGTAGAAGCCTCAAATGTTTTTCTTTTACCTTTGATAAACAAAGTGTCACATCGTCTAAGTTTACATATGCCTTCAGCAAAGGTTGAACAGTATTTGAAGATTCATTTGCTTGAGACTTAGAGTACTTCGCATTTCCTGAGACAGGTTGCAGAATATAGAAATGCTTTCTCGTGAGGCAGTCAGCTGCCTTACCATCCTTTGTGCCAAATCTAAAAATCTAGAAATTTGCATGCACCGAAAGTTAGATTTTGGGTTAGAGACTACGGAAATGTTGAATTATGTTTCCAATATATGCATGACTTTGCTGGTCAATACCTGATCCCATTCAAAAGGAATTAAATCCTCCCATGGTTTGTCAATATGCCACGGAGACATGTCAGAATCGAGATAGAATGCAAGCCGATCAAGTTCAACAGACTGCAAAAAAAAGGCAAAATCAACATAATTATAGCAAGAAAACATAAATGTGAAGTACCCTTGGTATTTTTTCTTGGCATGGGTATTCCTTTCCCTATGCAGTCAATCCGGGTATTGATTTCCACACAAAGATCAGCTATATAACACTAACCCTTCTGGAGAGAAGCCCAAGTCAATCTTCTTTGGGTACTTCTTATTATCCCCACATAAACTTAACTTATTGAACTACATTACAATAATAAAATACCAAGCTACTTGCCAACAAGCAAGGAGGAGTGCAAGAGATCTTAACATAAAAACCTCATAAAAAACAAAACTAAGAAACTGAGGGAACTTAAATACACTGTAATCCACAAGATGAGAAAAGCTTGTGTCAGCCAGATGTTGATGAACAAATCTATACCTTTTGGATGGACTCCAGAGTCCCGCCAGTAATAAAAGTCTCCTTTCCACTCTCATCAATGGTTACAGCTGAGAGTTTCTCTAGTGTAACACCAGCTGAGAACGGGTGGCCGGGACTGCTGCACTTATAACATAAGCTGTTAATCATACAAATGGGTAGACAATCAAGAACAAGAAAAAAAAGCTTCTGTTATAATCTAGTTACCTCTCTAGATCCTCGTATCTTATGTGAATATTTGATATTGACAGCTTCAAGTTTCCAATGACTGTGTTGATCAATGATCCCACCCATGATTTGTTCTTTGAAGAGAATAAGAAAATATGGTTGTTAGTTTATTACAATATTTCTCCCCACATTATCTACTACGAGTGAGTATCACTAGCCACACCATTTCTGTCTGTAGTCGACGAGCTCTTTCTACTAGTTTCGTTTCCATTTCCTGTTTATAACAACAGACATTTGATTCAATAACTCAAATAGATAATGGACATGATCATAATATGAGCAACTTATCTCACCCGTATTAGATTTTTTTTTGCCTCCTGGATAGAATCCTCACTACATCCTTCAACATTAGTTGCAGGTTCGGCTAATACAAAAATTCGGTCAAGATAAACCACTACAGGTTCCTGTCCAAGCCTGGTCCATGGTACCTAAAATGATGGTTTTGAAACGTATCAACAAATGGGTCTACCTGAGTGTAGAAATCTATACTCCTAAAAACAATAAATAATATATGATATTGCGTAAGATCACTGATAGAGACTATGACATTACTATTTGTGAGCGAATAGATAGAAAACGAAAAGATTATTAATGCACACCTTGAGTTTTACTGATCCAAGAAATCCAGCTTTAACCCTCACAGGTAATTTCAAAGCGTTAAGTGCTTCTGGTTTTAGTTGCATATTTTTCAGCTCTACATCTCCTGCGGGATCAAGTAAAACCAAAAGCCAAAATTAACAAATGAAAAAAACTAAGAGCAATTTCATTTCCAGGAATATGCTAAATCCTTCTTTTTATTCAGTCGAACTGTTCTTAGCTGCAACTGTGAGAACCAACTAAGCAATTATGAAATTAACAATCAGTATAAACCAAAATTAACCATGAACAAAGCTATAAAGCCTGCAAGCAAGCGACATTCTCCATCATTGTAATAGTTTATGTCACGCAAGAAATTGAAGAGTTCCTGAACAACTAAACAGTAAACGCCCATGAAAAGATGAAGAAAAAATACTAAAGCCATAAATCCAGAAATGTAACCATTGACTTTGCAGTTTAATAGCTACACGAATACAACTCGAAAGCCATAAAACTAATATCCAAGTAAAGTTCTTCAATAAGTTCACCCAAACAACAGCGCAGCCACACAACACAAAAATCCGAGCAGTTCTTACATTCAACTAAAATTCGCAACTGAATATCACAGTTGAACTTAAAAACTCAAATCCAGAATTAACACAAATTCAACGAGAAAATAGAAAACCATCTCACCTTGCCAGACACTGATCTTAAGAGCTTCCTTACTCAATCCTCTCACGTAGTTCCCCAAGTACCGTTGCAACAAGTAAGCTACCTGATCTTCCAACATCTTCAAATTCTCTGTAAAGCAAAAATTTCACAGTGAAAAGGAAAAAGCAACCGGAAAAATCAAGTAATCGTGTGATTAGAGAAGAAACGCGTGGAATGAAATTGTTCTCAGGGTTCGATTTAGATCGGAGTCGAAGCACAGATTCAAAAGAGGCGTCGGAGGATCATTTCCTCAAGAACACGCTAAAGGCGGTTGGAATTGTGAATTTGTCATGACTCATGACTTGGAGGAGTTACGCCTCAGTAAAAAAATATATATAAATATCTGCTGTCGACGTTGATGCTTATCAATTGTTGCCAAACAAACAAAAAATACTCCATAGAGAGGATGGAGATCAAAACCGAAGTATATCGAAATAACCAAATTGAACCAGAGGTCAACCGAAGTAAACTAGAATTTCCAAAGTCACTTGACGGTAGAAAAAGTTTTATACCAAATAATTTGATCCGAATTCGAATTTTACACAACCGAACCAAATATATCGTATAAATTAAATTTATTAAAATATATTAGGAATATGCTAGTAAATAGGATAGTGTCTTTATCCTTATACAAAATTTGGCTTGTTTCTCAAGGTTTACCTTACCTTACCTATATTGTTGACCCAAAAACATTTATTATTTTTTAACAAAAAAAAAAACATTTCAAAAATGTTAACTAAACATACAAACTATATATTTAATACTCCCTCTGTTTCAAATTAATTGTCATTTAAAGTTGTTTCACATATATTAAAAAAATATTTAATTTTTCAGTTTTACCCCTAATTAATGTTTATTTGATATTATTTCATTGGTCAAAACATTAAAACAAGAGGGACAAAGTTGGAAATCTTATCAAACATATGCATTGAAAACATAAAATGACAATTAATATGAAACGAGTTTTAAAGTCTAGAACGACAACTAATATGAAACGGAGGGAGTAGTAGACTAAAAGAAAAAAAAAACATTATTGCTTTTTGACACCAAAATATATATATATATATATATATATATATATATTATTAATTTTTCATAACATTTTTTATCTAAACATGCACTGAAACAAAATAAAAATATGGTTAGACAATCGAGTTTAATGAGATAATGAGTTATATAAAATAGTTCCAAATGATTATGTAGAGTTAGAATGTGAGTTAAAGAAAAAGAAATTATAATGAAAAATGTTATATCTCTATTTATAATCAAATATGATAAACAATATCAAATTCAAAAGTTTTAAGATTATGTGATGATCATTTAAATGATATTTTAATTCTAGTACTACTGAAAGTCTTTAAATGATTCAAGAATAATTTCATTTAAATGTTAGTTTGTAGTAAAATAAATTCAATTTTTCAAGGGTAATTGCAGAATTTCATTTTCTTTAGTTTAATTACACTATCATTTCACCTTATAAGTTAATTTTTGTTAGATGGTATTTCTGTAGATACTAGAGCTAATTTGACACCTTTACATAATTGATAATTCTAACCTTTACAGGTCCATCTATCATCACTATCACGATTAGTCCATCAGCATCACCTAGTGAGCTGGAGAAGAAAGGACCACCAAACTCATGATCAACCAAAAAAGTCGAGCCTCACGATGACCACAAGGACCTGCGTTCGAACCTTCAAAACAAAATATAATAATTGTTTCTTCGTTTTCTCGAGTATCCAACACCTCGAGATCTGAAATCTGATGCTACCTTTTTATTTTTCTCAAAAGTCGCGGCTTTGAATAGTTTTCTCTTTTTATTTTCCTTTCAATCTCGGTTTTCAAGTTGACTCATTTCAAGATCTGGCATCTGTCATTTCTCCTTAAATAAAGCTGTTCTTCTTTATTTATTATCCCTTTTGTTTACAGCTGCTCGTAGTAGGTAAAAATTTTGGGTGGCCTTACTTGCTTTTCAGCAAAAGCTGGGAGATTTCTTTTTTTCTTTCTCTTTTGTCTTTGGGGATCTGCGCGTTTCAGAGATGATATGGGAAATGGGACTCTCGCCACTCTCGCAAGAATGATGCTTTTGTTGTCTCACTTGTAATTTGTTAGGGATTTTTGCTGAAGAAGACGAAGCAATGTCATGGTGCTGGATGCAAAAGAGTACTTACTAGCTCATGACTTCATTAGTACTTGGAATCAAAATGATTGATCAGTTCATTAACTTTGTAATTCGACCCCCTAGGTACTTCTCCACTCTCTTTTGCTCTCTCAAGTCTTAACCTTTTTGCATTCAGCTGATTAGCTGTTGAGTTTTTGACAGGGCTGAGTATGATCCTGATCAATATTTGTGGGAGAAGGAGTTTAGCCTCGGTGGTACAAAGTGTAAAAGACAAGACTTGGAGGCAAGTATGGGCACCTAATGATTCAGATGACTACTTTTGATTACTGCCATCTTCAATTTGGTTCCTCTTGAAGTCAACCTTACAGGTCTTATTTTGTTTTCTCTCTGGTAGCTTACAAATTCAAGGGGTCACACTTTGCGTTGCAGTCATTATGTTCCCTCATCTTCTCTGGAAGATACTCCTCTCCCTTGTGTTATATACTGTCATGGCAATAGGTACATAAAGACTTGCATTTCTCTTCTTGGGAACTAAGATCCTGTTTAAGACTAGTGGAATAAATAAGAACTTGATTCGTTTGTTATGGAATCTTACCAGTGGATGTAGGGCAGATGCAAATGAGGTAGTTATGGTTCTTCTTCCATCTAACATAACTGTTTTCACCCTTGACTTCTCGGGATCAGGCTTATCTGATGGTGATTATGTAAGCCTTGGCTGGCATGAGGTGTGTTTCTGTGTATTACTTTCACTAGCTTCTCTTCTCTTCAAATATTTATCTAACTTTTCTTTGTTAAACTTAAGCTAGAAAGATGATCTCAAGACTGTGGTATCTTACCTGAGAAACAACAATCAAGTATCCCGTATTGGACTTTGGGGGCGATCTATGGGTGCCGTTACCAGGTTACTACTTGAACTAGTTCTCAGTCACACTTAAAATTGTACTCGTAGTTGTGTTGACTATAGACTCACCAGCTTTCTTAAGGTCTATGATCTGAAAAGTGTCTCAACTCTCCACATTCCTTGTGTTGTTCTCTCCATCATTTAATGAAGCGGGGAATCAATATGTGCAGTCTTCTTTATGGAGCAGACGATCCTTCAATTGCTGGAATGGTCTTAGACAGTGCATTCTCAAACTTATTTGATCTGATGATGGAACTAGTGGATGTCTACAAAATCCGACTTCCGAAATTCACAGTATGCTCTCCAGCTCTCCCAACTTGTATTCTTCATAGCAATATGGACTCGCTGAAACTGAACAAATCATGAAGCATAAATTCAATTCATCACTGTGGTTGTAAAAGGATCAAGTTGATTGTTTTTATCTTTGTGTAGATATTGCTACACATAGCTGTTGAATTGAACCTGCTAATAAAAATGGAAAAATTATCAATCAGAAGTTGCATAGCTGAATGGCTCATATTTTCAAATTGTTACAAGAGTCCAAAATAGTTTCCTCTCTTATCCCCTTCAAAGCTGTTGAATTGGTCATAGCATGTTCTAGACATTTTCTCATGCTTGCTGCGAAACTTTACTTCATTTTTCAATTAGGTTAAAATGGCTGTGCAGTACATGCGGCGAGTAATTCAGAAAAAGGCGAAGTTTAATATCATGGATCTCAATTGTCTTAAGGTTACTATAATCGCCTCTTCCTGTTTTTTATTTCGACATTTTCTCCAACTAAGCTAGTATGTTACCATTTTAGTGAAGTTTTTGACTTTTCCCCCCAGGTTTCACCCAAGACTTTTATTCCAGATTTATTTGGGCATGCAAGCGGAGACAAATTCATTCAACCTCATCATTCGGACCTCATTCTCAAGTGCTATGCGGTAGTACATAATTGTAATTTTTTTTTATCAAAACAAATCGTTATAATTTGGCAATCTTCTGGTAACTCTCTGCAGGGAGACAAAAATATCATCAAGTTTGATGGTGACCACAACTCTTCGCGGCCACAATGTTATTATGATTCGGTGTTAGTATTCTTCTACAATGTTCTACGCCCACCTCAAATTTCTTCAGCTCGCTCATCTAAACTTGAAAGTTATTGCGATTTGGGAGATATCACTACCGCTGCTGGTTTGGATGAGGTAATTTGCACTCCATGGTGTAGCAACCCCAATACCCAGTCCTTGTATTGTTGTCTGTTATATGTCTGCACTGAGATACTAAAGAACACAAAGATGTTGCCTATACATTCTCTGCTCGAATCACTAAAGAGATTGCTCAATGTGTATGACGGTTGAGAACTCGTGGTGGTCTCATACGACAAGAAATATAAATTAGTCTCCATTACAGTTAGCATGGCAAAAGATGATGTACAAGAATCTAACTTCTTGGTTTACCTTGTAATGCCAGAGTTTTCTGTATGAGATCATCTCTGGTCTTCGTTCGGCATGTATTGATGTTGCAAGTTCTTCTTCTGCACCTCCTGCCCCTCTAACCACAAAGCGAACAAATGAGCTCCTATCAGAAGCCATGCCCATTACAGATACTGTATGTATACTCTCTTTCTAGCATGAATTTTATTTCCATTGCTTCAATTATTCTTTTTGATAATCGTTCATTAATGAAACAGGATGACGTGCTTGTAGAAGATAATGATCACAACATTGATGACCCTGAAAACTTTGAGGTAACTGGAGCATGTGGAAAAACCATAATAAATGGTGAAGTAGGAGGTGTAACTATGTTTCCACACACCATTTGTTGAAGCTTGTGTTAAAAGACCCTCAAGTGTTCCCTTACGAGCCTTGGTCACAGTATTATGTATTTTGAATGTTATTTGGCAGGGGAAGCTTGTTGATCAGTTTGAAGAAGGCTGTTCATTCACAAGCTCTAACAGGGAAAGCTGGGGCAGATGCTCTTCACTAGGAGGCACTGAAGAAGATGAGAGCTTGACCCCTGGCGAGTGTGATCAGGTTAATGTTCTTTGAATCTGTTAAACAAAATAATTTGATGTTTGGTGTGTCCGGGGATTTGTTTCTGACCCATGCCTTCCAGGTCGAGAAAACTGCTGATAGAAACACAGAACAAAAGCCAAGAGACTCTAATAGAGAAGAAGTGAAAGAAGAAGAAGAGAGGAAGGAGAAGAAAATTGAGAAAGGAGGTAAAACAGATGCAAAGAAGCCTAGACACGAAAAATTGGAAAGGTTGGAGGCCTTTACGAAAAGATTGCGGCATCGCATCCTAAAGCGAGTAAACCGTGGAAGACATCGTTCTCCTTGACGAAAATGCTCTAATTGTTGTATATCTCTGCATCTTGCTATGTACACGTTCTCCGACTTGGCAAATGTAACCACATGCATCTACCATATCGTTACTAACTTGCTACTGTTTCAAATGTCATTCAAATTAACTACATTCCTTGAAACCCAAAAACACAACACAATCTTAATTTTAGATATGTGAATTGTTGTCAATCTGTTCCGAAACCCACCAGAACACAATCACCACTTCAAACTCCAAAACGATTTACAACTATAGAGAGAATCAAAGACATTTATCATTGTTTACATGATGTTATAGACACCTTTCCCATTTCAGCTGCAGCACCTTCCTCTTTTCGAGGAGGATGACAATGCATCATTACCATCTAATGGCACTGGAATGATTCCAAGCTTATCTGCCTCATCCATCCCTCCATCTTGAATCCTTTTGTATATTGTTTCAGCTGTCTTGATGAATGCCTAGCAAAAAGTTCAAAACACACAGAAGTCGAAATCATGATTTAGTGTTTCTATTGGTGGGTGAAGTTGTGGGGAGACGAGAAGTTAGGGATAGTAGGCAAAGCATGCGAATTAAAAGCGCTTACCTCCTCGACATTCTTAGGAGTCTTAGCAGAGGCCTCCATGAACATAAGACCATGCTCCCTTGCAAACTGCTCTCCTTCCTCTGTACTCACTGCCCTTCTGTTAGCAAGATCACACTTATTCCCAATGAGTATTATCGTCATATTTTCATTTGCATGCTGCCTTGCATCTTCTAGCCAGGTGGCTAAATGGTTAAATGTCTCCCTTCTGCAGAAATGGGCAACAATATTTATGAGTGTCTGCACTGAGTCGGTGATATATTTCTCACATATACAAATCTAGTTCTGGTCCCTTGATTATTGTTACAAAGGAATAATCTCAAGTCAAGATCATGCTCAACTTCTAGTTATTACAACACAAGAAAATGAGATTACTTTCATGATCAAGTCAAATTCTTGATAACAAAAAGAAAGAAGAAAGTGCTTTACCTTGTGATATCATAGACAAGCAATGCCCCAGCACGCCCTCTGTAGTATGACCTTGTAATAGACCTAAAGGTTTCTTGACCAGCCTGCCATGCCATGTCACACTAAAAGTTTAATCCAGACAAAAACACAAGTTTCAAATTTTTCTTTTTAAAGTCTGACTACAATCCCATGAATTGTGGGAAAAAAAAAGACATGAAATATAGAACCCTAGGCTATGAAGTTACATAAATAAGATCAACCAGAGACATAATAAGATCAGAGTATATAAGATCTCTGGTCGTGAAAACAAAAATCAAGGAGAAAGAGACCGTATCCCAGATGAGAAGCTTGATGGGTTTGTTGTCGATAGTGATCGTCCTTCTCCCAAATTCAACACCAATGGTGAGGTCATGCACCCGTTTAAACCTCTTGTCAGTGAACGTAAGCAGAAGGCATGATTTACCTACACCTGAAACCAGAATCAATACCTCAATCAACATCACAAGTCCATCCCTAAATGTTTCTTGTCCACCAAGAAAGGTTTTATATGAAATAGATACATGATCACTCGCTTTAGAATAAGCAACGAAACATATGTAGGTCAATCCATATGATAAGATTGAACAAAAAGAAGCAAAAAAGCGTTACCAGTATCGCCGATGATGATATACTTAAATTGATAAGACATTGAAGTGGAAGAGAATTTCTTTCTTCTACAAAGACAGGGAAGGTCAAGAGAATCTGAAAAATATGTCTTTAGTTCAACGTTTTGAATCATACATATCTATATATATTTATAGTCTTAGGAACTTTATTTGAGAATCTTTCTAGGTCACTTAGAGATTTGATGTGTCACCATTAGGATGATTATACAATGATTATGTAGAGAAGGATTTAGATTTTTTAACATAATAAAAATTAATTTTAACATAAAAGTACCAAAAAATAATTGAAAATTTAACTTATTATTCTTTATATTTCTCTAGTTAGGTAGTTAACAATATAACAAAATTATGTGGTATTGATTATAGTGTTTATAATTTTAAGCATAAAATAGATAAAGATCTAAATACACTTGTTTAACAATATTGTGAAAAAAGAATTAAGAAAAAGAGAAACTTATCTCTTGAGATATCGTCTCTTGTTGTCTCTATCTTCTCTGCATCTTCTTGCTATGTACATTTTCTCCTTGAAAATACTTTCATCATACTTATTATATTCTTACTACTGTTTCCAGTATCATGCAAATGGGCTAAATTCATATCTCCATCATATCCTTAGGCACGCAAACCACATTCTTAATTTTTAGATATATGAATAGAAATACACGTGTATTGTCATTCCGTTCCAAAACCCACCACCACAACAAAGTCACCAAATCGAAACTCCAAAACGATTTACAACTATAGAAAGAAGCAGAGACATTTTTGCTATATCATATGCTGCTTATTTTTTACATGATGATATAGACAGACACCTTTCCCCCATCTCAACCGCAGCACCCTCCTCCTTGCGAGGTTGATCCATCTCTTCCACCTGATGGCCCTGGAATTCCTCCATATCCAACTTTTATCCCATATGACTCATTTGACACATCAAACACACCATCTTGAATCTTCTTGTATATTGTTGCCGCTGTCTTAATGAATGCCTAGCAAAAATTCATAAACACAACACACAAGAGTCAAAACGATGATTTAGTATTTCCATTGAAGACTAGAGCAAGTAGCTAGGAAGGATTTTATGAAGTGGGCACTGGCTCTTCTCCCTTTTAAATAAGGTATGAAAAACCAAAATCTACTTGTTCTGCTCTCCCTAATTCTGTTATTCTATGCTAAAAATTTGCAACCGACTTAATCCTTCTCATAGCAGAACTGGAGGGGACACTAGAAGTTACAGGACACTAGAGAAAGCATGCAAGTTAAAAGTGCGCTTTAGAGATCTATGCTTAAATCTAAACAACCACATTGGAGAAGGTATGGGGATTTACCTCCTCAACATTCTGAGCAGTCTTAGCAGAGGCCTCCATGAATATAAGACCATGCTCCTTTGCAAACTGTTCTCCTTCCTCTGTACTCACTGCCCTTCTGTGGGCAAGATCACACTTATTCCCAATGAGCATTATCGTCATATTTGCATTTGCATGCTGCCTTGCATCTTCTAGCCAGCTGGCTAGATGGTTAAATGTCTCCCTCCTGCAAAACCGAATAACAATATTTATGAGTGTCTGCACTGAAACCGTAACATTTTTCACAAATACAAATCCAGTTTTGGTTCAGATCTTTAGGTGACAAGGTCCCTTATAGAAAAGAATAATAATGTCTATTTACTACATCACAAAAATCATGATCCCATCAATTCTTGATAACAAAAGAAAGTTCTTTACCTTGTGATATCATAGACAAGCAATGCTCCTGCAGCCCCTCTATAGTATGACCTTGTAATCGACCTAAAGGATTCTTGACCAGCCTGCCATGCCATATCACATCGAAAAATTAGCCCAGACAAGGATACAAGTTTCAAAGTTTCTTAATAATCCCATGAAATGTGGGGAAACAAAAAATAAAACATGAAATCATTATGCATATAGGCTATGAAACTGCAAAATAGCAAATTCGATGATTAAAGATTGAGAATATTTCATGAAAACGAGATAGAGATTGATAGTAGCAAAATCAAGAAGTAAGGAGAAAGATACCGTATCCCAGATCTGGAGTTTGATAGGTTTGTTGTCGATGGTGATCATCCTAGCCCCAAATTCAACACCAATGGTGAGATCATGCACCGGTTGAAACCTCTTATCGGTGAACTGAAGCAGAAGGCATGATTTCCCAACTCCTGAGAATCATAATCAATACAACACAATCAACATAACAATTCCCAAATTCTTGTTCAGCTCAATTCCTAATGAAATCGATTCAGATCAATTGCTTCTTTACTTTTGACAACGATACATAATTAGGTTTTATGATCTGATTCCTCTCAATTCCTAATCGATTGCAAAAAAAAAAAACGAAGGAGAAGCAGAAAGGAGTTACCAGTATCGCCGATGATGATGTACTTGAAAAGATAAGCATAAGACATTGAAAATGGAAGAATAAAAAATCCGCAGGTTCAGGAAAATCGAATCCCTTCTTCTACCCGATGAAGACGAAGAGACGATAACGAGAAGAGAATCTTTTTCTTCTATAATAACGGAGCAGGACGGTTTGTTTTTCCAGCAAATCCAGCGATGCATCAACCTGTATTGTCGTTGATTGCAAACTTTTCTGCCGTTTCAGTATTTGATAACCACAATGCATGACGTTTATTTTAATACAAAACAACACCCAGTCTCTTCACGAAAAAAAAAAAAACTGTAACCTTCGAAAATTGCTATCTTTGTCGGTACACTGAGCTCTCAGTGACAAAGATGGAAAGCGGTGGAGTTGTTGCTCTCTTCACCCTCTCTCTTCTTCTCGCCTCGTATAAGGTTGATTCAGCAATCGGCGTGAACTGGGGAACGATGTCGTTTCACAAGATGAGACCTTCAACTGTAGTGGATCTTCTCAAGGCAAACAAGATTACAAAGGTGAAGCTTTTCGATTCGAATCCAGATGCGCTTCGAGCTCTAATGGGTACTGGAATCGAAGTAATGATCGGCATTATTGGGATATGGTTAACACTGGTTATTGCTGGTTTATATTTTGGTTATCTCATCTCAGAATATTCGCATCTTGTATAGTTTATACGTATCTGAGTAGAGTTTGTTTAAAACTAGTTAGATCTCCCTAGATTACAGAGCATCGTTAAAGGCTCAGCTATATATGTATGTAAACATCATCATCTTCAATAGACAGAATTCTCTTGATATTTAAATTCTTTTATGGTATCAGAGCCAGAAAATTAAAAATTCCTATTTTTCTTCTAATCGATCATGACTGAAGCACAACCAACTGCTACTACGACTGCAACTACGGAGGTGACGAGAAGGACGATCTCACCTTACGATCTGACCTCAGCTGATAATCCTGGGGCTGTCATTTCTCATCCGTTGCTCAAGGGGAGTAACTATGATGAGTGGGCATGTGGTCTACGGACCGCACTGATGTCACAGAAAAAATTCGGATTCCTCGATGGTTCAATCAAAAAACTAGCCGATGACTCTGATGATCTTGAAGACTGGAAGGCTATTTAAGCTCTTCTCGTGTCATGGATAAAAATGACCATTGAACCGACTTTGCGAACCACAATTTCGCATCGAGACGTTGCTCAAGATCTGTGGGAGCATCTGAAAAGGCGTTTTTCAGAGATGAATAGATCACGCCTTCCGCAACTTCAGTCGGAATTGGCTTGCTGTAAACAATGGGGCTTAGCAATTGAGGCCTACTTCGGTAAACTCAATCGCATCTGGGATAATTTATCAACACATCGGCCGCTCAGAACCTGTAAGTGTGGTCAATGTGTCTGCGATCTTGGTACTGCTCAGGAGAAGGATCGTGATGAAGACAAAGTGCATCAGTTCCTATTTGGTCTCGACGATCAGTTTCGTGCTGTGCGATCGTCGATTGTTGCTCGTTCTCCTCTACAGCCACTTGATGAAGTTTATAACATCATCAAACAGGAAGAAGACATGAGAGTAGTTACAGATGAATCACCGCAGGTTTCTGCATTTGCAATCCAAGCTCGCCCGCGTAATGAAAAAGATAAAGGGTTGCTCTGTAAACTTTGTAACCGAACTGGTCATACGGCTGATCGGTGCTATGCTGTCATAGGGTACCCCGAGTGGTGGGGTGATAGACCTAAGGGTCGCACGCTTCAAAACAAGGGTCGTGGTGGCGCCAGTACCGGCGCAGGCAGGGGACAGGTACAACCAACTTATGCAAACCGCGTATATGTACCAAACATTGAGAACCAAGCACCGGAGCAAGCCAACCATGTACTCACGGACGCTGATCGCGATGGGGTTAACGGTCTGACAGACCAACAGTGGCATGCAATTAAGTTCATTCTCAATGCTGGCAAGGACACCACAACTGAAAAAGTATCTGGTATGGCTTCGTTCTTTTCTTGGGTTATGGATACAGGTGCTTCTCATCATTTGACTGGTAGGTTTGATGCCTTGTCAAATGTTAGAGATATGCCTCCTGTTTTGGTTATTATGGCTAACGGAAGAGAACAAGTGTCTCTTAAGGAAGGCTCAATACGTCTTGGGGCTAATCTTGTTATGAAATCAGTATACTATGTAGAAGAATTGAAGTCTGACTTGATTTCTATGGGACAACTGATGGATGAAAACAGATGTGTAGTTCAGATGGCTGATCATTTTCTCGTGGTCCATGACCGTGTTTCGAGGATGGTGAGTGGAGCGGGTAAAAGAGTAGGTGGGACATTCCACTTTCGTAGTACGGAGGTCGCAGCAGCTATTACAACAAAGGAGGATAAGACTTTGGAGTTGTGGCATCTAAGGATGGGACATCCGTCAGCAAAAGTTATAGGAATATTGCCGTGTTGTTCCAATTCTGTTTCTTTATCAAGTTTGAATAAGACATGTGATGTATGCCTCCGAGCAAAGCAAACACGGGATTGTTTTCCATTGAGTTCTAATAAAGCTTCAAAGATTTTCGAGTTAATACATGTTGATCTCTGGGGTCCTTATCGGATACCTTCTCATTGTGGAGCACGATATTTTTTGACAATTGTAGATGATTATTCTCGAGGTGTTTGGGTATATTTGCTGAATGCAAAAACGGAGGCGCCGGAAGTATTAAAGAACTTTTTCGCGCTAACGGAACGTCAGTTTAACACCCAAGTAAAAACCATCAGAAGTGATAATGGTTCTGAATTTCTTTGTTTGTCAGATTATTTTAAAAAGAATGGGATTTTACACGAGACATCTTGTGTTGGAACACCACAGCAAAACGGGAAGGTCGAGAGGAAACACAGATATATATTGAATGTTGCTCGAGCATTGAGGTTTCAGGCGAGTTTACCCATACATTTTTGGGGTGAATGTATCCTCACTGCTGCATACCTGATTAACCAAACTCCTTCCTCGGTACTGGGCAATATCACACCCTTCGAGAAATTATTTAACAAGGCACCATCTTACAATCATTTGAGAGTTTTTGGGAGTCTTTGCTACGCTCATAATCAACAAAGGGGCGGTGATAAGTTTGCATCAAAAAGTAGACGGTGCATCTTCGTGGGTTATCCACACGGAAAGAAGGGATGGCGGTTATATGATATAGAAAACCTGGAATTTTTTGTCTCCCGTGATGTTGTATTCTCAGAGTCGAATTTTCCTTGTGCTCCAGAAACAATGAATCCTCTTGATAACGATGAAGAAGAAGGCCAAGCTTTGCGGGCCCCAATTTCTGAAGGCATAATTTTGGACGATGATTTGTCTATTGGGCCAATAGTACAAAATCCCACTACTGTTGAAACTAGGTCCACATCCAACTCTTCTTCATCGGTAGCTGAAACACGACAAAACGATGAAGCTTCTACAGAGACTACGCCTGAATCTTCCACTGACGATACCGAGGTACGATCAACTGTAATTTCAGTGACCCAAGACACGGCAACATCATCAGAACCAAAGTTGGGTAAAGGACAACGACAAAAGACAGAATCAGTGCGTTTGAAGGATTTTGTGGTCAAACAACCTGCTCGGAAAACTCAAAAAGAGGTTAGTAATTTGGCTGTAACAAATACAGATGTGTTGTATCCGATTGAAGCTCAAGATGATGTTCACCGCTTCTCCGAAAAACATATCGCCTATGTAGTTGCAGTAATCTCAGCTTTGGAACCAAAATCATTCAAAAAGGCTATGGAAGATGAGCGATGGCGCACAGCAGTAGGTTCAGAGTATGGGGCTTTAGAAGAAAATAATACATGGACGATTGAAAATTTGCCTCCTGGAAAGAAAGCCATTGGAAGTCAATGGGTTTTCAAGGTTAAGTTTAAAAGCGATGGAACAGTGGAGCGGTACAAAGCAAGGCTCATTGCTATGGGAAACAAACAAATAGAAAGAGAAGATTACGGAGAAACATTCTCACCGGTTGCGAAGATGGGCACGGTCAGATTATTTTTGGATGTAGCTGCAAAGAGAGGATGGGTAGTACATCAAATGGATGTACACAATGCGTTCTTTCACGGAGATCTCGAGGAGGAGGTATATATGAAGATGCCACCGGGTTTCAATCTCAGGATCCAAACAAGGTTTGTCGCCTCCGCAAATCCCTATATGGCTTAAAACATGCCCCAAGATGCTGGTTTGCAAAACTTTCTTCAGCATTACTTGAATATGGCTTTGAGCAATCTCTTGGTGACTACTCATTGTTCACATATGAAAAAGGTATGACTCGCTTACACATCCTCGTATATGTCGACGATTTGATAATAGCAGGAAGCACTCTTAAGGCCACAGAAAATTTCAAGTCATATTTGTCCTCTTGCTTCCATATGAAAGACCTAGGAGACTTGAAATATTTTCTAGGTATTGAGGTTGCTAGGAATGAAACTGAAATACATATGTGTCAAAGAAAAATATGCGCTTGACATCATATCAGAGACAGGCTTGCTAGCTGGAAAACCTGTCAACTTTCCACTCAAACAGAACCACAAACTAGCTGTTAACAAGTCACCATACATGACTGATCCGGATCCTTACCACCATCTACTAGGAAGGCTGATTTATCTAGGCGTCACTCGTCCTGATTTAGCATATTCTGTCCATGTTTTGGCTCAGTTTATGCAAAAGCCACGACAAGACCATTGGCTGGCAGCTTTGAGAGTTGTACGCTATTTAAAAACTGATCCACGTCAAGGGATATTGTTGAGGTCGACTGGTAACTTCCATATCACAGGTTGGTGTGACTCAGATTGGGGGAGCTGTCCATTGACAAGACGATCGGTAACTGGTTATTTTGTACAACTTGGAAACTCGCCGGTCTCGTGGAAAACTCGCAAACAGAAAACAGTTAGCCGGTCTTCTGCAGAAGCAGAGTATAGAGCCATTGCTGCACTTGTACAAGAGTTAATATGGCTGAAACGAATGCTAAGTACACTTGGGGTCATGCATACTAAGCTGATGGATGTGCATTGCGACAGTAAGTCTGCAATCTACATTGCTACGAATCCCGTCTTTCATGAACGCACGAAACATATAGAACTCGATCTACACTTCGTTCGTGATGAGGTTCTTACACGAAACATTGTTCTGTTACATGTTGATACACACTCCCAGCTTGCAGATATCTTTACCAAAGCCATTGGTCGAGACGGATTTCAAATATTCAAGTCCAAGCTGGGCATCCATAACCTATATGCTCCAGCTTGAGGGGGGTATTGGGATGTGGTTAACACTGGTTATTGCTGGTTTATATTTTGGTTATCTCATCTCAGAATATTCGCATCTTGTATAGTTTATACGTATTTGAGTAGAGTTTGTTTAAAATTAGTTAGATCTCCCTAGATTACAGAGCATCGTTAAAGGCTCTGCTATATATGTATGTAAACATCATCATCTTCAATAGACAGAATTCTCTTGATATTCAAATCCTTTTAGGCATTCCTAATGAGATGCTCTCTACTTTCAGTTCTGATTTGTTTGTCCAGCAAAATCTTTCTCGATTCATCGGTAAAGGCGGCGCTAATATCAGGTACATTGCAGTAGGAAATGAGCCGCTTCTGACGAGTTACGGTGGTCAGTTTCAGAACTATGTAGTTCCAGCTTTGGTTAACTTGCAACAATCTTTGGTTAAAGAAAATCTAGCTAGCTATGTGAAGTTGGTGGTTCCTTGCAAAGCAGATGCGTATGAGTCTAATGTTCCTTCTCAGGGGATGTTCCGGCCTGAGCTCACACAGATTATGACTCAATTGGTTTCATTTCTTAACTCCAATGGCTCTCCTTTTGTTGTCAATATTTACCCTTTCCTTAGTCTCTATGGGAACTCGGATTTCCCACAAGACTATACCTTTTTTGAGGGAAGTAGTCATCCGGTTCTTGATGGGCCTAGTACTTACTATAATGCATTTGATGGGAATTTTGACACTCTTGTTGCTGCTCTCACCAAGCTTGGATATGGTCAAATGCCTATAGTTATTGGTGAGATTGGTTGGCCAACAGATGGAGCAGTTGGTGCTAACCTCACAGCTGCTCGGGTTTTCAATCAAGGGCTTATTAACCATGTGCTGAGCAACAAAGGAACACCTCTCAGGCCAGGCTCTCCTCCTTCGGATGTTTATCTTTTCGGTTTGCTTGACGAAGGAGCCAAAAGCACAATGCCTGGTAACTTTGAAAGGCACTGGGGAATCTTCTCTTTCGATGGACAGGCCAAGTATCGTCTTAACTAAGGACTAGGAAACAGAGGACTCAAGAATGCGAAGAATGTGCAGTATCTTCCTTCTAGGTGGTGTGTGGCTCACCCATCAAGGGACATTACCCAAGTTGGAGATCACTTGAGGCTTGCTTGCAGTGAAGCAGATTGCACAACTCTCAACAACGGGGCCTCGTGTAGTCAGCTTGGTGAAAAGGAGAATATCTCATACGCTTTCAACAGTTACTATCAGATGCAGATGCAAAATGAAAAGAGCTGCGACTTTGATGGACTTGGCATGGTCACCTTCCTAGATCCTTCAGTTGGGGATTGTAGATTTCTTGTTGGCGTTAGAGATAAAGAATTATCTTCAAGTGCTGAGCCAATGGCAAGGTGGTCTATCTACCACATTTGCATTGGATTGGTGTTTTGGACTCTTACAATGTAACTTTTCACGAGTGATATATTAGGATATAGGATGGAGAAATTTCATAAATATAGAGGGTCTGATTTACTACTATATTGTATTTAGAATCACATTGTTGAGCTTGAGCATATATATACGCTGAAAAGCAGATCCAGTGTTATCTCTGTAGTAACTTTTTTGGGTGTGTTCGTATTCGTCTATCTTAACTTCTTCGGTGCTTGCTGAGGTCTATCTGTCACACCTATTCCTGAAGATTCTTCTTCTCCAACAATGGTCCCTTCTTTAAAATGGGACCAGATTACTTCGAACCTTGTTTCTATTTAGCAAGGTGATCTAAGCTACACCAGCCTCTTGTTAAATCTTAGAATATAAGTTTGTCTGCATTCTTTTACAGAATCTTAGGGATTGCCCTGAAGAATATGTTTTTCTAAACTTCTATTGCACCTTCATGTACCCAAACTTTTGCCACATTAACAAGTTTCAATGATTCACTGCACATTTTTTTATTCAAAAAATTGAAGAAACAGAGACAATTTATTAGCATCAACTAGCATCTCACATTCAAATTTTTGGAAGTGAACAAAAGATCAAAGGGCTAAAGAAGTCATGAAACAATACATAGATGTCAGAAGATTAAAATGGAGAGAGGCCAGAGTATGTCTACTTCTGCCTCTTATAGATCTTACCCAAGAAAGATTTTAGCACTGCTTGAATTGCTTTACTTTGGTGAGCTTCGATCAACTTTGTCAGCTTCTCATAGGTTTCCTTCTCATATTCCATGAACGCTCCCTATGGAAAAATCAAGATCAAATGCAAATTATGTTACATATTAGATGACATCTCTGATGTCTTCTACTGAATAAAGCTTAGTGCCAAACCTCGAGATCAAGCTCTTTGTAGAGAGATTTCACCTTAGCAATGTTTGATGGTTGCAGTTTACCATAGTTCTCCTGAAACATTGAAAAATTATTCAGTTCAGTACACATGCTGTTCCTGCTTCAAAACAGGATACAAATCTTATGCAGAAAATGATCCTCGTGCCGTGCGCATGAGAAAGAAACTGATTCTCACGTATAGTATCTTAGTTTGTTCTTCATTGCAGCGTTCCAATGCCTTAACTACCAACCAGGAGCATTTGAAATCTTCTATGTCTGTCCCTATCTGCGTTATACAACGCATCCCCCATCAGATAAGCACCAAATACAATAAGATCACCCAATGTGTTGGCATAATTTTTCACCTTGCCAAGTGTCTCAGGATCAGCAAAACAATCCAGATAATCATCCTATGGAAAAAGTTGTCAACTTGTTAATAAAGCTCTCATGGATCCTTTAATACGCCCAACTCTCATGTATTAGTAGCTAACTTGTACCTGAACTTGAAAGTAAATTCCCATGTCAACAAGAACATTCTTCACATCAGTATGGTTTTCCAAATTTTCACCCGCCATAAGCAATGCACAAGCAACCTGAGTACAAGAATGAATAAGGACCTCTTTTCACAGCAGACTTGTAATATTTGTTAATCTTAACATGTATCAATGGGAATGACTAGCAACTGGTTAACAGATCATATCACTACATCCAAATTTAATCGGTCAAATAAAAAGTGTCTAGCTAACAAAAACAATTACGTTGCAGCTTCTGAACCTATGTGCGACTCTATAAAGAGAGAAAATGATTCAAAATCTATACTCACAGGAAGATAAAATGAGTAATAAGCTGTTTTGTACTGGACAATACGCCGATGGCTGCACATTTTAGAAAACTATAATCATCAGTCAAAACATGCAATGCTATTTCACTGCATCATTTATAAGAAGAGATGATATCTCTCACATTTGCAAGGAGTACTTGGACAAATCTTTCTCTCCAAAAAAAGTAGTGATTTGATCAATCATCTGGCCACAAGCTGTTTGAAACTCTACCTACAAAAGACATAAACGAATAGAGTTGAGATCAATTGTGAAAACTGTGAAAGTTAAAACACACAAAGAGATTACCTCATTAAACAAATCAATGAGGTCAACATAGTAAGGCATTCCCCGGAAGTGCTTTTTGAGAATCCTGTGGATATGATTGCGAAGCAAAATCCCATCGTTAATAGCGACCATACCAACCTGTGGCTTTCTATACCAACAAGGCTGACCACGGCGTGTGACAGAGTTGTCCATGATGTCATCAAGAACAAGAAAATAAGCTTGAAGCTGCAATGCAATAATAAAAAGGAGATTTTTGGGATGAAAAACAAAGAGTAAGAGAGTCAAAAACGAAGAGAACTAAAAAGAGGAATTACCCATTCAATGCACCAACCGAGAGCAGATGAGAGAAAAATGTCTTTATCGGTCAAGTCTTGGCCTTTCTTCAACAGCTTGTAGCTATCAACAACGGAGAGACCACGATTAAGCTTCCCTGCAGAACAGAACACGTAAGTGTTTGATTGTAAGTGATTAGGTACTGATGTAATGTCTGAGTGAGGATCTTCTCACCGCCGCATACATTGTAGTCAAGCATCTGCAAAGAGAGCCCTAATTAGCAGAAACGAATTAATACAAAGGATCTGAGTTAAATTGAAAAATGGAAATGAATCGAGGGAGTACCCGTTCAAGCCATTGACGAGACTCGTCAGTGAATTCAAAGGCGGGATCTTGAAGCAGGTCAGACTTGAGAACAGAGTAAACTTCGAGGAACGTTGATTTCGGATCCGCCATTGTTAAGTGATCAAGGAAGGGTGTGCAACGCAAATGTAGAAGAACAAGAACCTCTATATCATCGACTTGTTGTAGGACACTTGTCTTCCCAAGATCATGCTTATATCGCCTAATGTGTTTTTGTCTAAATGGGCCACAAAAGCCCAGTTTAAATATGCAGCCTTTTGACCCTGCGTAACCCAGTATGTACACATATTTAAAGTTTAAATTTTTTGAACAAAGCCTTGATCTCTTCTACTGCAGCCGTTTGTTTGAATTGTTGAAGCTTCAAAGGATGACGACAATGTCCGATCTTTCAGCAGATATGATAAGAGAGATTCTCTCAAGAGTTCCGATAACATCTTTGAAAGCAGTGTGGTGAACTTGCAAACCGTGGAACGCTTTATCCAAAGATTGGATTTTTTGTAAAGCAGCATATTGAGAATGGTTATGTATACCGGTTCAGTTAGATTGTATAGTCATACCGGTCTAATTTAACTAAACTATAAATGTATATATATATATATATATATTGTAATGTTGATCAATTCTAATAAGATGAAAAAACATTTATAACAAACTCTTTCTCTCTGATCACTGATCAGTTTCTCTCTAGTTTGTTACATATGATTTATAATATGGTATCAGAGCTTTCATGCTCAAATTCTTTTTGATTTCACCATTGTTGACCTGATATGAGCTTCGATTTTGTCCGATATACTCTCACGATGGTGGCGTTGAAGAAAATTCCACAAAAATCGATCCGAACAAAGTCTTCATCGAGTTCCGAGGTGATTCCGACTCGGAGATCAACTCGATCTGGTGCTGTAGAAACTTCTCCTCCCGATTCTCCTCCAGTTGCTAAGAATCAAGCTTCTGGAGCTTCGCGAGCTGTTGCTACTGAGGAATCTCTGGATTCTTCTCCTCTTTACTTACATAATTCTGATCAACCAGGTTCGTACATCATTTCTCCCAAGCTTGATGGAACGAACTATGACAATTGGAATGCTGCGATGAGAATTTCTCTAGATGCTAAGAATAAGATAGGATTCGTAGATGGAACATTACTTTGTCCTGATGAATCTGATCATAGCTTTAGAATCTTGTCTAGATGCAATAACATGGTAAGTCTTGGATATTGAATTCAGTATCATCTCAGATCTATCGTAGTGTATTACGATTAAATGATGTTGTTGATCTGGAAAGATCTCTATGAACGTTTTCATATGAGTAATTTGCCAAGAACTTACAATCTCACTCAAGAGATACAAGATTTCCGTCAAGGTTCTATGTATCTGTCTGAATATTATACCACTTTGAAGACGATGTAGGACAATTTGAAAAGCGCAGAAGAACCTGATGATCCTTGTATTTGTGGAAAAGCAACTCTTCTGCTTTTGAAGGCAGAGATAGCTAAGATTGTAAAGTTTTTGGCTGGTTTGAATGAGTATTATGCTATAGTGAGGAGACAGATTATTATGAAGAAAGTTCTTCCCACTCTAGCTGAAGTATACAACATTATAGATCAAGATGATAGTCAAAGAGAATTCTCCAATGTTGTTAGTTCTCCAGCTGCTTTTCAAGTTCAAGTTTCTGAAACTACTAATGCTAATATTGGCGAGCCTGAGATCTATTATGTCAACTCTGGACCAAACAAAGGTCGTCTAATATACTCAAATTGTAATAAAGTTGGTCATATTGCAGAGAGATGCTACAGGAAGCATGGTTTTCCACCAGAGTTCACACCAAGAGGGAAACCTTCTGAGAAACCAAAACCTCAACCTGTTGTAGCTCAAGTTGTTGTATCTACTACGAATGATTCTAAGCCTGTGACTCCGAATCTTGACGGATTGATTAGAAACTTGTCAAAAGACCAAATACGACACTTCATTGCCTTGTTCAGTGCACAGTTACAAACTTAACCAATTGTTCATCTGAATGAAGCAAGTACATCAAAGTCGGTTGATAACTCTGGTATTTCCTTTTCATCCTCCATTTTCTCCTTTGTTAGTATTTTGACAGTGTCTCAAAACACTTTAGTCAATGGAACTTGGGTGATTGATTCTGGTGCCACCCATCATGTATCTCATGATAAATCTTCGTTTCAGAATTTGGATACTTCTGTTGTGAGTTATGTGAATCTTCCAATAGGATCAAGTATTAAAATAAGTGGAGTGGGAACAGTTCAAATAAATAAACATATATCTCTCAAGAATGTGTTATTTATTCCAGAGTTCATACTGAATCTTATTAGTATCAGTTCTTTAACGACTGATCTTGGCTTAATAGTGATGTTTGATAGCTTTACTTGTGAAATTCGGGATCATATCAAGGGTTTGACGATTGGACTGGGTAGATGTATCGCAAATCTATATGTGCTGGATACTCAAGATATTAAAGATGCATCTGCTTCAGTGAATGTCGTGGTATATGTGGGAGTATGGCATAAACGACTTGGTCATCCATCATTTTCAAGATTGGATACTATCTCTGAAGCTTTGGGCACAACCAAACGCAAGAATAAGGATTCTGCGTTTTGTCATGTTTGTCATCTGGCTAAGCAGAAGAAATTATCTTTTCCTTCAAAACAATATATGTAATACGACATTTGAATTGCTACATATCGATGTTTGGGGACCCTTTTCATGTGAGACAGTTGATGAATATAGATATTTTTTAACTGTGGTTGATGATCATTCTCGTGCAACTTGGATATTTTTGCTTAGACATAAATATGAGGTCATCACAGTCTTTCCAGCATTGATCAAACAAATTGAGAAACAGTATAATGTGAAGATAAAATCTGTGAGATCGAATAATACTCCTGAGTTAAAATTTACTGCTTTATTTCAAGAAAAATGGATTATTGCATATCATTCTTGTCCCGAGACACCTGAACAAATCTCGGTTGTGGAAAGAAAACATCAGTATATCTTGAATGTAGCAAGAGCCCTTATGTTTCAATCTTAGATTTCTCTTCCATATTGGGGTGATTATGTTTTAACTTTGTGTTTCTTATAAACAGAACACCTTATCTCAAACAAGACTCCATATGAAATTCTCACAGGAAAACCTCCTGATTATTCTCAATTAAAAACGTTTGGATGTTTATGCTATGGATCGACTTCTCCGAAGCAGAGACATAAGTTTCAGCCAAGATCAAGAGCTTGTTTGTTTCAGGGGTATTCCTCAGGTATCAAAGGATATATGTTGCTCGATATGGAGAGTAACACAGTATTCATTACAAGAAATGTGGTCTTTCATGAGGAAATATTTCCATTGGCTAAGAAAGCTTGCTCAAAGTCAGTTTTGGATTTCTTTAAACCAATGGATTATGAGTCCTCAGGCATTTCTTTTCATTCATCCACAACCTCACCACCAGAAATTTCTTCTAAAAGAATACAGAGAAAGCCTACTCATTTACAAGACTATCATTGTTATTCTCTTCAAACGAATACTCAATATCATGTTTCTTCTACTCTTTCTTACTCTAAAATTCCTCCATCCCATCTTTGTTTCATTAACAATATCACCACTATACATATTCCACAATCTTATGATGAGGCTCAAAAATCCAAAGAATAGTGTGCAGCAATGGATAAGGAAGTTGATGCTATGGAATCAACATCGAACTGGGATATTACTTCGTTACCAAAAAGGAAGAAAGCAGTGGGCTGCAAATGGGTTTTCACGTTAAAGTTTCATGTTGATGGAAATTTAGAGTGATACAAGGCACGATTAGTTGCTAAAGGGTATACTCAGAAAAGAAGGTTTGGATTTTAACGAGACACTTTCTCCTGTTGCAAAGATGGCAACAGTAAAGTTGTTACTAAAAGTTTCTGCATCAAAGAAATGGTATATCACTCAACTGGATAATATCTAATGCATTTTTGAATGAAAACTTGGAAGAAAAAATTTATAAGAAACTACCAGAAGGGTATGCTGATAGAAAGAGGGACAATCTCCCACCTAATGCAGTTTTGAGATTTAAAAAATCCATATATGGTCTAAAGCAAGCATCGAAGCAGTGGTTCAAAAAACTTTCTGCAGCATTGTTTCATCTGGATTTTGTTAAAGGAAGTGGAGATCATACGTTGTTTGTTAGAGGTAATGGCTCAGAATTTGTGGTAGTTCTGGTTTATATTGATGACATCATTGTTGCCAGCACCAGTACTTTGGCCACTAATTAGTTGATCGAGGATTTGAAAAGATGTTTTAAACAGCGTGAGGTTGGTGATTTGAAATACTTTCTCAGTTTGGAAGTAGCTTGCAGTTCTGAAGGTATTTATTTATGTCAAAGGAAATATACTTTAGACATCTTATCCTCTATTGGCATATTGGATTGTGCAACATCCTTTAGTCCCATGATTCCAAATTTGAAGGTAACAAAGGAAGATGGTGATATTCTGGAAGATACAGAATTGTACAGACGTCTTGTTGGGAGATTGATGTATTTGACGATTACAAGGCCTGATATTACTTTTGCGGTTAACAAGCTATGTCAATTCTCATCAGCTCCTCGTACATCTCATCTTGCAGCGTTGTATAGAGTTCTCCAATATGTCAAAGGAACAGTCGGTCAGGAAATGTTTTATTCTGCATCAGATGATCTTTCTCTCAAAGGTTATGCTGACTCTGATTGGGCGTAATGTCCTGATAGTCGATGTTCTACAACTGGTTTCACTATGTTTATTGGATCATCTTTGATATCTTGGAGATCCAAGAAACATCCAACAGTTTTGAGATCTTCTGCAGAGGCTGAGTACATAGCTTTAGCTCTTTCTTCATGTGAAATGGCTTGGTTGAGTACTTTACTTAAAGATCTTAGAGTAAATACTTATATTATTCCCATTTTATTCTCAGATAGTACTGCAGCAATCTATATTGCCACAAATCATATTTTCATGAAAGTACAAAACACATTGAAGTGGATTATGATACAGTTCGGGAAAAGCTTGATAAGGGTCTGATCAAGTTGCTTCATGTACGGGCTAAGGATCAAGTGGCAGATATACTCACTAAACCTTTGTTGCCTCATCAGTTTGAGCATCTTAAATCCAAGATGAGCCTTTGAAACATCTTCTGCATATCTTGAGGGGGACTATTGAGAATGGTTATGTATACCGGTTTAGTTAGATTATATAGTCATACATGTCTAATTTAACTAAACCATAGATGTATATATATATATATTGTAATGTTGATCAATTCTAATAAGATGAGAAAACATTTATAACAAACTCTTTATCTCTGGTCAATGATCACTCTCTCTCTAGTTTGTTACATTTGATTCGTAATAGAAAGTAATCAGTTTATGGGATTTATAATGATGGATTTTAAGGTTTGTTCAATAAAACTCGATCTCCAAGGAATCCAAAACAATGAAAACAAAGGCTTAGTTTTTCCATCTATAAAGAAAATTGGTAAACTTGATCAAATCCAAGTGTCTAAAGTCTTTCAATGCCACGGTTTGTTGTTATGTGTCATCATGGACAACTCGAGGCTCTTGGTGTGGAATCCATATTTAGAACAAATCGGGTGGATCCAACCTAGAAAAAGTTTCTACGAAATGGATAGTTATGGTATTGGTTACGATAATAACCATAACCATAAAATCTTAAGGATTTTGGATGATTACTCAATCGAAAGAAGGCACATTTTTGCGTATGAAATCTACGACTTTAGCTATGATTCCTGGAGGGTTCTTGATGTAACTCCTTAATGATATATACAGTATCATCAACGCGGCGTGTCTTTGAAGAGAAGTACTTACTTTTCGCTTATGAGAAGAAGATAGTAGTGGACGCAGAAATAACAGAGCTTGAAGACCTTTTACTCTTTTTTATTTTACAACAGAGAGGTTTGGACCACGCCTTCCTCTGCCATTTCACTCTTATCAGTTAGAAACTATTACTCTATCTTGTGTTAGAGATGATCAGCTTGCGGTGTTATATCAGCGTTTGGAGACATGTGAGATCTTGGATGTTCGGGTTACTGTTAAGTACTATGGGCTTCTAACTCAAAACCGGCAATGAGTAGAGAAGTCCATATCCTTTATATATTAAATAATATCTTTGTCAAGTTTTCGATGTGGACATTATGTCCAATACGCCCCCTCGAGATGATGGTTCTTCTAGCCATATATCTTGGTATTTTTGGACAAGGATCGGTGGGCCAACTATTGGGTCGGGGCTGATTATGGATCGGGTTGAACATGTGTGTATTGGGCTATGATACCATGTTAAGTACAATGGACATGATGTAGAATATTCTTCACTCGCCGCCTCGAGATAATGGCTTTTCTAGTCATTAATCTCGATAAAATCCATCGCGTCCCTTCAAGATAATGCTCTTTTAGCTAACTCGACGGAATTGAACCTTCTTTTTGGGCTATCAATTAGTGTGGTGATCAAACCACTTTCTGGGCTGGACTAGCGGGCCCGCGTGTGTTTGGACTCTGATACCATATTAGACTATGGGCTTCCAACTCTAAACCAACTGGCAATGAGTGGATTGGCTCATATCTTTTATATATTACTCAAGATCCTTTTTCACATCCGATGTGGGATATTCTTCACAGTTACCACTAAGATTGAGCCCACTGCTGTGTCTTGGAGCAGTTTTCTGTCAATGAATATGAAACCACTCACTGGTTTAGCTGGGAGTTTCTTCATTGACAAATAGAAGAAAGTAGCTGTAGTTTTCGATTTAGACATGTATAAACAGACCGAGACCCGCTACCAGACAGCATACATCTTTGGACAAGATGGATACTTCAAATCTGTGAATGTCGGGGAAACTCCGGATTTACGGAAACCTGACAAGTTATACAATGACTATGGCTACAAGTACTGTCTCCCACTTGTGTGTTCTTCTTCCTATGCTCCAACCTTAGTGCAACTCTAAATCAACCAGCCGGCAAAGGGAAAGAAAAAGATAACTAAGTCCCATTTACAATACTACTACTGTATACTATTTGTTTTTTTTTTAAAATAACTTTATACTATTTGTTTCTTGCATCTGTTTTTTCATTCATTTACTTTCATGTCATTTTGAGACAAGGCTACTGATAATAACTTATTGTTTTGTGTGTTTTCCAATGTTCTAAAATACGGCCTGTACGGCCGTATATACGGCGTATATACCCTATACTAAGAGGAGACCTGTATCAGATTTATATTGATTGATTAATTTTACAACAATACTGATCAGATATACACCGTTTATACGGCGTATAAATGGTACCGTATATATAGTTTCCATTTTTTTTTTGTAAAACTCTTTAACAAAACTATGTAGTTTTGTTTTGCTTTTAAAAATAAGTTAACCCTAAAAAGATAATTAGGAGATGATTTACTTATTTATTTAGTATTTTTGTTGGTTTTTTTTTGTTTGACTTTGATTTCTTACTATATTTTAAGATATTTTCGTTACTTATTCTGGTAGTGTTTGATATTCAGCTATTTTAGTTTTCATATAAATGATATAAACTTTTGACCCATATCATATGGGTCATATATATATATATAACTATATATATATACATAAAAATTGATTATATATATATATAATATTTATTTTTTACAAAAAAATATTCACCGTATAGTCCCCGCATAACAACCGTATATACATCTATACGCTATACAGTGCCTCACCGTACGTCTAGCGTATAGCGTATTTTACAACATTGGTGTTTTCTATTTATAATCTTAATCAAGAATTCTGTTTTTGCCAAAACGAAACATAGATCTGTGCTTCCAGTAACTGCATTCATAATAAACTAACAAATTTCAAGACTGGAAAATTCACAAGTATTAAAAAAAATTAATACATTTCTCAACTACTGTAGTAATAGATTTACTTTTAATCTAAAAGGGATATATTATTATTTTAAGGCCGATCCTGACTTAAAGCACAAAAGCATGTGTTTTAGGCGCCAAATCTATATATGTATTTTAAGGGCATCGTTTTTATAAGTTGCATGTTGGTGTAGTGGATTAAGCCAATGTTTTAGCTATCATGAGTGCAGTTGAAGTCTTATCATCTACATATTTTTACATCCATTTCTACAAATGGACTTACAATTTTTTTGGCTTTAGGCCCAGTATTGGTTTGGGCCGGCCCTGGATATATATATGCAGTTACTTCCGTCTCTCAATCCAGCGACAATCAGCAAACGTATATAATAAAGGATGAAAGAATATTTAGAGACAGGACACAATGTCGGGAAGGAAAAAAAAAAACAACTTAGTGAGCTGGTGATAATTATGAAATTGAAGTTAAGTGAAAAGGATTAAAGAGATAAACCTCGTTAAACAAGGTCAACATAGAAAGGCATTCTCCTGAACTGATTTTTTGAGAATCATGTGAATATGATTGCGATTTGCGAAGCCACAAGGAAATAAGCTTGAAGCTGCAATACAAATACAGATATACATAATGAGCATTGATATGAAGAAAAATAACAAGCAAGAGACGAAAATATACCCATTCAATGCACCAACCAATAGCACATGAGAGGAAACTCTCTTTATCGTTCAATTCTTGGCCTTGCTTCAACACTAGGATTGATCTTCCCTGCAGAACACAACACACAAGTGTTTGATTGTGAGTGATTAGGTATTGATGTAATGTCTGAGTGATGCTCCTCTCACAGCGGCATAAATTGTAGTCAAGCATCTGAAAAGAGAGGCCCCAATCAGGAGAAACAAATTGATTCAAAGTATCTGAGCTAAATTGAAAATGGAAGTGATTCAGGGGGAAGTACCCGTTCAAGCCATTAACGGGTGAATTCAAAGGCAGGATCTTGAAGCAGGTTTGACTTGAGAATGGAGTACAACGTCGAGGAAGGTTCATTGATAACTGTTCCCAGAGTATTTATATTTTAAATGGGCCACTAAAGGCCATTTAAATGAGCCGAGTAACGCCTGCTTACCCCAGAATGTCTGTCTTTAAAAACTCAGTCAAGGAAATTGGAACAACATTTTTCAACCATACTAATTTTCTTCTATTGTTTGTTTGTTCGTTTCCTGAAGCTTCAAATGATGACGACGATGCCTGATCTTTCAGCAGATTTGATAAGGGAGATTCTCTCAAGAGTTCCGACGACATCTTTGAGAGCAGTGCGGTGTACTTGCAAAGTGGAACGCTTTATCCAAAGATTGGATTTTTTGTAAAGCAGCAGAGAGGAATCAGTTTCTGGGATTCATAATGATGAATGCTAAGGTTTATTCAATGAAATTCGATCTCCATAAAGCAAATAGGTAAATTTGGTCAAATCCAAGTATCTAGCGTCTTCCAATGCGACGGCTTGTTGTTATGCTCAATCAAAAACAAGCTCGTGGTTTGGAATCCATGTTTTCCACAGCTTCGACAGGTATGCTCTCGGATTCAACAATAACAGCAACCACAAAATCCTCAGTCGTGAGGATTTTGGATGATTACGAAGAAAAACGACTTTTTGCGTATGAATTGAAATCTACGACTTTAGCTCTGATTTGTGGAGGGTTCTTGATGTAACTCCCCACTGCGATATACCACAGTATGCAAGCGCCGTGTCAAGAGAAAACTATAAACGCAGAGTGTGAAGACTTCTTACTCTGTTTTGATTTCACAACAGACAAGTTTGGACCGCGTCTTCCTCTGCCATTTCACTCTAATGGTATAAAAACTGTGATTCTATTCTATCTTGTGTCACACATGAGCAGCTTGCGGTGTTATATCTGAAATATGATAAATTGGAGATTTGGGTTACCACTAACATTGAGCCCACTGTGATGTCCTGGACCAAGTTTTTGTCACTGGATATGAAACCGCTCACTCGTTTTGTCAGAGGATATGTAGCATCTCGGAGCTTCTTCATTGACGAAGAGAAGAAAGCCGCTGTCGTTTACAATTTATATTTCAATTTAAACACTGACAGCTATGAAGAGACTGGCTACCAGACAGCTTACATTATTGGAAAAAATGGATACTTCCAATCTGTGAATCTCGGGGAAGCTCAGCTGGATCTAGGAATAGCTGACAAGTTTTTTGGTGGCTATGAGTATTATCGACCGCTTGTGTGCTCTTCGTATGCTCCAAGCTTAGTGCAACTACGAATCAACCAGCTGGGCAAAGGGAGAGAAAAATACCATTAGTCACATACTGCTACTTTGTTTGTTTCTTGTTTCATTTATGTCCTTTTGAACACAAGGCTATGATAGTTAATTATTGTTTTGTGTTTTGTGTAGTTAGTGTAACTATGATAGTTAAATATTGTTTTGTGTTTTACTATTTATCATATTATTAATAAAGAATTTGGCTTTTGCCAAAACAACTCCACTATTATACTACAATGTCCCAATTTCCATGTTAAGGCAAAGTTCATGTATTTACTGTGAAAATGAGAAATCTAAATAATCATCAATCTCTCAACAAAAGATATATATATATATATATATATATATATATATTGGTATGGACATTCTACTAGTTCCCTAATAACCTAAAACATCAATCGATATTTTGCTACAATTCTTCTGGTTTCCATTTTCTAAGTTCAGCATCAACAATAGAGTGTGCTTCCTCTGCAATCTCTGCTTTTCTCAAGGCCCCATCAATCGCCGCTTTTAACTCCTCCATTTCTTTCATCTTCTCCTCCAACATTCTCTCCCCTTCTATTCTGCTTTCATTGATCTCTTCAAGTTGAGCAGCAACCGTTTTCGCTTTAAGCTGGACCATTCTCTCTGACTCTTCATGCTTACCTCTCAAATCCTCGTACTCTTGTAACGATATTCTAATCTTTTTATCAGGCTCATTATGTGTCAAACTCTCCTTCTTCTCAGTAAGAACTTTCATGTCTTCCACAGCTCTTTTCTCTGCGATTTTCGCTTTATCCACCGCTCTTCCAACTATCGCGAGCTGTTTCACTGCTTCACCCATCAAAGTATGTGTTGCTGCTGCTTCTCGCCTGAGTTCATCTACGTGCATCCTCATATCTTCTGTATCTTTTCTTGTTTTCTCTGCTTCACGAATAATTTCTTCAACTTTACTACTCGCTTCTACCCATTCTCCTTCTTCAACTTCTTCTTTCTCTTTTTCTTTTCCCTTCAAATCTCTGTTCTCTCTCTGCACTCCATCTAACTCCACAGTGAGTGAACCCACCAAGGTTCTGTATGAACTTTCTTCATCATAAATCTCTTGCATCGCACTCTTCGCCTCTTTGAGTTCACGAGCTAGTTTAATCTCTTCTTGTAAACCCTCGTTGGCCGCAGATATCTCCATTAACTCATCAATATCTTTCCTCAGTTCAGGGTCACAATCTCGTCTCAAATCCTCTAACCTTTGCTCTGCTTCTCGTTTCATAGCCGAGTAAGTTTTTCTCGCGGCATTGCTCTCTTCGTTAATCTTTTCCCCTTCCTCTTTTTTCCTACAAGTATCAGACCTGAATCGCTCAGCAGTATCACGCATCTCCTCTATCTCATGTGACATGTCTTTAATCTTATCAGAGTTAACCATTGACGCACATTGTGCTTCCTCTGCTCTTTGAAGCTCAGCTAACCTTTCTTCCACAGAGATATTGAACTGTTGTTTTAACTCCGCGAGCTCTTGTTTCGCCATGAATAGCTCTGCTGTAACTAAAATGTAATACTCTCTTGCGTTCTCTGTTTCTTGGTTTTCAGATTGAAGTTGCTCTAACCGTTGGTTCATCGTACGTTTAGTCAAGATCGCACATTTCTTTGATAGTTTGGTTGATTCTAGTTTTGCCCTTAACTCAGCGGCTTTTCGTTGAGCAGAATCGAGATCGGAAAGAGCTCGTGCTTTAGCTGCGACAGAGCCATCAAGACAAAGCTTGACTCTTTCCATTTCTTGTTCGGCTAACAGAAGTTGTGTCTCCTTATCCGACACATCCGTTGCATCCTTAAAGAAGAAAGAGAGAGATATATGTTTTAAGAGAAATTCATAATGGGAATGAGAGAAAGAGACGGAGACGAATGAATGGAATATATATATATACCTGAGAGGAGGAGGAGGAAGAGAGACACGGTGGTTGCTTCTTTGAAAAGCTAACTTGACGGAATAAACTAACGGCGTCTCTAACGGATTGGAAAGGAGCACGTGTGTCAATCTCTCCCACCTCATTGCTACGAGGTGTCTCCGGAGGCATCACCAGAGCATCCGTTCTGATCTTCGCCATCATTTCCTCTCAAAGCAAAATTTTACGTAATGAAAGCAAAGAGAAAGAGAGAGAAGGTGTTTGAGTTTGATGATGATATTTTTGGATCTTCGTCTTCCCAAATAATGAAGCAGAGGGTCGCCATGTTTTGCGCTTATGTCTTTTTGTCACTTTTAAGGTCTTCCTTTATCCATTCTTCTATTTTTAGACAAACCCTCTTCTTCTATTTTCAATTTTGTTTCTTTTGTTGGGGCCATTGGCCATTGGTAAACCCAAAACATCAAAATCTCGACCACATGGAACCTAAAATAAGAACATCTATATACACTAAAGTATTTTGAAATAATCTAACAAAAAGTTATTAATAGAAAATCCTACTCCAAATTTTAGAAATTGGTAGTCATTTTGTGTATTTGCGTCGTTCAAAATGTCAGCAAACTGTGTAACGGGTTTCTTGTTATATACTACATATTAATGTTTAGCATGTGAGTAAAAGTCATAGTGAGCGTTGATACACTACAAGAAAATAAAGATATTGCAACGTAATTTTGCATCGTCAGTTTCTGTTAAAATTTTGCAATAAATTTTGCAATCATTTTGCAATGAGGAAGAGACATTGCAATTTTGTTACAAATTTATTGTAAAACCACGACAAAATTTTTCATTGCAAATATATGTCACTAATTTGCAATTTTTGTACGATATGTCAAATCTCATGCAATTTTTGTACGATATGTCTTGGTTGTTTTGCAAGATAATCATAGTTCTAAAAATGTGACAAAAATGTATGACACATTTTTCACTACATTGATCAGTTTAGTAACTATTTTGCAACACAAACTTTTTATTGTGAGTATATTCGTTGCATATTTTTAAGTTGATTAATTGAAAAACATACTTATTCCATATTACAATTAGAGGTGATCAAAAGTGTTTTGGGATTTTGGGATTGTCATGTTTTAGTAAATGAGTCCCATAAATCTAAGTCTAACTAAACTAAAAAGTCAAATACCCCAAAATATCATGTTCACTTTTAGATTAAATACAAAAATTTAAATCGAATAAAATCAAACTAATGAATTTAGGTACTTAAACTACCCAAACCCAAAAGAATTACCCAAAATTTCCGTCTCCTATTTTGTTAAGTTTGTTACTATAGTAATTTAAGAGTCGAAACTAGTATTTATTTAAGATTACAGCAATCAAATATATATTTTATAAGTGTGTTAAGTTTGGCATATATCCCCTTATTTCTCGGTTTTATTTTTATCTTTTGCTAACTCCTTTAAAATCTTGGATAGCTCCAGCATATACCTAAATATATATGATTCTAAAAACTAATTATATTTTCTCTGTCTTTCATTGTTCATAAATATGCTTTTTTAATTCATTTGCAGATGTGTTTCTTCCATTTCGCCAAAAAAAGGTAGCAGAAACAAAATTCAAATCACGCATACTTATGTTTTAAATGTTTAAACTTTATTTTTGCTTCAGTTTAACATTAAGCAATTTGGTTTAGTTTTTGGATTTGTTTTATCTTTTAATTTTGTTTAGTATCCTTTTCTTAAGGATTTACTATATTTTACAGGTAAGTGATACACCAAAAGATAGTCTGATTGATCTAGAAGTTTCATCCATGAACTTTTAATCATTGGTAGATTGTTGGCTTTTTAATCATCGGTGGATTGTTGGCTATTAGCGAAAGTCATCTATAAAATGATGTATCTTTTAAACTAAAGTTGGAGGAGATTTCTCACAAGAATCAGAAATTAAAAACTGTCTCAAGCTTGAAGAGTTGGAACGAAAATATGAAGATCTTTCTCCTCTGAATTATATTATTTGGATATTTATTTGGATTTGTTAGTTATATTATTTTGTTTCTTTTTCTGTTATAGTTGATTTTCTACTATTTTGTATTTGTGCGTTTTATATATCATATATCTTCTACCGTTAGTTTAAGTTAAATTTTAAATTCCTATTTTAGTTTTAAATATTTTTATTATAAACAATAAGAAATAAAACTACTATAATTTAATAAATCATGTTTCAAAGAAAAATATAGCAAAATTATTGTGATGAATATGAATGTTATAAAATTAACAATATATTGAATTCACGTAACTATATTTACAACGAATTTTGTTTAAGGTTCATCACAAAAAAATTTGCAACAAGTATATTTAAAAAAAATAGTTACTGCAATATTGCAACAAAATTTTGCTATATATGTTACATAGCAATAAATTACAACAATTCAGAGTTGTAAACATACATTGTAAATATACAAAAAATTTGCTGCATAAATTATATTGCATTAATACGATACATTTAGCAAATAATATATTTATTACAAATTTTGTGACGTATTCGCGATAAATACGAATTTGCAACGCTCAATCAGCAACTATGTGAATTTTGTTATGAATTTATCGTAATTTCATATTTGCAACAATATAATGGCATATTGCAAGAACTTTTCTCTACTGCAATATCATTATTTTGTTGTAGTGATAGAAATATTATATATGTATGAATGAACCTTTCTACAATTCTAGTGTAAGTTGTGCAAGCCAAAAAAAAGCTGAAAGTGGAGGATTGTTCAGGTACTTTGTAAGCTTCACACACGTTCATATGGTCAAAGTGACCAAGTCCTCCTCACTTGTATATGAAACCAAAAGGCAAAACAACTACTTATATTAGCTCTATATAGAATTCACGTCAACAATATTCATCTAATAAGTTATACGCCACGCTAAACAAGTTGTTCAGATCTTGGTGACGATTTTACCCGAAACATATTTACCACAAACAAAAAAGAAGAAGAAGAAAATAGGGGATACAACTGTTTTAAAATGGAAGAAAATAGGGGATATATATATATATATATATATATATATATATATTAACAGGACAATAAAGATAGTAATATAACATTTGAGAGAGAATGGGAATAGAATGGAATGGAATGGTTGACAAGAAGAGGAGAAACGGATTGTATGGTAGGGTTCAAGTTGAACCGTTCAACTAAACCCCTTGCTTCGTTATTCCACGTGGATAATATATGTATTTTTATTTTTTTAACTTTTGAAAACGTTTTTATGTAACACTTTTAAAAACTATTTAACATATCATACTTATTATTAATTTTTTCAAGTAAAAGCTTTATAAATTATATGTCGGGATTATAATATTTTATTAATTTAAAGATTTATTAATTTACATAGGTATTTAATTGGTCAATAAATCAGTTTAGAACAAGAGAAATTTATTGATTTATCAAGATATTAATTTGTAGAGATTATATTGTAGTTATGGAACTGAAATTAAAATAAATTAACTCAGATTTGGTTGAAAAGTATTAAATGTATTTTTTATGTGTTGATATGGATATCTTTTCTTTTTATTATTTTATCAATAGTCGTAGGTTACTACATTTTGTAATAAATATTTAAAGCTAAAGTGATGCAATAAAAAGATCTTTAAATATTGCATTGACACATTGAAAAAAAAAGTCAATTTAAATGTCACAATTAGACATTTTAAAGGAAATACTTAATTATACCCATTAGCTACAAATAGTATATGAAGAATAAAACAGACAGATTCAAATTTTAATGAAATTTGAGATGATTTGATTTAATTTTGGTGAATTAGAAATTTTGTTATTAAATTCTCTGAAATCCCATATAAAACTATGAGATTTTGATCTTTGTATTTTTAACTAAGAAATCACTTAATCATTAATCCAATAATATTGGAATTTAAAAAATATTTTAAAATTCATGTTTCAATAATTCATGTTTTTTAACTCAAATCTCTCTAAATGTTTAGATCAAATACACATCCAAATTAATTATGTGAAAACTGTTGTGTCTAAGATAACGTGTCAATATTATTGTGTAGTTATAATAGAACAAATGCAATAAAATTAAATTATAATATTGACATGTCATCATAGACGCATCATTCAAATAAATAAATAAACACTTGTATTACGTACTATTTTCATTAGAGAGATAACTGATAACCAACCACACACAAACTCTCCAAAGAAAAAGAAAAAAAAACGGATACATTGTCTCTTTGTCTCTGTTCAAAAGCTACAAATGTCTAGAAGAAAATAAAAACAGTTGGGGCAGGCTTGATTATTTGTGAATGTAGGTTAGACTTTGAAACATACTAAAAAAAAACATTTCTAAAGGAGAAATGTCTCCTACCATACTGATATTTGACCAAAACATTGATCAAATTTTTTTTTAAGGAAGATTAGACAAACAAGTAATTGCTATGAATTGCCTTGTCATTGTGCATGCAATTCGATTAGTAAGGACTAAGGAGATATATAATTTAGGAGGCGGGCAATTTGACCAGAGAAGATAAAAGTCAAATAAGGAAGAGGCTTTTATTTTTATATAAAAATGCCAATTAAGGTATATTATCCTTAATTTTATACAACCAATCAATTCCTTTTTTTTTTGGTTTATGTATATATACACACATCCTTGCTTGTTCCATTTCATAGCCAATTGGTAGTTTATCACATATATAAATTTAAAAATCAGAGATGAGGTTCTTATTGATGAGCTTGACTTTGGTATTAATGGTGGCCTTTGGGGAAGCAGTTAGGGAGACATGGAGCAGAAACGAGATGGTGGAGATGGCTGGCTATGGCGAACACAAACTCTCCTCCATACTTCTCACCGCTTCTCTTCTCTCGTCCTTTTCCTCTCCTATTTCTGGTACGTATTAAAATAAACTAATTGACAATGAATGAATTGGTCTACGTCTTTTTTTTTATACTACAAAATTTTCTAACACATAATCATTTATTCAGGTGCTACTATTGGCATCAAGTGCCAAACTGGATATAGGATGAGATCAAAATGGATCAAAGCTGTGACAAATGAGTTGGGACAATTCGTCATCGATCTTCCTTCTCACCTCCACGCAATTCCTGACTTAGACAAGGCTTGTATCATCAAACCACTCTCTGTTCCTAAACGGTATCGATGCTCTTCCAAGATTCATAGAGGTTTACGACTCATCTCCTCTTCCAATGGCTCACGTGTCTACACAGCCGGCAACATCACCTTACAACAGACCACAATGTAAAAATGATAATCCTAGGATTAATATTTCTATACGGATCCTTCTCACTTCTTGAGAGAAAGAGAGACAGTCTTTGTATATCTTGCTTCTTCATGTTCTTCTCATTTTCTGTAAATTAAAAGATAGATAAAACTAGTGTTTGCTTCATGCTCAGATCACTTTGCTACTACAGAGAACATATGGTCCATTGAATTATTATATATTAGATGCAAAGCTTGTTGAATTAACTTCACAACCAAGGCAATAATACCAAAATCTGAGGCTAACTCTGAGAGAATCTGTATGTATTTTGTGTTTAGATTCTGATTTACTTATAGCTTCTCAAGACAATTTGCTTACTATTCAAGTAATTGATAGGACAAGAGAGACAAGTTTTGTTTCATCATCTGAAACACATGGTCTGCAATCCAAAAGAAATATAACACTCACACACACATTTCTCCCTTGAGCTTTAGTCTCACTTTCTTATAATCCATCCAACACTCCATATGTACAGTACAACCTAGATTAGACCATATTCATTAGTATTTTCATTCCCAGAAACTTCTTTTTCCTCTACTGGCAACGTGGATTGGGTAGGCGGCTGCACAAAATAACAAAGACAATATAAATATCAACTTTGCCTTGATGTTTGACTATGTATATTTCTCAAAAGACATAGACAATTCAGTGATCAAACCTTCTCGGTAATTTTGCCTTTCTACATTGTTTTGACTCTTCTTTCAACATTGCCAATGCGTTTTTCTTTTCCCTCGCTGCTGCTTCCCTCTTTGCCTTCTTTGTCTCTACTTCAATGGCTTTTGTCAGAGCACCTACCTTCTTCAACAACATCTGAGAACAGAGGCATCTTATCTTAAGTAAGGTTTCATATAGTTGAAGAGCTGAAAACAACAACAAGATGCAGTTACCTTGATTTCTTCATTTTTGGTATTTATAGTAGTCTCTTTACTCTCACAAATCTTCCTTAAAGCAATCACTTCCTTCTGAAGCTTGTCATACAAAAACCCTGAAACCATATCTTCAGAGTCTACATTTCCTTCAGAGTCTACATTTCCATCTTCCTCAACTTTCCTATTGACATCTTCTTCATCCTGATCAGTTAATCTATTTGTGGTAACCTTTGAATTCTCCTTTTCATCACTTTCTTCAACTATGTGAATCGGCTGATTCAGAGCATGGATTCTTCCTGTAACTGAGCCTTGTAGCTGAGAAGTAGACCTTTTCTTTGATCCACCACCACTCGTCAAGAATCCTAAAATCTTTCCAGATTTTTCAGTCTTTGTAGTTGTAGAGACTGAAAACGTGTTTGGTCTCTTTAAACCATCTTCTATGGTTTTCAACCTCAGCTTCAACCTCTCCTGTATTGTTTACTTATAATCATTAGAAACTACACTTTTTAACAACAAAAAAAAAATATTAACAATATAAGCAATCACCTTTAGCTGTGATTCAGCCTTAGCAGTTCTCTCGGATACAGCAAGTTTATCTTTCAATTTCTGCATTTCTCCCTGTACAAAAAGTTCAACACACTCAGGTTTCCCATATAAACCATTCCACTGTGTATTATTTTGCTTGTGTTAATTGAAAATTATTACATGAAGAAGCCTTCTCTCTTCAAGCCATTGCTTGACAGGCATGACTCTATCGTTCTCATCTTTCCACTCGTTAGCAACAGCAAAAGCCACTCTACTTGCTGAGACTTTGACTCTGGCTAGCTCTCTCTCCAAGGTTCTCTTCTCTTCCTGTTCATGTTGAAAATTTCATATGAGTATATTAGAATAGAATAACAAGAAACTAAACAGAACACTTGCATTAAGCTGGGAGATTTGACGGCGATAGTCTCGAACTGCATTTGCAGCTGTTCCTCCAGCCAAGATTGCTTCCTCTAGTTCTCCAATGCTTTGAGAGAGCTTCTCAATCTCTAACACTTTCTGGCGGTTGATTTTCTCAAGAAACTTGTTCTCTTCTTGGCATATCTCAATCTGTCGTCGAAGCTCAAAGTTGTGGTTTTGGACCTCTTCAACGATCAAAGCACGTTCAAGTGCACTTCTCAAGATTCTCTCTGCTTCCATAAGCGCCGCTTCTTTTGATTTTGTCAGACGTTCCAACGCTTTCTTGTCTTCTTGAAGCGCAGAAATCTGTAAACAGAGCAACGTGTAAACACAAGAACATAGAGGGAACAAGATTGAAATAGATATAGCCAAGACCTGATGCTTTTGAAACTTGATCTGAGCTTCAAGAGGAGCTATTATGGATTCAAAGGGTAGAGAGTCATCTTCCTGTTGGTGAGTGTAAACCCTCCTTAGTGCTTCTTCTGCAGCTTCCTGTGCCGCCAATGCATCTTCCTTCTCTTCTTCCAGCTTCTTCATCTCCACCTTCTGCTCCTCCAGACAATCATGTCACAATATTAACTTATTCTAATCATTTTGATTCATATTTAATGTTTTGATATGAGGTTCATTCACAAAGATTATAGTCTTTGAGCAAAAACTCACCTTTTGTTCAACACGATTCTCGGAGGCTCCAAGTCTCTCCTCAAACTTCCTCACGTTTTCTTTAAGCTGAAAACACACAACCAAGTAGCATCATCAGAGCTCAAGAAACTCGAAGAAGTGAGTTTGAATATGGAAAACATTGATCAAGAAAACTTGTAAGAAAGATTGAGTGGAACAGAGTATCATCACGAACAGAGTAGATGATCATCATGTTACCTCCACAAAGGCTCTGTCTTTGAGCTCTTCATTAGTTCTCAAAGCCTCAATTTCAGCTTTAGCAGCCAAAAGGTTTTTCTCTTTTTCTACAAAGAGGAATTAAAACAAAACAAAACAGCCTAAAACATTAAGCAAATAAACTCAGAAGGATTGATGAATACAAAACAAGAAAAGACCGGAAAAGAAGAAACCTTTAAGCTGGTTTTGCAGAGAAGAGTTGTTAGATACAAAAGGGTTTTCTCCAGCAGTCATTTTAACTCTCCTCCTTCTTTGTTGCAGAACAGAACAGAGATATGAGGTTTTGGTCTTAGCAGTTTAAGGAATGATGCAGAGGAGAGAAATGGAGCCGTTTAATATATACACCCACACATACACACTTTTAGACCATTCCTTAAAGGAATTGACGTTAAAGGAGAGAGAGACAGAGAGAGGGAGAGAAAGAGTTAAATTTACTAACTCTTATTTTTCCTCATTCTCAAGCAACCATCCTTATTTCAAGCCCCTTGACAGTAACCAACCCTTCCCTCTTCTTCTTTCACTTTCATTACCCATTTCAATTCAAACATATTCATCCTCCCTTATCTTAATCTTTCAAATCTATAATGCTTTCAAGTTGTTGACTTTTTCTTTCTCAAATTACTTTTTTATTTGGATCTCAGTTTACATAGAATTATTTTCACTATATGGATTACTGTCATAATTACCGCATTCATTGCATATAAAAAGAGCTCCATATATTTCATGTTCCAACATTAGTAAATAGTTAAAGTGTCAAGGTGTGAAAGTCAAAAAAAAAAAAGAAACAGGGGATATGCTTTCTCTACCTAAAATGGAAATTAAAATAAAGAGAAAAAATGTGTAAGGAAGAGAAGAAGAGAATAATCCAAAGGAAGTTGGAAGGAGAGGCAGCATATGACAGATATAAAGACACTAATCATATGAGAAAAGATCATTTAAATCATTGAACTATTTCGTTTGGTGAAAACCTCTTTTTTCTGTATATTAAAACTAACAATAATATTCCCTTTGTATCCTTTTGTCTTTATTATTTTTTGATAAGGTTACATGAATGTAGGTAACAGATAACTATTATGATAATTTTGAAACAAAAACAATAGCTTAATTAGATTTATATGTCGACATTTAAATTTTGTATTATCCAAATGAATTTTGCAGTTTGATTGATGGAAAGAGTAAGAATGAAAGGTTGAAACTTGGATTAAGGAAAGGAAAGCAAAGGGTGAAAAGGTGTTGCCTCAGCAATTAATAGCTTAACCGCAAAATATTGCACAAACCAAGCTTTCTTTGTATTAGTGGAAGTCACTCAATATCTCTCTTTGAATTATTAAAACTAAAAAGAAGATGGATTTTCAAATTAATGTGACTCCCTTCTTTGCTTCCAAGTCTTACGGTTTGGTTATTAGATGAAACAATTATAGAGAACTAGACAACAAAAAAATACACACTTGGGAATATAGAGTCAATTGAGTAAATGACAAATTTTGGGAAAGAAGTTAGGTATAATAATAAGGCAGAAAAAAATTAAGTAAATGGCAACAAAAACAAAATTAAAATTAAAATTTTATAACTCCGGTTTTATAGTTTATAGTTCATATAAGATTGTTCTTTTGTAACATGGTTTTTTTTAACATGAAGGATATACCTATAATTTGACATTCTTAAAAAAAAAACTAATTTCTAAACCCTAAATCCTAAACTATAATGATCTTCATTTTTTTGTTGTCATCTTATTTTATTAATAGAAACAGACAAATACTTAAACAAGAGTCAAAGCCCAACATAAATTAAACAAAAGCCTCATAAGAATACCACCGTTGGAAGAAAAATATAGCAGGTCCAACAAGACATTGAAGAAGAAGTCCCTGCTGTACACCTCCGACTAGATTTTCGATCCAAAGAGCTCCAAAAACACCGGATAAACCGAAGAACACCAAATCTTCACGCTTTAAGAATAGTACGATGAAAGCCCAAGCAAATCTTCATCTTCAGATGTTAATTATAACTAGCCCTGTCAAGCGGGTCAAACCTGCGACCAGCCACGCAACGGGTTATACTAATTTTCGATCCGCATCAACCCGCAACTCACAAATTTCTAAATAAAAATAATTGACCCGCATCCACTCCGCTTAAATTTACGGGTACCCGCCGGTAAACCGCAAAAATTTTAATAATAATAAATTAAATATTTTTTTAATAATTTTAGCAAAATAATAATTATTAATAAAATATTAGTATGAAAAAAACATATAAATTCCTAATTTTAAAAAAAATAAAAAAAAATTTCGATAAATATATATATTTTTAAAATTTAACTACTAAAATTTATAAAATACTAAAATTTAATTATTTTTTTTAAATGCGGGTACCCTAAACCCGCTTTACAAAACATGACAACCCGCACCCGCCCGGCAAAAAAATGTTTCAATCCGCACCCGCACCCGCGATTTGAAAAAAAAATTCATCTGCATCCGCTCCGTGACGGATCTAACGGGGCGGGATCCGCGGGTTATGACTCAAATTGACAGGTCTAACTATAACCATCCGACTATAACTATTATAAATAGAGGCACTAAGACACAAATCATCGACCGAAAAAAGCCAAATTGATGAGGTTTCCGTCGATGCAACCTGAAACACAATAACCAGTCAATTCTCAGGTTCCGATCAGTCCTAATTACTTCAAATCCACCCAAAGTCAGCAAAAAAAACATCCGTCCGCAATTTCAAATCGATCTTAATTAACTAAACAAATATATTATTCGTCTCCAAATAAAGATAAAATAATCATCAAAGCGTGTAAAAGGATATAATGTACAAACAATCATTTTATTTTCCATTGTTTTTCTTAATTGAACTCGCAAATTTTGCCCTTTAGTGCAAATAAATACTCAATAATGTAGTTATTAAAAGCAATAAAAGAACCTCGAACCTTATCAAAGTAGAGAATAAAATGTAGACATGACCTGTAATTATTCAATCCATAGTTTTGTGGGCTGGTGAAACTCCTTGTAAGCCTTTAGCATACATAACCCAATCCGACCTGTAGATTTTGGTCTTAATATTTTTACCACACATACCTTTTGGTCAGCCGCCAGTTGACTCATACCAATGATATACAGAAGGGAATTATAGAATGACCTAATCAATGCTTTAGTTATATTTCATTAGTAAGCATCCATCCACCACCCACAACAACAGAAATTTTACAGGAGAAAAAAAAAACAATCGCCAGTTTTGATTTGTATACATATATATATATTATTAACTAATTGACTAAGGTTGTGTTACAACTTAAACATCATTACACATCCTCAAAAATTTACAGAGACAGATGTGTGTTTGTGCTCTTCTTCATCCACTCAAGTCACCACCATTACCATGTCTACTCAAATCTGGTTTGGGTTTGGCTTCCAAGCTGAACATGTAGCCATGGGTCTTCTCTTCCAGAAGAGATATAGCGCTCCTTCATTCCCTCCCAGTTTGTAGTTTTTGTCATAACTTTTCAACATCTCACTCGCTGCAAACGCGGCTGTTGTGCTGATCGGCCACCCCATGAACCCAGCCATCATCATTCTGACCCTCCATTTCCCCAGCACCTCGTGTCTCTCCACTCTCTCTGACTCTTCGCAGGCTATCATGTTCACTATGTCTCTGGCCACACAGTGCTGCTCTGCGCTGATTCTCTGCTTATCATCACGTGGCCTTGCTGCATCTATCGACTCAAACATTGCTGTGTAGTAATCTAGTGTCTCCACAAACCGTGACAGGAAAGGTGAGGTGTTTGTGTTTGATTCTTGCTCTACTAGTGTCACAAGTTTTGGGGAGAGGCTCTTGATCAGATGCAGCAGCCTGTCTCTGTGATTTTCAACACTTACGCTTTCGTCAGGCATGTGGTGCAACACATATGGGAAGTTCACAACGACAACAAAACCAGGTTCAACCCCGAGGTGTTCCCGCTGTACCTTGCACCCAGACATGATGGCATCGTGAAACTCAAACAGGACACCACATTGGTGCGCCATCTTTGATAGCTTCTCACCTACCAAACTGAGCCCTCCCCCACGAGCATAGGTGGACTGTGAATCATCCACACCCGTCAGACGAAGCAACGGTGGCCCACCAGGACGTTTCGCAAGCTCGTTGATGAGAAACATGTATTGTGATCCCTGTGCAATCTGGAAATCGATGATGTGGACTTTCGTCTCCCCAGCCACTGCTTCCAAGATAGCAGCATTTGCAGTCATGTAAGCGAATTTCCAGTAAGGGCAGATTTCATAGAGAGCGCCCATGTAAGACATCAGTTCCCTTCCTGTTGGTTCATTGCATTTCAAGGCTCTGTATATGTTGCTTCCAGACCCCTCAAGCCTCGCTCTAAGCCCTTCTGCCATGTAAGCACCTAGCCGTTGGATCGGACTGCCTGAGACTGACACCATCTGTTCCAAAACATCGAGAAATCCATACGCTGTAGCGAAACCCCCATCAGCAACAGCCCGAGCTGCCTCCACCAACACCTCTTTCAAGTCTAACTGAGGAGTCAACGCCAAAAGTTCATCCCAGTTCCACGACTTCCCAACAGCGGGGCTAAAACCTGAGAATTCTTCAACTTGTGGATCACCACTCAACAGCGAGACCTCAAGTTCCCTAATCTTACTCTTGACCCCAGCTTCATCATAAGCATAAGAAGACGACCCACTCAAGGGAGATCCATAGACGTTTTCAGGGGAAGGATGGAGATCCGAGATGCAAGACTGAGAACCCTGAGGAGAAAACGGGCTCCGGCCAGATGTAATGCTCACAGAAGGGGAGTCATACGAAGGAAGACTACCAGAAGCAGTGGAGGATTCGAGAGTGAAGAATTCTTCTTTGGATTGGGTATCAGAGAAGCCATTTTTACCTATCACTTGGAACTGAGATGAACAGTAGACTTGAGGATACAACATGTGCAGTCCATCCGCACTGTGATGTTTCTGAGACGTTTGCATTGTTAAAAAAACCGCTAATACGCACTTCCTGATCAATTTTCTTTAGCCAAATCTCTCTTTACACTGTCTCTTGTTCAAACCAAGGAGAATAAAAACCTGTCCCCACAAAAGAAAAAAAAGGACAAGTAAGCTACAGACACTGTGATGATTTGTGATAGAAAAAAATATCCAAATATGTACTCAAAACCCTTTCCCAAGTATGATCACAAATTCACAATCAATCATGAGGTCATCAGAAAACAGATCTGACATCTTTCAGGAATCGAAACACCAATTTTGGTACTGCCTTAAGATTACTATTGCCAGAAGAAGAAAAAAGAAAGAAATAATCGATTCATAGCTTCCCCCCCCCCCCCAAAAAAAAGCAAAGCTTTCCACTTTCTATCTACAGAAACCACATCTATTCAAAGGGTTGGTGTCACAGAGCGGATTCGTAAATCATGTTAACACTATTGAATTGAAAAAATCAAAATCCAGGCTCTGCGTCATGACTTTATGCATTCATCAGTATAAAGTTTGGTAATTTTGGTTCAACACAAGACATAGACAAATCAATTTTGGCGACTGGGTATAATCTCTTGCACTAAAACCAAATCAAACAAGTCATAATCTTCAAAAAACCAACAATCAAAACGCACATAAAACCTAAGATTCCAAAACCATATGATCAAAAGCTTCAAACAGAAATAAGAGTATGGAAAAGAAAGAATTTTTAAAATTTAGAAACAAAATGGAATTGAACAGTTTGACAATAAGAAACTTTTAAAGAGAAAGGGACTGACATAGATCATCACGAAAGCTAACCTTTAAAGGAAAGAAGCAGAAGAGATTTTGTAGATTGAGAGATATTTGTTGAAAGGGGAACAAAAGAGAAGAAGTTTTCGTTGCATACTCAAGAATCAGCTTGTTGAAGAAGAAGAGGATATAATAATAAAAGTGCAAATGCAAATTGTCATGACTCTCTAGGACCGCTATTAAATGCCCTCTTTTATTCCGCTTATTTACTTAAATGCCACTCTGACCTTTGAATTTTGGACGGCAGTAACTGCACTAACACTGTTTATTTATTAATTACTCTTGTTAACGTATGTTGCTTATCATTAATGAAATACCTAAGTAGAGTAATCACTGTGGAAATTTTGGGAAATTGCGTGTGGAACATACCTAAACATAGTACATATAGGTTAATTACTCTTTTTATGTGTACTGTATTTTTTACTCTTGTCATTTATTTTTTTTACTCGTCATTTTCGTCTTTCTTTTTATAAAAAACTATTGAATTCTTCTTTTGTTTAAACTTTTTCTTCCACAAAGAATATACTATGACCATTGCTTCCATGGTCATGTATTTTCTTTTTTGCCAAGTTTACAAATTAAATTAAAAACGCAGCTTAGATAATCACTCTAAAAGAACAAATTTTACAAAAGGAATTAGTGGTAAACCTAAGTGTAACACTACGAACTAATTATTAAATAATTAGCTCAAGAGTTTTAAACGATAATTAACGAGAATGAAATGATATCAATCTTACGTTACGAAAAAATGATATCAAATTTATGGAGCATACTAAAATTAATTTTTGACATTTAAGAAAATTAGTTTATTGCATCCACAAGCATATAAGTATGTATAAAAATGGTATCGAAAGTCATACTTTATTTTGGCGTTTTACTATTTCGTAAGCCCTCTCTAATAAAAAAATTGTTTAAATTTAGTCCCGTTGAAATTAATTTCTAAGACTAGTTGATCAATTTTTAAAGAATATTGTGTCCTCTTTTCTTTCATATTGTCAGGGTTTATAGATTTCTGTTTCAAAATGTTTGACTTATTGAGTTATTATTGTTAATATAAAAAATTCAATGCATATTTGTTTTTTTTAATAAAGTTCAATGCATATTTGTTGAATGAGCAATGTGATAGTTCTTGTCTAGAAATAGATCGTCGATCCTCAAATCCATGTTTATTGTTTCACCATCTGAAGAAAATATAATATATGTTGCATAAGAAATTTTTAACCGGAAGACTTTTTCCAAATCTAATGTTTTAAATAACGTTTATACTAAACAAAAATGATTTAAATATTGTTCATAAAATAGAATTATGTATATTCCGACTAGTGCATGTTAAACTCGAGTTCTTCAGAGCTGTAGGAATCACGTGAATATCCGAGTTTTGCGGCTTGAAATCGGTATTTCTTTTTTGTTAGATAGTTTTTTGCGTGTGCCTATTTTACTGTATTTTTTTATCCGTTATTGTTTTTGTTACAATCCTAATTTTTGCTGTAGATTTTCGATTTTTTTTTTATTTGTAACCGTTGTCACATACTTAAAATTGGTATAACTAATTAACATTTAAAAAAAAACGGGGTGAAGAAGCGACGCGTGGAGGCGCGTTTGGTTTGTACGGTGATGGGATGGCAAAATCGTAAAAGGAACGCGTTTGTGTCACATCTCATTACGTCGAAAAATCCAAAGGTTAAGGATGTTCGTGGAACCTCCCAATAATCCTCTCGGCTCTAAATATATGACACATGTCTTACGGTCTTACGGTCTTACGGTCTTAGTCTTTTATTTATTTATTTAATCTATTTTAGCTTTATATGGAAAAGAGAGAATGAGAAGATATGGATACCAAATTGTGACTTGCATGGAAAAATATGCCTCCAAAATTGTGTTTTGGTACAAGAGAAGAGACGAACTATAAATAGTGAAACAAAAAATACTTTATTTATTTAATTAACCTTTCCCTTTTTCTTTTATGAATTTTCAAAAGAAGAGGATGAGATAAAATTGTCTTTCCCCTTTCTAGAGATGGCATCTCATATCTATCACTAGTCGACTCGGCGTTTATTTATGAACCAACATGAGAAACAGCTTTTCCAAAATGATATGTATCTCAGAGGTTTGTAAAATGTTCCATCAAAGGAAACTTAAATTTTAATTGTCTCTTCTCTTTCTTTTTTTAGTTTTCAACACTTTTTTGAAATTTCTAAGAAGAATATTGCAATGCAAAGCCCTTTGTAATTATTTTATCATATTTTCTGGGTGGACAGAAGTACTGTATTCATTCACTTTGTCAGTCTCCTTTTTTGTCCTAAAATATATATATATAAAGCCAAGACAAATGTGAATTAGAAAGAAAGAAAAAAAAGGTGTAGATTAGTGTCACAAGCAACTTCCGTGAACCTACAATCATTCAGAGAAAGAGGAAAGGCTTACGTATGAGAAGGAGACGTAATACTCATGGTCCATGTCCATGGAGTCCCCACCACACACGGTTAATTACTCTCTTTGCTTGCTTCTTGATTACAAATACCATTAATTAATAAGAGAACATTTGCGGAATAGTAATGGAAAAGTGTTTATGGAAACTTTAGATAAAATGGATGTCTAATTGATGAGTGGAAAAAGGACACTAGAGAAAACATAAATGTAAATGAAGGAACTATTGATTATTGAGCATGAGAAGAAGAAGAAATAAGAAATGGATTGGGGTTTGTAGATAAAAGAGGAGACAGGGAAAGAAAATGAAGGCAATTTGACTATATTACACTTCTTTTGAATTTTTGCTTCCTTGACAATTAAAACCCAATACTATTTACTTGGATGTTGCAATATTTCAATATTATATATTATATCTAATAACAACACTATTAATTATAATTGATGATTTAATCATGAGGTCATGAAGAGGGGATGATGCAAAGGAAGCATATACATTATGCTTTCTCTTCACCGACTATACTACCATTACCTTATTTTAAATGACTTCTATTTTACACATAACACTCTTCTCTTATTCAACTCAATCTTGGATCATGGCTTCACACGGTTCTACCAAAATTATACTACTCGCTGAGATTGAGAGCAAGACTCAAGAGATATAACATATCAAGTGGAAACAAAAAATGTAGCAAGCTTACCTTTTGAGGAACTTTATGAACCTTAAAACATTCTCCCACCCCTATACCATCCTTTGCTCTCCTCTGATCTCCGCCCTGCCTTTACCTCTGAGCTCTTTGACAGCTTTACACTTTTTGGACTCGATCTGAATTTACCTCCTGTTGTTGTTATAGTGCTTCTCCCTGATAAGCTCTCTTCTGCTGAATCCACCATCTCAAACTCCTGCATCACATATCAAAGTTTTAAGTCACTTCTATCTTTTGAGCCAATGACCTACAACCTGAGCTCTGACTCTTAAGGGTAAAAAGCAAGTACCTTGGGCTTCTTGTTGGTGTAAGGTGTTAGACATGGATTCAAATCTTCCAGTGCCAATGCATCAGGGCTTCCTGAGCTGAATTCCTGATATGCATCCAATTCTAATAAGAACATTGGCAGCACACGGGTTCTTTAAAGTTCCTACTTTTGATCTTATTTGCTTACCAGTGAATCATAGGAAGAAGTCTGTGCTTGCCAGTAACAACTTTCTGACAAGTACTTGTTCGCCTTCACCTGATAAGAAAGAGTTATTTCAGATTCTTATTAGATGATACTCAAAAACTATATAGAATATTGGACTGTTGCACAGACTAAACTTCCCAAGAGTTACAACTCAGTTTCCATTATACTCAGCTTCGAAGTCCCCACAAAAGCTACATGCTATACACTTATTAAAGAGAAAGAGAAAAAAAAAAGAAACAAATTACCTCAGCAAGGTCTTGAGCAATGCATTGGAGCTGGCCATTGAGTGATATAACCTGTTTTTGAAGGTTAGGGATGATCTGCCTTGCCAGATTCAGCTCCTGCGTTTGGCTGATTTGGCTGTTCATCGCATCAGGAAACAGAACTGCACTCTTTAGTGACTTTATCTCTTCCCGTTGCTTCAAGCATAGATCCTTCAACTTCTCCACCTACCAAAAAACAGCTTAATTTAATCCAAAATACTGATTGATTTTGATGGAAAAATCTAATATTTTCATGAATCAAAATATCTAACTAACACATACACATGCCAGAACCCTAAACGACTAAATCAAGCTTTTAAAATGGGAAAGAAGATTTTACTTCTCGGTTCTTCTCTTCAAGCTGAAACTTTAGGTCAGCAATTTCAACCTCCTGGTCCTTGTTCATGCTCAGAAGCTCCCTCTCGCTCCGCAGAACCATAGATAAAGTCCTAGTGTTCACCTTAACCTCTGTCAATGCCTTCACTTTCTCCTTCCCAAACAGCTTCCTCTGCAATGTTCCCAATGTACTCTTCCCTCCTCCTCCTCTTACAGTATCAATTTTCTTCAATTCCTCGGGAATCACAAGCTCAGCCCTCTTGCTCTTGGAATTAGATTTCTTCATCTCCATCAGCTTCTTCATCATACAAGTGAGGTTTCCAGGATTATTATCAGACTTTACAGGTTTCGTTGTTTTGGTTAAGTATGAAGGCTTGGATTTGACAATGGCCTTTGATAAATATGGCTTGTTCGATTTGAATTCGGCGGGGGAAGATAGATCTGAGTGAATCGAGGAAGTTAACGATGATCTAGAATCATAGGAATTGTAACGAGTTGCCATTTCTGGTGTGAGAGGCTTGAGAATATGAAAATGAGTAGTGTAGTTGCAGGCGGATCTCTGATTTTGAAAATGGCAGAGGGAATTTGGTTTTCCAGTTCCCAATGTCCCACTCTCTTCATTTCAAATTTGATTTCCTTGTCGCTGTCTAAAATGGACTTTTTCATCTGTATTGGGCCCAGTTATGGGCTTTTAAAAGTTGAACGGCTTTTTTTTTTGTTGTGTTTATTTGAATTTTGTTCTTCTGGTTATTCAAATTATTAAATCACACCTATGCTTAACAATGATAAGAACATCCATTTTCTCTTGAGAATAGAACCAACAGTGATGGATTTTTTTTTAATGAATCGCACTTTTCTGGAATTTCTGACCAGGCATGCGGAGATGAGATGGTTTGTAGATTTAGTTTTTAGAAAGCAACTTCTTAGAGTCGCATAGTTTTCAACTTTGAGCTTCTGTTTTTTTTTTCCTTTTCTTCTTTGTTGTAAAATGACAGATACAAAGTGAAAGAGACTTTCATATTCCCTTTTTGGGGTAAATCTAATCTTTTTGTATTTAGGTGAGCAGTAAAAATAAGAAGAGGTCAATTTGGGGCATAGAGGAAAAAGTGGAAATATCGAATGAATGAAGTTGACGTTGGTCCATACATATATATTCTTGTATTGCCATCTTGCTTAAAATAAAACGCTGCGTTTCTGTAGACTCAGGATGTTAGGTGATAGATACAGAAGTCAAGGGAAATGGAAGAGTAGTAATAAGGAATTAGTTGGGTATAGAGTTGTAGTGTCAGAATAGAACACGTAACTAGACTAGTGTTTGTACGATAAAATCAAACCTTTGATTCACAATATTTTCAGACAAGTGTGTTTAGGATAAGATAGAAACTACTAAATGAGCATTTAAGATTAAGAAAAAAAGGGAACTATAGAGTTGCCTTGGCATGAGGGGAAAGAGTTATAGTGAGGAATCTGGTCTACACAAATAAAAATGACAGATGTATCACTTCATCACCAATCCATCTTCATAACTCAAGTGGTCCCTTTCTCAAGACCCATTCACATCTCTCGCCTCACAAATAAGACCAAAACCACACTCTGATGTGTGTGTCCTCTTCTCTTTAATGCTCTCTTTTCCTCTTTCTCTATAAACACAACAAGACATGAACGTTTAGGTAACTTGTCTAAGTTCCAATGCGGCTACTGCAATCTTCCCAACCAGAACTTACCTCTACATGTAAGTCTCAGAGTTGTAGCTGGAAGCCTTACTCACATGCCAATGACTTTACTGCCAACGCATCCCTCCTTCTCATCATCATCTTCTCTTCTCTCATATGCGTTCTCTTTCTCCACGCTGCCATACGTTGTTGCCTCCGTCCAGGTCTCCAACATGACCCTAAACCCGATCCTGAGGCCTCCCATTCAGAACCACCCCCAACACTTGTCTACTCACCCGGCATGAACCTAGCAGGCACAGAAGCAGAGTGCATCATTTGTTTGTCTGAGTTCGAGGACGGTGACACCCTCCGTGTGTTGGACAGATGCAAACATGGATTCCACGTTCATTGCATCCAGCAGTGGTTGTCCTCTCACTCTTCTTGTCCTACTTGCCGGACAAATATCTTCCCCTCCCCATCTCAACTTCACTCACAGAGCTTACCACTAACGAGTATGCCTTAGTCAGATGGTAGCTTCCTGGTTTTACCCTTTTTTTTTCCTCTTTATGTTCTTTCCCACCTCACACCCTCTATAATGTTTTCCAAGTTAGTTTATTTGTTACCTTTCTTGTTTTCTATTCCATGAAGTCATAAAAATTGCGCACACACTAAAATCAGAGCCGGCGCTGAGGGCATGTAGATACATTTGAATTGATTCTACTTGGTTAGGCTCAATTCGGCCAATTTTCAATTTTTAACAAAAATAGGGTAACGAAAATTTATTGGCTAATCAAGAAACAAGAAAAAAAAATTATAAATGGAAAAGAGAGTAATGTATTAATTTTCAAAAATATTGTGTGGGTTCAAAAATTATTATTATGTAAATATTACATTATATTATTTAGTTTTAAAAAATAAAATTTAGATTAATCTCTTTCTCCTTCTTTACGTGACTTAGTTTTTTTTTTCTCTTTTTTTTTGTTTTAACTTTTGTTTTCCTCGATTGAAGAAGAGAAGTAGAGAAGAGAGATCAATTTTATTCAAAACAAATCTGAATCGTTTATTTATTGTAAGGTAAAAAGCTTTTTGAATTTTATTTGTATGTTTATTTTCTTTCTTTGTGTTAATTTTATTGTTTATGCATTCACCAAATTGAGTATTTGGATTTAAAATTTGTTTTCAGTTTATAAATATATTTTTTTATTACTGAATGTTTATATGTGTGTACGTGATAGATCAGAAGATGACTTCAGGATGTCAAAAAAGAAAAAAGAGGAAAAGAGTAGAAGAATTGGTGAAATCTCAAGCTATATCCCTTTTAAGGTATTTTAAGAAACCAAACCCCCTTAGAACTGATGATGTTGATGAAATTGATGAGGTTGAAGAGGTTGATGGAATTCATGAGGTTAATGGAGTTGATAACGAGGATGAAATTAGAACTGAAAGTGACAACGAAAAGCAAGAGGAGAATGAGAATGAGATAGATGATGAAGACGTCAATCAAAACAAAGAGGATGATCACTTTGAAGAATATGATTCATCTTTGGATATTATGGATTCTGCAAATTGGGGACAAATTTATCAGAGGTTAATAGACTATTTGGTTAAGAAAGGTCCTCTTGCACCACCATCTGAAGATTATATATTTTCTCGAAATAATCATGGTAGACGTTTTTCTCATAGACATTACAAGAGACATTTGAAGAATGGAGATAGACAAGACAGGCGTTGGTTGATCTATTCAACAACATCACATAGAATCTATTATTTTTGTTGCAAGTTGTTCACTCGGTACAAAGATATCCCTCAACTATCAAGCACTGGTTTCATGGATTGGAACAATGTCGTAGTAAGGCTTAGCGAACACGAGAAAAGTCATGATCACATCACTTGCATGAGCCAATGGATGGAGCTAGAGTTGAGGTTTCAAAAGAATCAGACAATTGATAAGTGTTTCCAAGAAGAAATCAACAAAGAAAAGAATCATTGGAGATAGTTGTTATTGAGATTATTTGCAGTGGTGAAGTATCTGGCAAAGAGTAATATAGCGTTTCGGAGAAGTAAAGATAAAGTTGGTGAAGATAACAATGGAAAATTTCTGGGAAATATTGAAATGATTGGTGAATTTGACGCAGTAATGCGGGAGCACCTAAGGCAAATTAAAACGAAGGAAACTCACTACCATTACCTCAGCCACACAATTCAGAATGAGTTGATAGGATCGTTGGAATCTGAAATCAAGCTCATGATCATTAGGAAACTTAAAGCGGCAAAATACTTCTCGGTTATTCTTAATTATACTCCGGATATTAGCCACAAAGAACAGATGCCTCTTATTATTCGATGTGTGGATGTATCGGTGGATCAAGCTCATGTTGAAGAATATTTTCTTACTTTTGTGGAAGTTGATGATAAGTAAGGAAAAAGACTTTTTGAGCTACTTTGCAAAATATTGGATGGTCTTAATCTGGACATTGATGATGTTAGGGGACAAGGTTATGACAATGGATCTAACATGAAAGGGAAAAACAAGGGAGTGCAAAAGAGATTGCTTGATATCAATTCGAGGGCATTTTATACATCATGTGTTTACCATAATCTGAACTTGGTTATTTTTGATATCGCAAAATCTTCTGAGAAGGCAATTTCATTCTTTGGAATCGTCCAGAGTTTATATCAGTTTTTTTTGCCTTCTATAACTAGGTGGGAGACGTACAGAAAAAGGTGGGAGGTCTTACACTTAAATCCTTATCAGATACGCGTTGGGAAAGTCATCTTGAAAGCATCAAAGCAATACGTTTTAAAGCTCCAAAAATCAGAGATGTCTTACTTGACTTCGCAGAAAATAGTGATGATCCACAAGCCAGAAGCGATGTTGAATGTCTTGCAACAAGTGAAACACATGGAATTGAAGGATTCAAGTTTTTGTTTGGTATGGTGATATGGTATGATATTATGTTTGTCGTGAATACGGTAAGTAAGACGCTACAATCTGAAGATATGAATATCGATGATGCCATTGCTCAACTAAAAGGGTTAGTTTTTTTTTTCCAAAAGTATAGAGAAACAGGTTTTCAAGAAGCAAAAAGTGAAGCTTTAAAACTTGCAGTTGATATGGATATTGAACATGTGATTCAAAAGAATAGCAAGCACCTTTTTTAAGATATCATTGTACTTTATTTTTAACTTTAGTTTTGTGGAAACTCAATTTTTTTTCTCTATTAAGCACTTAAAAAAAATATTTTCGTTTGGGTCCTTAATTTCTTAGAACCGGTTCTCACTAAAATTTGATATAAAGTCATGTGAATCATCATGTATTACGCAAAACCCAAAAAAAAATGGTAAAGATTACCTCAGAAGATAGAGGGACCAAAGGCTTTATTCAATGTCGAAGTCAAAAAAATTATGAGGTCTTGAATAGTGCTAACTTCCCACCTGTCGGATAAGAAAGAAAAGAGTGTTACTGGATAAGATAATGAATAATACTGATAGGGAAAAATAACAAAAGTGGAATGAGTCACATTACAAGCATTAACTACAATGGCATGGTATGATTCTGACAATATGAAAAAATTCCAAGAGCGTGCAAAGGTCTTCACTGAATTTCTGGACCACATTCACGTGTTATCAACACACTCTCCAGACATTGTTCTTAGAAGATATAACATTGAATCAGCAAACTCTTCCATCTTGATTCCTTCCCTAACTGATCTTTCTGAAAGCATTTAAGCTGTCCCAAGACTGAAATCAGATTCCATCTTGATCTTGCATCCCCTGGGAAACAACAAGGACAAGTGATCTTTTTGAAAAACTTGCTCTATATAGTCTGCCATCTCTGAGACATTGTGTTTTTTTTTCTGTAAGCTATGGAGATCACATTATGCTCGTAATTATATGTGAAAAAAGCTGTATGTCCCAAGAGTTCTTGTGATTTAGCAATTCTTAACGCAAAAATGTTTAAACTTTACTAGAATGCTTTTATTGGGTGTCACTGAAGAGAATCTGATATAACCTTTTTCTCTCTTCTGGATCAAACAGACCACCTGGTGAATTCCCATAGTCAACGAGAGTATGTGAGGAGACCAAGTATGTACTTGTGTTAGCCTCACCATTTATGCAGAATCATGAATCTTCTTGTCCTTGTCATCTAAAAACCTGGTAATAAAATGAAATTAGATAAACGTTAGAGAATATGATTCAAAAGAATTCTATTTTAGACATTTCATCGAACACTCTTGTTATGCAAAATTTATCAACAAATCTAAACACAGAATAATAAATCATCAACTCATACTAGTCACCAATTCTAAAACTAAAATCAATTGTTTCTCAACGAAGCGTTTCTTGGAGCTCAAGTATAAAAAGTGTAGATGAGATACCGATTAAAGCTGGTGTTGTCGCTACTGTACAAAAAAAAAATCTCTTCTTGTAATGCGACTTGTTCAAAGTTAGTTGTTGACAACAAAAAAAATAGACTCTGTTGTAAATTCTTGTGAGGGTACAAAGATAGTGTGGTGGTGGTGGAGAGACGAACACGTCAGTCAGATTAGAGCTGTTTATTAGAGTGTGAAAGCAACCAACATTTCGTTTTTGAACGAGTCTTAACTTGAGACAAGTCAAAGCTTATAACTTTCTTTGATTCGACAGAATACCAAATTCTTTGACTATTCAGTATTCACAACAATCTTTATCAACATCAAGACACAAAACTCTCTCTCTCTCTTTCCATAGAAAAATACGAAGAAACAGAACAAGAAATAGAAGAATCGAGAGAGTGATACAAATCTAGTTATGGGTTGCGACTCTCATGGTAATCTGAGCGACGCAGAGTTTAGTAAGCCGTTGCCATCGATAGGTGTATACGTCGCTGCGGCTTCACTTCTCTGTGGAGTTGCCATGTTTGCTGATCTTCTTCACGGCTTTCGCCACCGTAAGTTCTGGTTTCCTTCCTAATTCTTCTCTCTTAACGCCACTACTCTCACCTTCATCTCTGTCTGCGTTAAACTCTCTTTAGATCTCAACACTTCTATGCCTAGTCGCACAGATCAGCTTGCTAAACTCAGTAGTAGCGTTTTCTTCTGCACTGTGATGGCTAATTCCATGCCTTCTCTTGGTTTCATGGTTACACAAGATATCCTCATGAACCTCATGGCTCTTGGAATTTTAGTCATCACCGATGTTGTCAATATCTGTATGCAATTAGGTACAGGAGCCATCTACGTTTTCCCTCAAGAACATGCTCTCGTTATTGTTCTCATGCTTCTATTGTTTATGATCTTGAGTTTCTCGGCTATCACAGTCCCCGCTACAAAACATTTCTTAGAGCTCAAGTACAAGAAGAGGTACGAGTTCGCTTTGAAGAAGTGTCCTTCGTATACAGAGAAAAGAAAAGGGCTTCCTGAGCTCAAAGAAGATCTGATGAAATTTTGGATGATGGCTCACACTTCTAGCCCTCAGTTTGTGATGGCTCGCTCTGTAACCTGCACCACCTCTGGTTTCCTCTGTTTCTTGAGTGCAGTCACGTTGGCTGAAGCTATGGTCCGGTCTTACTTTCTACAAACCCGGTCACTGGGGTTCTGCAATGGAGAATCTGATTACAAATGGTCAACCACTTTGGTTCTAGTCTCCCAGGCAGCTGCAGTCGTAATAGGAACCGTTGCTCCAGCGAGTAGATGGCTTAAGGCAGTGAACTTGAGGTGTCCATCAAGAACAAAGAAATCTTTGAAAGAAGAGTTGAGAGTTGAGAGTTATTGGGTAGAGTGTCTCGCTGATAAGAAAGAACGTCCCTTGAACCTCTGGATGCTCCATGGTCGCCGCAGTAGGAAGCTTGCACACGACTTAAATCGATGGATACTTGATATCTGCATTGCAACACAGTATGGTATAGTGCTGGCTAGCAAGTTTCTCCAATTCGTAACGGTCTACTGTGTGAGTAGAATCTTGCTATGTTGTTTTTATTTCACCTTCAAAACTAATACTGTCGCAAACGCTGAGTCCTCGGGTTCAAATCCATCGACGAGACAATTCGTTCTACATCTTGAAGGAGAGGAGGAGCTGGTGGAGTACATGGCACGGAGCAACCGTGAGGCCACAAACCACTTGATTGAAAAGGGTCGGAAGAAACAACCTGTTAACTTGATAGAGCTTTTGGAGGCAACTACTCCCATCTCAAAAGGATTTGAAGGGATTCGAGATTTCGACAGCTACGAGGTTGCTTCTCTTGCCTCTGGAGAGCCACCTAATTGTTGGGCTCTTTCATTGGTAACACTAACGAGTATTGTTGTTGTTCTTCCCAGTATCAAGCCTTACTTGCTGAAGAAGTTAGTGAAGGCTGTAAAAGAGGCATTGTTCTATGTCAACAAGTTCGAAGACGTCCTTGACATAGAAGGAGAGTTAGCTAACAGCAGGAAAGCTGCAGATGTAGTATGGTTAGGAGTTGATCTCTACCACAAATGGCTCTACGTGGATCTTCGAAAACTATCCAAGAAACAAAGAACAACACCACAAGAAGTTCTTCAAGAGGACAAGAGCTGGTGGATATAGCGAAGAAAGAGTTTACAGAGTCGTGGGAAAACAATCGGATAGTGTGCATGAGACATAAGCCCTCGCACTGGCCCATAAAGACTTTGGCAGCAAACTCAATGTACCGAATCATCCAAACCCTTTTGTTGAAGTACGAATCAAGAAACATTGGAACAGAGGAGACTCTGCTGAAAGATGTGGAAATGATGATATCGGACATAGTAGCAGGATACTTTTGCAACACGGCACATGTAATAGGAATGAAGTGTTTAGTGACGGCAGTGGAAGTTAGAGAAGCGTCAGTTAGAGAAGCCGCAATGCATCTAGGAAGAACAGAGAAGATACTTGAGATCGTAGATAGAAGATGCATGCCTGCTTTGTCTCATCACAAAATGGCAAAGATTGATGAATGGGGAGAGTTTTATAAGACCAATAAATCAAACTCTTTCACTCATCCTTCGTCTCAGTGTACCACTCGTGAACTCATTCTCAATGTAGATGCTTTCTTTGCCAGTTGATTGACAAGTCAAAACTATCAACCTTACTTTCTTGACAAGCAAAAACTACTCTTCGCCATCTGGATATTTAATCATGTACAAAAAGCTTCTTTAATTGACTTTTTCTTTAAAGCAATATTAATGTTTCACTAAATTCTTATCCGCGGTACACCGCGAGTTAATTGTTTTAATATAAATTTGTATTTTTTATTTTCTATTTATAAATAATTTTATTTTTATTTCAAATTTTAAGTCGCTATTTTGTGTTTCTTTACTTTTAATTTTTGTTGTTTTCTTAAATTTATTTGTTATTATTTATTGTTTTAAAGTTTATAATATATTTAACGTTGTTTTAGCATCAAATTAAAAATATTGTAATCATTGAAAGTATACAATTTTATTTTCATTTTTTATGTTAAATTCCAACATTGAGGATTATGATTTTATTTTAAAGTAAAACCAAAACCCCATAAATAAAAACTAAAACAACTAACAAATGAAATCTAAAATAAGAAAATAAAGACCATAATTAAATATATCAATAATCAAATAAAAGGAATTAAAAAAATTCAAACAGTCGAAATGAATCAACCTTATTTTGGTCTGACCTTCACGAACACTTGTTGCATAAAAAAAAAGTGAAAACATAAATAGTCATTGGATTTACGTATTTAAAAAATAAAATAAAGAATGCTCTAAAAATAATAGAGGCTCCATTACCTCTAAATCTAATCTTTATATATATATATATATATATTCTGAAACACCTATTGGAAAACCACATTCATGGTTTGTCTATAAGGTTTACCTTGTTTGTCTAAAATAAGCATTTTCAACCCCTTTTTTTATGTTACCTTTAATAAAGCCACATAAAGCTAACTATGAGAAAACACAGATTTTGGCAAATAAATTCCTACTTCTACTAGTGATTGTCCTGGACTCTTGTTGATAGTCATTGCAAAGGCGAGAGATACCGAAAACTGTGTGCGACACATTTTAAATTGTATTTTAGTGTCAGATGGTGTTATGACAATCTTGGGAATCAGAACTACGTTTCCATTCCTATATCTTATGAATGTACATGATCATCAATTTGTGTAATCCGCAGTCTAGTTCCATTGCATAACTCACATTTCGGATCTAAGTTCCTAAACAACGTAATAGGAGCACGTAAACTATGCACATGCAAACCCGAGATGTTGATAGTCTTTAAAAAATCAGGCGTGAACACATGGTTGGTATTTGAATCTGCATATGTGGGATCTAGACTATCCGTACTAATATTTATGGTTGGTGAACCGCAGGTCAATTGTTTTTGTATAAATTTATATTTTTTTTATTTACTAGTTATCAATATATATATATATATTGTCAAATTTTAAGTTGCTATTTTTTGTTTCTTTACTTTTTAATTTTGTTGTTTTCTTAAATATATTTGTTATTTTTTGTTGCTTTACAGCTTTTTATATATTTAATGTTGTTTTAGCATCGAATAACAAATAATTTAATCTTTTAAAGTATATAGTTTTATCTTAATTTTTTAAATTAACTTTCAACATGGAGGACTATGATTTAATTTAAAGCAAAGCGAAAACCAAATATCTAGGGGTGTCAAAGTGGGTTAACTCACTCTCACGACATGTTGAACTTAGTTTTGGTTTTTTAGATGGTGGATCCGCCAAGACCCGCTGGCTGTAAACTGATAACTCTATTCTGGCCCGCATTATAACCACGGGTTTTACGGATTAATTTGCAGATTTTCGAAATTGAGATAACAAAAAATACACATATTATTGCTATAAATTTCATACTTTATTAACTCACTTTTTTTAGAATTGTGATAGATAAATCTACTATACAAATTGTTTCCTCTACATAAAACTAAAAACTAAAAGCATCTAACTTGACTTTTTGATCTTTTTAGCCTCTATAAGAAATGTAACTTTCTATGTGTAATTTTTATTTACTATTTTTTATTTACTGTTTATAAATACTTTAATTTTTTCATTTAATATATATTTGTAGTTTTAAAAAAATATAAATATATTTATAAATATTTATAATATATTTAACGTGGTTTCGTCATTAAATTGTAGTGTTTCCATGTAGTAATAGAAAATTTATGTTGTTTGATTAAAACATACGGCAAAACAATCATGTTCTTTATTATCATTTATAAAATTTAGAACAAATCCTTGAAAACATACGTAAAAATATTTGCATAATTTTGGTTTGTTAGTTAATAAAATAATAGAATAATATTTTTATTATTTAATTTATTTTATGTATTTTATAATTTTATATATTTATTTTGCTTTGTATCATACTTCACTCTAGACCCGCAGTTGGTATAGTAAATATGACGATATTGCAGTAATTTGTATTAGGTTCAATGTTAAAATCTGTTATTTATAAATTCTCTACAATCCAGTAAAACAAACCAACAAAATTCACATTGACATGTGAGCAAGTATTATTGGCCGAACTAAACGAATTTATAAAAAAATATTTAGTGGGAGGCAACCCCAAGAATCGGTTAGACATATCATTTCAAACACCAACCTATCGATCAATGCATATATCGAACGATTGGACCCTTTATTTTGATCCACAAAATTAAAATATTGTATTTTACTTTAATTTTTAAAAATATAGTTTAATTTATGATTTCAAAAGGGAATATAGAGTGTATAACCGTTTCTAAACAAACATATTAATATATATTTAATATATTAGTTATTTAAATCAAATATTTTGATGACATAATATTTGTTTAAAATATGTCTATGTAAATTAATAAGAAATTTTAAATATTTATAATATTTGAGACATTTTAAGTTTAAATATTTATATTATTTTGAATTTTTTAAAAAGTTTAGATATTTATAAATTTTAAAAACTTTTAAAAAGTTTAAATTTGTTCAACTAAAGAACCGGATTAAACATTTAAAATTGGATGTTTGATAAGTCAAGCTTCATGTTTATTTGTATTTGGAATCATTTTGGTTATTTTTATAATATGACTTTTAACCATAGTCCAATTGTTTTAGCCGATATGGCACATTGAACACATATTTTTTCTTCATCGATTGAATAGTATAAGTTTGTTTAAAAAAATTTAAATGACGACATATGCAGAAAAAAAATATAAAGTTTTATTTATTATAAGTGTTATATAATCATTCCAAATTATTTAAAAATAAGTTCAAACAAAGGTGATAGGAGAATCACAATTTATTTTATTAAATCATAATATTAGATAAGGAAATAATTATGTTTGATTGTAAGGATTGTAGAGAATTAATTATAAATTGTTTAGATACATGGATAACTTATTTGCAATTTAATTTTAATAGTATAGAGATTTAGTTAATATAAATTTATTTAAAAGAGATATAATAGTGTTTGTATGCAGAGATGAAAATATCTCATTTTAATACTTTTGAAAATATATTTGGCAATATGTCCACGAGTACCTTTTTTTTAATAGTATAAAGATGATTTCTTAAAAGGATTCTAAATGGCAAAACCATGGTTAGAGGAAAATTAAAGAAAGGTAAAACCAAACACTCAAACAGTCAGCTAGTTCATGTTTCCGAACAATTTTTCAATTTCTAGTATATAAATCAAAGGTTATATAAATAAACCTTTCATTTTTGAATAAGATCAATATAGACAACAAACTGAATTAAATACTAGTTGATGCTCAACTGTAAAACTATCATAGTCGTCAACTTTGCTTTCTTGACAAACAAAAACTACTCTTCCAAAAGGTTTATCTTTTCTCATGGATATTCTCATGGATATTTGCAATTCCAAGTCTCTTAGGCCGGCCATGGAAGTAATAATTAAACCATGTCAAAGAAAGTTGCTTATGACTTTTTATTCTTTCATTCTTTTATTCTTTTATTCTGTTAAAGCCATTGTCAAGAGGATTCTCAATTGCAATTTGCAAAACCATCTTGACAAAAAAAAAAAAAAATGGTAAAACCAAACACCCAAACAGTGGGCTTTCTTACTGGTTCCGAACTATTCGTAATTCGTTACAAGTCAAAAGGTATAATAATGTGTTAATAAATAATAGAGTACATATATATATATATATATATATATTTATTTTGAAATACAGAGATACAAAGACCCGGTAATGATATTTATTTTCTTCATTTCCCCTTTATAAGTAGTAGCTTTCTCGCTCAGAAAATCAAAAAACAGAATCATCAAATCCCTAAAATTTACTTGTAATGGAGAAAACTGGATCGTCTTCATCGTTGAATGACTTAGGTCCGAATGGGCTAGGTCTAACTAGCGCCTTTTTCAAACCAATCCACAACTCCAATCCTCCTCTCCCTTCAAACCGCTGTACCAAGGTCTCCGTCGTCGGCGTAGGAAACGTCGGTATGGCCATAGCTCAAACCATTCTCACTCAAGATCTCGCCGACGAGATTGCTCTCGTTGATGCCAATCCTGATAAGCTTCAAGGTGAGATGCTCGATCTCCAACACGCCGCTGCTTTTCTTCCCCGAACCAAAATCACCGCTTCCGTTGACTATAGTGTCACCGCCAGATCTGATCTATGTATCGTCACCGCCGGTGCTAGACAGAATCCAGGCGAGTCTAGACTCAATTTACTTCAGAGGAACGTTGCTCTCTTCCGCCATATTATTCCTCCACTCGCTGAAGCCTCTCCTGATTCCATATTGATCATCGTTTCTAATCCCGTTGATATTTTGACTTATGTTGCTTGGAAACTCTCTGGTTTTCCGGTGAATCGAGTTCTTGGATCCGGTACTAATCTCGACTCTTCTCGGTTCAGATTCTTGATTGCAGATCATCTCGACGTCAATGCTCAAGATGTTCAGGTCAGTTCCAAACCAAATTAGGGATTCGTGTTTGCATCTCCAATTTTTAAAAATCTGTGCTTGTTTTTTTTGGTTTAATACTGCGGTTAAGGAATTATCAGCTAGATTTAATGGTAAAGTATGATAAAAATCTTTTCTTTAGTGGTTGTGTATAATGGTTTTGATTGGTTGTTGCAGGCATTTATTGTGGGAGAGCATGGAGACAGTTCAGTGGCATTGTGGTCGAGCATAACTGTAGGAGGCATCCCTGTCTTAAACTTCTTGAAAAAGAATCAGATCGCTTATGAGAAACAAACTCTTGAGAACATCCACCAAACTGTCGTTGGTAGCGCTTATGAAGTCATTAGACTCAAGGGTTACACTTCTTGGGCCATTGGTTACTCTGTTGCCAACCTTGCTCGCACCATCCTCCGTGACCAGCGCAAGATCCACCCTGTCACGGTCCTTGCTCGTGGCTTTTATGGCGTGGAAGGTGGTGATGTCTTCCTCAGCCTTCCGGCTCTGCTTGGACGCAATGGTGTGGTCGCTGTGACCAATGTGCATATGAATGAGGAAGAGGCCGAGAAGCTACAGAAGTCGGCGAAGACTATATTGGATATGCAGAGCCAATTGGGACTTTGAACATCACATCTCTCTGCTTTGATTTTATTTTTTTTAACTATTGTTGTGTTATGATTTTCCCACGGATGTTAGTTTGGTATATGTTATGTAAATGATTGTTTATGCTGAATGATCCCAACTTTGAGTTCTTTAGATCTTGAAACAATGCTCGTTTTTGACAGAACAGCAAAAAATGATGTGAGGATAAAAAAAATTCATTTGGTATTTGGTTACAGGCTTAAAGCACACTTCAGTGACTAATTTAGTTAGATCATATATCCTTTTTATTTGATATAGCTATGGACCATAGGCGATGGTGGTCACATTATTGCTACGTTTGAACGATTGGCACGGTTGATAATGAGACTTCAGTGACAAATTTAGTTATCAGCAATGTGAAAATGATATTGTTTGTCAAATTCAGAATGATACACAAAGTTAAAATATCAATGCCCTGAATTTTGCTTTTTAGTTTTTTTTTTTTAATATAAAATTAACACCAAAGCACCATAGCCGTCCGTTAATATGGCACGAAAATGTCTTCGTGAGAAAACCAATCCGGATACCATAAAATTTATACGGGAAAACATAATATTTTGTATTTTTGCGTCTTTTGCAAGGCAATCCACATCAATATTAATACATCGATATATAGAATAACTAAAAAAGCGAGGAAAAACTGTTTTAAATTTTATAAAATCGTCAGAGTAGATAATTTTTTCGTGTTCTTACGTCTTTTGCAAGGCAATCTACATCGATATATATATGAAAACTAGGAAAGTGAGGGAAAAATATTTAAAAATTTATAAAATCGCCGAAACTCGGAATAGATAATTTTTCGTGTTCTTGCGTCTTTTGCAAGCCAATCTACACCGATATTAATACATCAATACATATGATAACTAAAATGCGAGGGAAAAATATTTCAAAATTCATAAAATCATCGAATTCCGATGCAAAATCATCAAATTCCAACGAAAAAAAACACAATCCTCCGGATTATTGATCAGGTTATTTTTTGTTTTTCTTTCAACATTGATAAGGATTAAACCCTTTATCAAAAAACATTGATCAGGTTAATCTTTGTTAAATTGTGAAGGCATTATTTTACGAAGCTACGAGGATTGAATCCCCCACATAATAAAATGAGGTGGCAGGACTCGTAATATAGTAAATTGTTTTGACAATCAAAATAAGCAAAGGGATCTCTCGTGCTTAAAAACGCAGGACGCATAAGCGTGGCGAAACCCTAAGTGTTATTGTATTAGAGAGAGCTTTAGTGTGCAATCCATTGATCATTATTAGTAAAAGGTGTAGGGCCCTGTAAAGGCTCTAAAGAAATTAAACAACAATAGAATCGTGCTCGTCAAAAGGAGGAGGTGGTGTTGCGCGCCCACGCCCGGCGGCTTAAGATTAGTCTCCGCTTCTGCTTGTTCCAGAGACGCGGCGGATCAAGCTGACATGAGAGGTCTTTTCAAATCCAAACCGCGGACTCCCGCTGATATTGTTCGTCTGACTCGCGATCTCCTCCCTTACGCCGATCGATCCAACTCTTTCCCTGATCTTCGAGACTCCAAACGCGAGGAAAAGGTTTACTTTTCTCATCACATTCTCCTAATTCAATTTCTGATTTCATCGTTGTCGGTTTCTGGAATGAATCAGATACACTAGGGATTCAAATTGATTGAAGCATTGTGCGTTTTTTTTTGGAATCAAATTGTGACTTGTAGCTGGTGGAACTAAGCAAGAGCTTACGAGATTTAAAGTTAATTCTCTATGGAAACAGTGAGGCTGAGCCTGTTGCTGAAGCTTGTGCTCAGTTGACTCAGGAGTTCTTTAAGGGTGATACTCTTCGCATCCTGCTCAAAACTCTTCCATATTTGAACTTGGAGGTAACGTCTTGTCTCATGATTAAATTCAAATGGAGACAGTTCTTTGAGATGAAGTTGACTGTATGCAAGTGTTCAATAAGTAATTGTTTTTTTTTGTTAGACCAGGAAAGATGCTACACAAGTTGTTGCTAATCTTCAGAGACAACAAGTCAATTCACGGCTTATTGCATCTGATTATCTCGAATCCAACATTGATCTTATGGATGTTCTAGTGGATGGGTGAGTTTTAAGAGATTGAATCATTTACGCATTTCGTTTAATGGCTTCTTACTTTAAAGTCTTCTTTTAAGATCTTGATCATGAGGTTCATTTAATCATTCATACGGGTTTCTATGATTTCTTTCAGCTTTGAAAACACAGATATGGCGCTACACTATGGTACTATGTTTAGAGAGTGCATTCGCCATCAGATTGTTGCAAAGTGAGCAAAATTTATATTTTCTTCTCTTTACATCCTATTTGTTTTTAGCGACAAAGAAACAATCTTCCACAGAATTTGTTTATACTAGAAACCGTTTACTATTTGGTGTTTTGTGTGGCATATTATAATGGAAACCGCTTCTCTTTCTGGGGTTCAGATATGTTTTGGACTCAGACCACATGAAGAAGTTTTTTTACTACATACAGCTTCCCAACTTTGACATTGCTGCTGATGCTGCTGCAACTTTTAAGGTTCGTGGACACTGCAACATACTTGAAATTCCCCTACAATCACGGCTTAGATTTTCTCTAAAACATGCCATCATAACTCCAGTTCCGTGATTTTTTTTCTTGCAGGAACTTCTGACAAGGCACAAGTCTACAGTTGCTGAGTTTCTCATTAAGAACGAAAACTGGGTAAGTTCTCTTACAATGTACCAGATCATAAAAGCTTGAAAGCATATGTATCCCCATCCATTGCGGAATCAATCTGGCATGATTCTCAGCTGTTTTGATTTGCAGTTTTTTGCAGACTACAACTCAAAGCTTCTTGAATCAAGTAATTATATAACAAGACGGCAGGCTATTAAGGTAGAGTAATTAGTAGAGTGATGATATCACACATGGCTAATCACGAAAAAGATAACAGTGGCATTTGTTGTAATGTGTAAAATTTGCAGTTGTTGGGTGACATTTTACTGGATCGGTCAAACTCGGCTGTGATGACGAAATATGTGAGCTCAATGGATAACTTGAGGATTCTGATGAATCTTCTCAGAGTATGATGCCTTACCCGATACTTTGAATGATTTTATTCTTGATGTCTGGCTCTGTCAAACAGAGTTAGTATGAGAAATCTTTTGAGCCTGATGATGAAATACTATCTTGCAGGAGTCAAGCAAGACCATTCAGATAGATGCTTTCCATGTTTTCAAGGTATATTTCTTGTACCCTAAAGACATGGAGTAGTTTTTACCCAGTGACACATAATAATCAGTCAGACGGGTTTGATAATTGGATTTGAAGTGGCAATCAAAGTTAACTGATATGGTTGTTTTTTTTGTACAGCTGTTTGTAGCGAACGAAAACAAGCCTTCAGACATCGCCAACATTCTGGTGGCAAACAGAAACAAGCTTCTGAGATTGTTGGCTGATATCAAGCAGGACAAAGGTATGGACTAGTGTTATGAGACTCTAATATCATCACCAGAGAATGGACCTGATTCTCACTATAAAGAAAATTTCTTATGTTTATGATTCATGTCTGTTTTGTGGCAGAGGATGAGAGGTTTGAAGAAGACAAAGCTCAGGTTGTGAGAGAGATTGCAGGCCTAAAGCTTCAAGAGCTTTCTTGAGAAGATTGTTGTTACTTATTAGGTACTGCGAAAGCACATATACACAGAAGCTTATGCTTTCTGTTTAGTCTTTGAAAAATATTTTTGGAACATCAAAGATTGTTGTTACTTATTAGGTACTCTCTCTCTCTCTCTCTCTCTCGGAGTGTCTAAACTCTTGACTGGTCTGGATCTATGAGATTATTTATATAATCTACATGTACACACTCCTTTAGTGTCGATCAGATGAAATTGCATTTATATCTCTGTTCAGAGCAAAAGTCGTATGTATAGAATCATAAATGCATATGGGAATCGGGCATTAACCTATGGAAAATGGATAGATAAATTCAGGTAATCATAAAAAATCAGTCTTCTCTATGCACAAGGAGAAAAAGAAGCAAGTCTAATGCAAATCTTATGCATACTGAGACCGAGCGCCGTTTGATGTTCCATGCTGAGCCGTTTTAGCAGATTCCTCCAGTTTCCTTCTCTTAATGACCACATACCAAGTGAAGGCTTCAAGCAGGGAGGCTACAATGGCGAGCACAACGATGATACCAATGTAAGCGTTTCTCCACTGCTTCTTGGGACTCAAGATGTCTAGCCCTTTGAACACGTTCACCACCCCTAGGATGATAATTGTGTAGCCGATCGTGTGGTGATAAATGTTCCAGTATAGCCTGTGCTTGTGCTCTGGTTTTGGCCTTAGAAACATCGCAAACACCTAACCATGTGTGACACAATTAAACGGTTTAAAAAGCTACATATTTTGGTTTTCCTTTCTAATGTGAAGTGTCTTATGTACCTGAACTGTTGCTAGAGAGAAGAGAGCGATCCCGATAGCACGGTGGGTGCCATACTGAATCCCTGGTGAGTCGCCACCGAGTTTGAGACCAGTGGCCCATCCAGCCACGCCAATGATGTAAGCAGAAGCCTGGCAGAAAACATGAATGTAGAACCAAGCAGGGTCTGCTGATTTGGCAACTCTCAAGTACCTAGCAATGATTGCCCCAACTGGCATCATTATTCCCCAGCTCACTCCATTCAATATACCATGTATCTGCACCCCAATTAGTACCAAACTCAATCATTCATTATTCTCTGTTTTGCCAAATAAAAATTTAGGGAAAGCGATGTGTTCACAGAAGAATCAACTCACGTTGCGTTTACGGAGCTTGGAACTTACTCCACCTCCTCCGGCAGCTGCAGAAACACCAGAGACCAGATTGAGAGTGGACATGGACCGAACATTGTTGCCAGAAGTTGGATGAGACAGAAGACTGTTCCCAGAAATTGGCCCATCTTGCCACACCGTGTTAATGTTTCCACCATTCCCCAGATCCTGTGAAATTTTTAGACTTGCCAACACAACCATCTCATTGTTTTCATAAGTTGCAGACAACCCAGAGACATTGAAACTCAGATCACCCTCTAGTAGACTCGTCTGGTAGCTTCTGATGGGGGAAGTGTAAACCCTGACAGTGCCATCTGATTGTAGATAAGCCACGATGGCTTCAGCGCCAACCATTCCCTTAGACTTAGGGTTCACGGCCCAAGCAACCCATTTGCCAGAGGTGAGCTTAGTGTGGCGATAAGCAATGTGGAGGCTCCCAGTGGAAGAATCGTAAGTGTAATGGAGGAAAGAGTCAAGAAAAGGGAGATCGTTGCAGGAGTCAAAGACATTGTTGCTGGAGAACTTGTAGTTAGAACATGTCTGAGCAAAGGACAGAGTAGACATGGATATGGAGAGAACAAGAGAAACATAGAGGATTTGATTCAAGAACTTCATCATTTGAGATATGATCAGAGGGTTAGTCGAAAAAGACTCAGAGGTAAGAGAATGGTATGGTTGAAGAATGAAGAAGAGAAAGAGAGATTAAATATAAAGAGAAAAGTGGGGTTAGCTTTGTTGGTTAAGCTGTCTTATAGAGATCATAACTTTTCTCTTTTCATATTTGATTAAATTATTCTTAGCTGCTATCTATTTGCTTCTTTTTTTTTGTTTTGTTTCACAAAGTGACTGTGATCTATACAACATTAGAACCAATGGCTCATTATATTACCCAAGAGATGTAACAATAATGCTCGTTGACTAAAGCACAGTTCTTTAAGTAAAAAAAATGAGGAACGAAACAGGGTTACAGAAGGTAACTAGAAATAATTTTTTTTTTTTAAACATAGGTTTAATCAGGGGCGGACGTAGGTGTTGATTGGGGAGGGGGCACTTGCCACCCCTGAATATTTGAAAAATAGTGTAGTTTTATTAAGGGTTTTAGTTCTGCCCATGTTGATACATTATTTAATGCCCCGATTACCTCTGAAATTTTTTAAGAAATTTGTTGACAACAACACCTCTATTTTTTATATACTTTTTGTTTAGCATTAATTATATCAAAACTGGAAGTTCATATTATATAAATACAAGAAAAAACCCAATTTTTTTTTCTTATATTTTTTTTTCCTTCTAAATTTTTTATTAATCGACTTTGTTAAAATCACGATACATTATTTAATGCTCCAAATACATCTAAATTTTTTTAAAAAAAAATTGTTGACAACAACACCTCTATTTTTATATACTTTTTGTTTAGCATAATTAATTTTAAATCTGAAAGTCCATATTACATAAATTCAAGACAGAAACCCAATTTGTTTTTCTTCTTTTGCCTACAAGCCCATATCTTTTTACATTTTAGTTAAGTGAAAGCACTTATATCTATCTAGTTGATTTAAAATAATTAATTGAATATTTTAGATTCATTACAAGGTTTGGTTTTCTAAATTAGAATTAGGTGTTATTAGCCGTTGAGTATGTTATCAAACTTTTAATTTATGATGGAATGCAGTTAGTTATCAATGAAGTTGTGATAAAAAAAAAATCTATGGAAGACCATGTGATGCATTTGTAAAGTTTTATCGTATCTTTTTATTTTATTGTGCATTTATTTTTGCCCCAGATAAAATTATTTTCTGTTAATAATAATGGCAAGGGGTTAAACAACAACCGATTCACACCTGTCTTGCCTGCTTTTGTTTCTACCAACTTTTTCCCATCAACTCTTCTCTCTCTCTCAATGCATATATCACAACTAGTGTTTGGTAGCATCTTCAACCTAAAAGTAAGTAAATAATTGAAATTAGAGCTTAATTTGTTTGGATTTATTATCTTGTCTTTTACTTACATATTAATATGTCGAATGATACATAGATGTGTATAATAAAAAAAAAAAAAAGGACATGGAGGCAAGGAGAAGTGTATGCAGCCATGCAGGTGAGCAACCGCACCGGTCTGTGAGAGATCCCATAACAAGTGGTTGGGTTGGGTTTAGAGTTCATGGTCATTTGGTCAAAATCTCAACTGCCTCCATGTGGCTGTGGGTCCCTTTACTTCCACGTGGCAATAAGGTTAGCCTCTCTTGGTCAACGCTCCTGAGAGCTCAAGCTCAAGTTTATGTTCATTTATGTATGACCCTCCATCATCCAACACTATATATTTTTACTTTTAGTGACATTCATTAGAGTGAAATCTATATGTGTTTACCTTTTTTTTTATTAACTTTAAATTTGTTACTATATTAGATGTTGCCAAAAGAAACGTTAGTTTAGATTTGGAAATTGTTTGATCTGTGCTTCAGAGTCATCCACATTGACAGGGTTTAATAAAGAAAAAAAAGATTAAAACAATATTTATGTTAAGAGTGGGATTTGAACCCACGCCCTTTCGGACCAATAGCTGAAACTCGGCCGCCTTGACACATCCGGTGAATTCAAATTTAATATGAATCATATTAGCTTAATGAGTCATAATTGTTTAAGAAAAATACTATTATATATTTTAATTAAATTTAGAAACTAAAATAACAAAAAAATTAGGGTAACTAACTCTTCACCTTCTTCTCACGATTAAGAATGTTTTTTTCATAGCCATTTCTCTAAACTCCATTCCCTATTAATTTATGATATGTGACTTAACTATCTTGTTTATCGAAAGAGAATGGGTTAAAAGTGTCGAGAGTTTGGTTAATGATTTTGTAAGGAAGAATGATAGAAAAATTGTGTGTTTAGAATTTATGTTTTGGTTTTTAATGATGTTGTTGTTTACGAAAAAAACATTTATATGAAGTAAGACTTTCTTTTTGAACCACTGGTCTTTTCAACCTTAGGAACGGCTTTGTTTGTAGGCATAATAAAAACCTAAGAATGTAATTATTCTTAACTCATATTAGAGTTTTACTACGCCTACAAATATCACACAAATACCATCGATAAATTTAGTGAAATTTAAAACTACAATGTGATATTGTAGAATAATGTCTTTTGCTCTATCCTAGGTGGGAATTTGGCTGCCCCAGTTCTATTACAAGTTCATATGTTAGGAATTTGGTTGGCATTGTCATACAGAACTGGTTAATCACTCCTAACCTTCCCTCTCATTGCAATATGTCTTTTCCTAAATAATTAAATTTGTCCTATTCGAATTGGTGGAATCTATTCATGTGATCCTACTGAATACTGATTAAGCTAAGATTTTATCTAACATTTAAAATATTGATTTTGTTCTATTTAATTTAGATCCCTCAATCATTATGTTTAATTATTGTTAATTTCACAAAGATTCATAGTCAAGGATTTTGTTCCTTTTTTTTGTTTTTCTCTCTATAAGATTCATAATTGCAATTTTGAAAACAATTTAACAGGTGACGGGCCCATGGGTTCGAAATGGGCTTATTTAGCTAAAATCTTACGGGGCGGGTTATTACCAAATCGGGTCGGGTGAATGTTCCATATGAAGTGGTGTTGGGTCACACAAAATCCCAAACAGTAAAGGATCTTCTACTATGGCGGCCGCGTTTCTGCCGGCGACCTCTTCTCTCCGTCTTACTCCATACTCCACTCTCCGCTTCTTAACCTTCTTCCCCATTTCTAATCCTTCTTATTCTCTCTTCCGCCCTCTAAGCCGCCGAGTTCTCCCGCTATTCAAACCATTTCCGGCCAATACTCGCCACAGATGCTTTTGCACAGCTGTTTCCGAGTCTCTCAGCTCCGGAGAAGGAAAGAAATTGGAGAATTATGAGAAGCGATTTGGGAGTAAAGTTGGAGAATTCAGGAAGAGGTTGAAGATAGCTGAAGTGAAAGGGGGACCAGAAGAAGGACTGAGTCGCGTTGGGCAGAGTCTCAGCATTATGGGTTGGGTCCGTACACTTCGTTCTCAGAGCAGTGTCACATTCATTGAGGTAATTCTTAACCTCTAGCTCATTGAGTATTGTTTGATTGCCAATATAATTAATTTACTTGATTGCTCACAAAAGGTTCGTTTTTTTTGTGTATGTTTGAAGATAAATGATGGTTCATGCTTATCGAATTTGCAATGTGTGATGAATTCGGATGCAGAGGGGTATGATCAGGTAACCACTGTGACCTGAGTACAATGCGTTGGACTTAGGAGCCCTAAATTCTTGAATTTTATGTATGTTTAGTCTCGTTTTTTATTTTTTGGGCCAAATTCCTGGGGGAGGAATAATAGGTAGAATCTGGTTCGATCTTGACTGGAGCATCGATATCTGTACAAGGTACTATTGTTGCTAGCCAGGGAACAAAGCAAAAGGTGGAACTTAAGGTTGAGAAAATCATTGTGGTACGTAGGTCTTTGCTTGTCACTTGCTCCCACTTGAGATTGTTATATTTCTCTGAATTTTGTCACTTGCTCCCACTGTATCCTAGGTTGGAAAATGTGACTCTTCCTATCCAATCCAGAAGAAAAGGGTCAGCCGGGAATTCTTGAGAACCAAGGCTCATCTACGTCCAAGAACCAATACCTTTGGGGCGGTAATGTTTCTTTCTTTACTGATTGCCTTCTAAGGGAAGAAAGTGCCTGCAATTTTCCTTTATAGTGTTCTGAAACTCTACATCGCAAACACCTATTGATGCCTTCTTGGCTGATTGATGTATTATCTCAAACAGAAAACCTGGCTTTATTAGAAACTGTTGTTTGTCTACTACGTATATGTTGAAAAATGAAAACTGCTTCTACTGTTTTTCTGCACTTATTCCCTCCTTTCATTGAGATTTGGTGGTACTTACTATATTTTGTATAATAATCACATTCCATGTTTTTAAATACACATAACACATCCTTGTTTCAGGTTGCGAGAGTTAGGAATACTCTGGCATATGCTACTCACAAGTTTTTTCAAGAAAGTGGATTTGTCTGGGTTGCAAGCCCAATTATCACAGCATCAGATTGTGAAGGAGCTGGAGAACAGTTCTGTGTCACTACACTCGTAAGGACCTTAGCTCTCAGCATTACAATATTCTGTAATAACACATTAATAGCTTGACTGTTTTCAATAAGAACTACTACTCTCAACTCCACATGGACGAAGGGATAAAATTATAACTAAAGTATACTTCATTCTTAGATTCCCAGCTCCCATGAGACCACCGATTCTTCGATTGATGTTATTCCGAAAACAAAGGGAGGGTTGATCGATTGGTCTCAGGTATGTTCCAGCTCCGTATCTTTTGTTTCTTAAGAATGATAAGAGATAAAACTTGCAACCATAACAAATTTTATGGCTGGATCACTCCTCAGGACTTCTTTGGGAAACCAGCATTCTTGACAGTCTCTGGGCAACTGAATGGAGAAACTTATGCGACTGCTCTCTCAGACGTAAAATTGGACGTACTTGAGTGATTGTGAGCTAGATTTTGGTTAGTAAGTGTCTGACTTTATCATATGTATGACTTTATAGGTATACACATTTGGTCCTACATTTCGAGCTGAGAATTCCAACACTTCCAGGCACTTAGCCGAATTCTGGGTCAGCATTATTTCATCTTCCAGCCAAACTCACAATTGAATTTTTCTTACCTAAGTGCAATTTTCTGAAGACCTCTCTTTCTACCATATAAGATGATTGAACCAGAACTTGCTTTTGCCGACTTGGATGATGACATGGCCTGTGCCACCGCCTACCTCCAGTATGTAGTATGTTACTCTTTCACTTTATATTTCCTTCAAACCATATACGAGCTTGTCATTTTTGTTATGTCATCTATAATTAATTTGATTGTAATATATCTCTTATTATTCTGATAGGTAAAATTCGTTCTTGATAATTGCAAGGAAGACATGGAGTTTTTTGATACATGGATTGAGAAAGGAATCATTCATCGCTTGAGCGTATGCTCTCTGATTCTTACTCTGTGATCAGAAAAGAATAATATGCAGTTTGCACTGGCTGATATTATGATTTTTTTTCAATACTTACTTGTAAAGGGAGTAGTGGAAAAAGATTTTCTACAGCTGAGTTACACAGACGCCATTGAACTTCTTCTGAAAGCAAACAAGAAATTTGAATTCCCGGTAAAGGCTAAAATTTCTCCTTTGGAATTTATATTTGAGCTGCTAATTTTGGAATACAAAAATGTAAACTTGTTTATGGATATCCTTCTCTCATAGAAGTTGTACTGCTTTTGACCTCTGAGCTGGTATTTTACCTGTGTTTTTGGTATTTTCTCTGTAGATTCTACATTCATTTTTCTTTAAAATGATATTTCCGGCTGTAGAAAATCATGTGTTTCCTATCCACTCACGTGGAGGATGCTATATCTGATAGATCTGGTTCTTTTAGGTTAAGTGGGGGCTGGATTTGCAGAGCGAGCATGAAAGGTACATAACGGAAGAGGCATTTCGGGGTCGTCCTGTGATAATAAGAGACTATCCAAAGGAGATAAAAGCATTTTATATGCGAGAGAATGATGATGGGAAGACAGTGGCAGCAATGGATATGCTTGTACCTCGGGTAAGATTAAGATAATACAAAATCTTGTTGATAATAAGAAGAAGTTGATAGTAAATGATGATGTTGGGTTTGAATTTAAAAAGATAGGAGAGCTCATAGGTGGAAGCCAAAGAGAGGAAAGGCTTGAGGTATTAGAAGCGAGGCTTGATGAGTTGAAACTTGACAAAGAGAGCTACTGGTGGTACCTCGACCTGCGACGCTATGGTTCAGGTCTCTTTCATCTTCTTCTTCTTTGAATCATAAGATAAGAAACTTGAAGGCTGATGAAATAGCTTTGTTATTGTGTTGTGTAGTTCCTCACGCAGGATTCGGGCTAGGGTTTGAGAGGCTGGTCCAATTTGCTACTGGAATTGATAATATCAGAGATGTTATTCCTTTCCCGCGCTCACCTGGCTCTGCAGACTTCTGATTACTCAACTTCGGACTCCCACATGTCTCATCCACATTCTTTACTTCCATTTTTCTCTTTATTTCCTCCAAATTCTTGTACTCATATGTGCCATTAGTTATTTGAAATAATAGACAAAAATGGAAGCTGAAAAGAAAATATAATTTCTTTCATATTATACAAACAATTGTATATTTTATATTTAATATACCATCCTGCTTTGGCGGTATGGCTTTATATATTGGGGTGTGATTTTAGCTAATTCGATTTATTGGATATTTCAACATCGAGCAGTTCACAGATTTTAGCTCATACAATACCAACATATTAATCAAGTCGTTGCAAAATTGTAACAAACTAAAGTAATCATCTGCATACAGGACTACATAACATTAATCAAAGCACCGAATGTAATCACTGATACTTGTTAGTTAGCCACAAGAAGAATGGCATACACTTCTTGTCTTTAACTTTGACAAAGGGAAGAAAAGAAACATCTCTTTGATCCTGCCCCTCCCATCATGGTTAAACCTCTTCATGGCGGTATCAACTCACCTCGGAACTGAAAGGCCAAGCTCTACAGCAACAAAACATAAATGATCATTAAGATTCAGTTAGGATTGTGGTACAGAAATGAAGATGGATGCTTATGGTTTATGATTCTACTATATTAATTTCGCAAATGTTTACAAAATCTTACAAAAACGCTTGACAAAGCAATGCCACCTTTAAACTAAACTATATAATCTCATCTTAAATGGTTTTTCCCCAATCTATATTTTCAGGGATCATTGTTGACAGTACCCACCTTTAAAACTAACTTCAAACACATCTCATGTTCCATCGACTCCATCTTACAAAGAACACTTTACAGATTATATAGATCACAAACTCACTTGCATAAACTGGCATCCACATAAAAAGCAAAAGCAGGAAATACAATGGATTGCTGATGCAAATTGACATTCCAATTCAAATTCTGCATGTTTTCATTTCTTTAGCTCAACTACTTACCCAATCCTTGTTTTCAGATTTCATTTGAGTTATTGGAACTTACATCGAAAGATTCATACTTGATAACGATGCAAGGGTCTATATGGGCTATAGTTAGATACTAAACCTCTTAACTCTTACAGACCTCCAGAAACTCTATCACTTAGCCAAAAAAATAAGTTATCTTCTACTTGTTAAGAGCCAAAGATATAATCTAACAGCACTGAGCCGCAATATGCAACTAATGGCCTAGCAATTGATATATTAGTATTTTGTCCCATTTTAGCTAGTCTTTTCATGTTGCTTTTGAGTCTTTTCTAGTCTTTTTGTGTCTTCTCAGGTATTTTAAGGCTATGGAGCATGGATTGAAGATATTGGAGCACATTGGAGCAAAAGAAGCAATTTGGAGCAAAAAGACGGTTTTCGCCGACCGAGCACCTGCTCGCATGCTCCGCCGGGGTGCTCGACCTAATTTACCTAGGGACGCGTTTTTATTTATTTTTATAAGAATAAAAGGCTCAGCCGCCTAAAAACGTTACATCACGTTCTCTCTCAGACCTCAGTTTTTCATTCTACGTTACTTTTGAGAGTTCTTAGCTTGGATTCCTTTTGTTCTTCTACTATTTTGATTTGGATTTGTATTACTCAGCTTTGGATCTCTATTCTCCTATCATCGATCATTCCACAACTCTGTTTGAGAAGTTTTCCTGAACCTTATTCTTTTTTAATAAATCATGAATTCATCTCCTTGCTTTGTTGTGTTTGATTTTGCTATGTGTGAGTAGATCCCTAGCTAGGTTAAGGTTTTCAATGGTGATTTAGGTTGTTAAAGGCTGAGTACAAATAGGATTGGAATTTATATTGTCTTCGCCAATAGGGGTTCTTAAAGCTTAGATTAAACTGGCCACTTAATCTATGATTTTAGGTTAAACTTATTCATGAGAGTGCTCTAGGTTTGCTAGATAAATCATTGGTGAGCAATTGGTGCGTAGCCAACGAGAGTTGATTGCTGCGATTGATTGTGAACATATTGAACCTGTTTGTTAATGCTTATCGTCTTCGTTAGGTCCGGGCGAGAGTTTCGGATTCTAGGTTGTTAGATAAAGGTGTCGATACATCACGAGAGTGGGACGACATTTATTTATGTTCGAGTTCTAGACCGGTAGTTAGTTAGCCATGAATAGTTGCTCAGCCTTGTCTCCGAATCACCGGCGAAACGCTTTAACCTAGTGCTTGTTTTAATTAATTTACATCGATTTTATTAGTTGCTTATTTGTTCCGAAAATTACACCAACCAATATTTTGTCTTAGCTTTAAATTAAAATCTATAATTTCATAGTGTAACCTTGGTCTCTGTGGATTCGATACCCCATATACTACTGCGTGTGTCTGTGCACTTGCAGAAAATATTTTGGGTTAAAACTCGACACATCAGCAATCAAAGACATGCGGAGTACTTTAGCTTCCACTTAATTAACTGAACTAATCTTAAACCCGAAATGTCAAAAAGCCAAGATTCAACGAAACTAAGAAGAAGCATAGAAACACATACGGTGCTTCATCACAACAATCAAACATCTCATAATGGATCTTAAGTTAGCAGCAAGCAGAAAACAGCCAAAGTGAGAAGCAATAAAAAAATCAGATACAAATGACCATGTTCAAATAAAGGAGCAAATGCAAATGGATGTGTAGAGGAAGAGTAAAAAGTTGACTCACAAGCAAAGTAAAGAGAAAATCATTAGAGGTCGGGAGAGGTGCAGCAGAGTGTACCGAGAGAGAGAGCTCGGCTGCTCCTTGAGGTTGAGCTTTGGTCGCATCTGTGACCACAGCTAGAAAAAGTCCCCAGTGTGAACTTTTCACTGGGAAGCGATGCTCAAGGAAATTTTGCTCTATATAGTCTGCCATCTCTGAGACATTGTGCTTTTGCTGTAAGCTATGGAGATCATAATATGCTCGTAAAATCATATGCACTTGTTTTCACAAGCTATCTGTCCCAAGAGTTATTGACATTTAGCAATTTTAACGCATAACATTTCAACTTTACCAGAATACTCTTAATGAGTGTCACTGAAGAGAATCTGATAGAACCTTTTTCTCTCTTCTGGATCAAACAGACCGCCTAGTCGTTCCCGATGGTTCTCGAGTTCATTGACATCGTCTCCATTGTGAATTCTGTCTTTCTTTCGCACCACAGGCTTCACAGATTCAATACCTTTCTCTCTCTTCTTCTCTAGATTAGCCAAATATCGCCTGTGATTATACTCATACAAGCCCTGCTGCATCAGTTCCCAAATTTATCCTTCACAACAACGAGCGGGTCCTTGTGAATCAATTCTGAGCCATTGTAGCCTTCCCTAAGGAGAACAGTGTGAACCTGATATTTGTTCGAGACGTAAAATATGCCTGGATGTTTTATAACCAAAGCATTCAGCTTCTCTGGTAACCCAAATTCCCTCTTGAAATGACTCAGCTTTACGATTGACAGCTTCTTCCATAGCGTCAATGAGAGTAACTCGTGCACCAAACCAACGCTTCTCTTCTCACTCTCCTTTGAACCTTCAACAAGATCCCCAAAATTCTGATATGGAGATATATAAGGAGAGGCATTAAACTCAATGAACCTTTCCCACGGTTTGGTCCAGGTAGAGGGTAAAGAGCAAGAGAAGCTAGGCTCAGAGCCGCATTTCTTCGCTGCAGCTTCCACAGCAGAAACAGCCAACTCAGGCTTCCAAGACAAAAGCTCAATCTCCATTGAACTCTTCCTGCCACTATAATTCACTAATCGAAACACATCTGAGTACTTTGGTAATATCCTAATAACATAATCATCAGTGAACCCAAAGCTCCGCTTGAACTCATTAAGCTTCACAACATTGAGGCGCTGATTAACACTCATCATAAGCAGCTTAGCCAGCCTATCAGCAAGCAAAGGCTCTTGAGTATCTTTGACCAACTCTTCTTCTTCCACAAGTGTCATCATAGGTTTAGTCAAACGACAGTAATACTCATCGTCCTCGAGATAAACATGGAAACAACAAGGATACTTCTTAAGCCAGTTTAAGGCCTTCCCCTGTAGATCAAGTGTCTTAAACTTCTTCTGTAAAAAATTAATCGATGCAACCTGATTGGGACACCTTAAGATAATGTTCTTGAGCCGACTGTTAACTATCCATCTCTTGTTACGTGAGAGGGCAGATTCAAGATCTGGGTCTTTCTTTGTTGACCAAAGTGAGAATCTTCGGATTAACAGTGGAGGAACTGGAACATATCTGGCACGAAGTCGGATTATAGCTGTCAAAGTTCCAAACAACTCTTGAGCAATAGCCATGTCAGTGTCGATGACCAAATCTGATTGAAGCGAACATCGAAATTTAGTTAGATGTTGGCATCATTTACCAAAACTCAAAATTCAATTACTGACGGATGCAACTGGTTAGAAGGAAAAGCAAATATAAAAACTGCACCTTTAGGCACTTGGATGGGTACCAAAGGAGCACAACATAAACCCTAATTCCCAGAAACAGAGAGAATGAGGAATTTAGAGTTCATCATCACAACAATCAAACAGCTTTTTTTTTTTTTTTTTTTTTTTGGTCGTCCAACAATCAAACAGCTTTAGGCAAACAAATGTCTTTTTGTTTGTTTGTTTAATGGCTTTATCGAATAAGAAGCGTCATTTTGGCATATATAGTTCATAAATGAATCTCTCTGTTAAATAAATGTTGTGGAAATATCCGAGCTGATAAATAAGCTAAGTAGCCCATTCCTTGGATATACAGAAGAAACGGACTTCAAATCATCATAGAATGATTATGATTAGATAAGAAAAACCAAGAGGGTATGATTGAGAGAAATGGAGTTGGAGAGATGATAATTGGCAATAATCAAACTACATGTACAACTTTCTTCTTATCTCTCTGAGACAGTCATGAGAGATTGAGACATAGATAAAGATAGAAAGAACATCTGACTGACTAAATAATCAAAAGCAAATCATTCACACCTACAATAACATCATCATCTTTTTTTTCTCTTCTCCTACGGTTTGTCTCTCCCAACCAACAAAGAAGTTTGTTTTTTCGGAGCACAAAAAAAAAACTAAATTAAAAACAACCTAACAGCAGCCGAGACTGCCTCTTCTGTTTCCTTCACTTGGGTCTATGTGCAATTCATTCTGCTCCTTCACTTGCCTGCAAAACAACATCAACAGTCTCAGCTATATATGGTTGCGTCCATGTTATTTCACTATTGGACACACTCTGTTATAACATCACCTCTACTGTTACTTTTTGCTTTGACTTTGGTGACTTCTGCTGTGTGATACCGAAGGAATCTTTGAGGTCATCATTGACGTTTGTATACCTTCAAGTAGCTGCATAGCAACACACACATGCATAAAACGAATCAGAGCTGATCAGAAACAAGGGACATTATGCAAATTTCCATATATAAATGTACTTACTTTAGAAGTTGGCTGGATCCTGCGAATAGATCGACGTGGCTCCATTCCTTCCGATGGTTTTGAAGAATTCTCAGCCAACGCCTTATCCTCTTCAATCTTGGCTAACCTCCCTGCAGTAGGAGCCACTTTCCCTTTATTAGTGCTCAAGGAGGAACTATTCTTCGAACCAGTATCTTGGGAGTATGATGTGGTTTGCTCTTCCACTGTTCCTTTGGATGGAACACCAGACGAAGGACCCTTGTCCTCTGCACTCTCATCAGCGGCATCATCAGATTCCATATTTGAGGCCGCTGTATTACGTGAGTCCTTCCGGGGAATTATCCTATCTGCAGCACCAGGTTTCTCTTTGGGCTTGGGCACAGGTTTGAAAGTCTTGGGCTTGGATATTGTTGTCTGTTTCTCTCTGGATATAGTTTTAGAAGGCATTCTCCAGCTCCCTGCTCCTGAATTTTGGGGCACAATTGATTTCAGAGGCTTAGCTGACTCCTTGCGTTCCCGAGTTGTAGTACTCGCCTCTGAAACATAGTGTTTGCTCACTTCCATGAACTTCCTTTTCTTTCCAGGTTTAGGGACACCAAAAATCACTTTTGATCCCTGCTTTTGCAAACCAGTTCTCTTCATTCGGAGAGGATCAGGTTTGTTCTCCTCTCTCGTACTCCTTCCAATGTTAAATGTATTCTCTGAAACACCGAGGTCAAGAACACCAGTCTGAGGCGGTTTCCCTAAGTTTGGATCATCAACAATCTTCATACTTGTTTCCTTTCCTTCAGCCACAAGAGCAGGAGTAGTTCCTAATCTAGGACGCTTCTCCTTTGGCGTATCACCCTGCAATTCAAACTTTTTGAGTCTTGCAAAACAGCCAAAGCATCCAAACGAGAACCTAGATCCAAAGGGTGATGATAATACCTCATGCGATGAGCTGATGTTTTCTCCTGAACTAGACCATTCAATCCACCTTCTATCTTTCCACACAAGAGAAGGACGAAGATTCCAAGCTTTGATCGTCAAAGTGTCTCCTTCTGCTGCAGAAATATTTTTTAAGAAGAAAAAACAGAAAGTTTTTGAGCACAATGGATCCGAAAAGCAGTTTAGAGCACAAAAACGAGATATCTTCATTAGGGACATTGGTATCTTTACGCACCAGGAAAATGCACAGTCACTGTATTTTCATCTTTCTTGTTCTTCTCTGTAATAACACCCTCCAACCAACTGTAGGAAAACAAACTAATAAAGATCAAGTTTCCAAAGCTCATGGAATGAACAGAATTTCACAAAGCAGAAAACGGAAAATGATTTACAGATTTTTGAGTTTTGGGCTGTTAGGGGAAATTTTTTAATTTAAATAGCAGGTAATAGAAACGTTGATTACCTGTCATGCACCCACGAGTCTACCCGATCACCAATTTTCCAAACAGGATCTCCAATGGCAGCTCTACGTCTCTTCCTGGTTCCTTCATATGGCATTGCAGTAACAGAACGAGCTGTTCTTATTTTAGGGGCCTCATCACCATCACCTTTGAGGCCTACCCACTCCTTCAGCTTATCTGTTCCTGGTAAAAGATAAAATAAACGAATCAACCAATCAAATAATAAAACAATGGAGCACTTCATAGGAGCTTCCGTAATTAGTTCTTCATCTTCTCAAGGAAATTGCACATGCATATTAAAATGGAAAGCGGGTGGTTACATAGAATTACATATTTTTCGTATATACTTGGAACAATTTGTGAAGTAAAGATTATTTTGAAAATAAATAAGGTTTAGATGTATCTCCAGCTTGCCAAGTCATTGAATACGGAGCACTTCAAGGACAACGTAAGGAAAATAATGCTGTCAATAAACAAACCTTGCTCTACAAAAAGGTCACTGAAAAGCACGTAAGCTTTATCATCTTCTACACTCAATACATTGGCAGAGTACCATGCAGTTCTTAATCCAGGTCCTTCCTTAAAAACCTGCATAGGAAATTTTCTCTCCATTACAGAAAGAACACAACCAACCACGAGCAGTTTAAATATAGACAGTATGCATATGCAAATGTAGCACAAACCTCTACATTAGAACCCTCCTTGATGTTCTCATCTTTTGTTGCTTTTATAATCCGTTCACTTTCAGGTTGGGTGTCAATTGAAGATTTTGACCCAACTTCTGGTTTGGAAACCACAGCATTGTTTTCAGCCAAGTCTGCACCTTTATCACCCTTTGGTCCCTTTGATTTCTTTCCAGTGGCAGAAACAGGACTGGACACACCATCTGCCGTTTTTATAGAGCCACCCAACTCAGTCGACACAGTTCTGGGACTGGCAAAAATTCCCTCACTAATAGCCACAGTTTCTTTTTCTAACACACCCGTTTTACAGGGCTGCACTTCCTGCGATCCTTGAGCCTGCCTCCAGTAGTTACTTGGACCCGCCTCCACCAGCTTACTGAGTAACGGAGGATGACCCATTGAAACAAGTATTCCAGCTTGTGAAACAGCCTCTGAAGCCAATTCTGCTGCTTTTACAATGGAATCCATATTTTCAGCTCGCTTTGTGGCTGCTGTGGCAGCTTCAACCCTCTTCTTAGCTGCCTCTCTCGCAGCAATAAGAACCGAACTGGAGCTCATCACTGCACCTTCGCCCTTCAAGATAGAAGCAGGGGTACCCTGACCTGGAATGATGTAATCATTCGACTTGGGGAGTTCATTACCGTGATCAAAAGCACTTGGAAGGGATGCTTCTTCAGCCATTAATTTAGCCTGCAAAGCAGCATTAGCTGCGACATTGGCGGCAGCAGCTGCAGCCTTTGCCACCGCTGCTGCAGCAGCTATGGCAACAGCAGCCGAAGATAATCTGTCTTGACTTTCCGGCTGAAGCCCAGTATGCCTTTGTTGCTCTATCTGCTTCCATACGTATTCGCTGTGACTAACAGCAGCAGTAGCAAGAGCAGATGCATCCTCTGCATGCATCTTAGCCTCCTTAAGTTTATCAACGGTATCCTCTGACAAGACATATCTCTGCTTAATTTCAACAGGTTAATAGATACGACAGGTTCAAAGTGAACAAGAAACAACATTGGGCAGGGTGCCAGCATTAGAAGCCATATTAGCCGGAGCAGTGGTAATAGGCACAGTTGTCGATACAGAAACAAGAGGTGAGACAGCTAATTCTGTCTGCTTTAGCGAATTCAAAATGCTTGGACCAGACTCCACAGAGGCTGGAATCTTCTTGCGTTTCCTTGATTTCATACCGGCGGAATGTGGAGCAGGTGCTAACACTGTGCTTGTTTGCCCAAGTGTTGGTGTCACTTTGAAAACATTGTTAGAAGTTCCACTCTGAACATGCTTTGCGCCAGAGTAAGGCAAGGATGATTCTTTCATGGGAGTCAACTTTACAGGTTCAGTGATCGGAAAAACGGAGAAACGAGAACCAATATCAAAGCCACTGGTTTGCTGAGAAGCAAGCCACGGGTTGCGGTATGGGAGAGGCGACATCCAAGGGGTATTATGTCCAACAATATTCGTAGTTGGTGGAGTTTGGTGAGCATGCGATGAAGAAAGCAGTGGCTGATGAGTAGTAGCTGAACCTCTCTGAACACTACTTGTTTGTGAAGTATCAAGTGAAGTTGATAAACTCCATAAAGGTGATGAGAGTGGAATCACGGGGTTTGTCACTGAACTCTCTTTGTTACTGGTGTGGCCTGCTAATGGAGTCTCCGTCTTCCCTGGAAATGCAGTGTTGGGTAATTATATCAGCAGCAGTGTAGAGAGGTAAAAACTAAGTAGACCATAAGAGTTTGAATGCAGAATGAATCAAAGGAGAAACCTGAACGTAATTGCAATGGCGTTTCAGGAGTAGTAACATGTGATTTCTGAGCCCTTACAACACAAGCACGCCATGCTTTCTCCCAACTGCCTTTCCCACCATCTAAAGAAATGCAGAGTGATCACACTTTGTCTCAAACATGGATAATACAATAGGTTAAGAAATAACAATCTTACCTGTACCACCAAATGCAGATATCATATAAGCTTCATCGGGTGCTGTTCCTTGGCTGTACCAGAAAAGGCAAAAAAGAAAAAAATAACAATCAAACTTTTGAAACAGAGCAAGATGTGCAACCAAATGAGATTGCTCTCAAGTCTCACTGACTCAACAAGACTTAAGAACATGTAAAGACTAAGAGCTTACATCAGTGCCCCATAAACAAAAATCTGTGCACGTAGTTGCACTTGTTGCAAGTCTGTGAAAGGTCGGCGCAGAATACTTGAGAGAGCAGAAGAATTCAGATCCGGTAGACTTGCTGTGGGGGTCGAAAGGGTCCCAAAAGCTTTTAGAGCAGGGCTGTGAAGAATTTGCTGCTTCTCAGTAGATTGTGTGCTTTGATTAACAGCATTTTTTTTACCTCCACTTTGAAAATGTTGAACAGGTGTAGCCCCTTTTACACTAGTTCCTTTTCTAGAAGTCTCTTTTCCTGCAGATTTAGATGTTCGCCTGGGTTTACGCTCAGATTTTATTTTGGAAGAAGTAGCAGGTGTTTTCTCTAAGCTCAATGTTGAAGGAGATCCCACCACAATCTAGACAAACAAAAACATACACTATGTAAGGACGAAAACACAATAATGCCACAGAATTCGCCTTGAGCACTGATGAAAATATGTTAAGATATAAATTCTAGGTACCGGAGAGACAAGGGTAGCTTGTGGGAAATTAACAGCTTTGGAAATATCCGCTGCTTTATGCGAATCGGTCGTTAAGTCAATCCCACTACTGAAAGTCTCAATTTTATTCAAGACCGGAGATCCGACAGCCATAAAACTCGAAATATTCTGATCTTCTGGCTTTTTAACACTGTTTGTCTCTGTCTTATTAAGATGAAGTTCGGAAGTCTTAGTGGCAAAAGAATTAAGAGGAGTCCCTAAATTAGTAGCAGTGTCTTCTGTTCCACTAACATGAGACTTTACAGAAGGCTCAGAACATTTGGAAGCACGGGAGTCTCCTAGTACAATTGCATCACCTGCAATATCCACGAGGACAGGTACATATTTCCGATGAGTGCATGAAATTTATTGCAATGATCTAGAAAAAGAAAAGCACTAGTCGTCCCAAGATCAAGGACCTGTTAAACTTAGTTAGGAGTTTCCAATAACTGTAAAGAACCTCTTAACTTACAAAACTACCCAGATTGTGGACTAAATCGTGGAAATTCCGAGTATTCAAACAAAAATCATACAGACTCACCTTTGAGGAGTGAAACAGAAGCTCCAGTTGTCATAATCCCACCGGATGCAGCAGTATTATCCCTTTCCCGGCCATCTTTTCCATCTGCACTCCCAAGATTAGCCAATGAGCCAGTACTAGGCTCTTCATTTATGTCATCCTTTTCCCGAATTGACTGAGTCTCTGAGGGGGAAAAAGCAAACGCAAAATAAAATTACAACAGAAATCAACCCATCAAATGGTAAACAAAACTGGTAAGGTCTTCATGGAACGACAATGTATAATGAAACAAGCATGTGCAATTACTATGGCCAAAAATAGACAAACATTACCAGGAGCGTTTACAGCTTCTGTTACTAGATTTTCTTCTAAAATCGTTTCCTCAGACTGCTGCTGCAAAACTTTTCCAGCAGCATCAGCATCTAATGCATCCTTTGACCCTTCAGAGGAAGGACAGCCTTCAACAAATTTTGTACATTGCTGAGTATCTTCAGTATGCTTCCTAGCTTGTTGGTCCATCTGACTCCCTGAGCTACTTTCATCCACAGGTGGAATGGTTGGATCATTTTCAGGCTCACCAGATGAGACCTTCTCGGTTTCAGAGAAACTGCCTTGCTCACTCGCATCAGAGGATATTTTTACCATATGTAAATCTACTGAAGATGTGAGACTGACAGCAGGTGCTCCACCTTGGCTTAGATATTGTAATTCTTTGGGACTGAGAGGACCGTCAATCATAGTCCCTGTGGGAGAAAAATGTATACGCATACAAATTTAGGGGATTTTAAACAAGTAATCATGATATACCATTTTCAGCAAGCGGCAGTGCAGTAACCCCAAAAGAAAAAAAAATGCAGAGCAAGTGCTAATGAGAGAACGAGAATACAAAAGGAAAACATATACAAGATAAAAGAGAGTATATCAAAAGGATTAGACAACATGATTACCTGAATTATTTGTTGGAATGGTGTCAGATTGAGATTTTGACTCCGCCAGCTTGGAAGCAGAGCCTCCTGAAACATAACCAACAGACTCAGACACAGCGCTTTCAGGGAGGATTTGAGAGCTCTTGGCGTCCTGATCTTTATCCTTGGCATTGACAGCCAATTCCATGCTTTGCTTGAGATTACAAATGTGAGCACTACCTTCATTATTGTCACTCTTGGACACACCACCTTTTGTGGACTCACTTGAATCCATAGGAGAAGCATAAACACTTTGTGAAGTTTCAACTACATGTATCTGTGTATGTGTCTCAGTCTGAGTCTGAAAAGTAGACTCATGTTCACTTGCAATAACTTCCATATGTTGATGACTACGCGATTCAGACTTGTCAATGGAAACACTGCTTGTTAGAGTAGTCAATTCCCCAGTAAGTTCCAAAGATGCTTCCACAGTTGTGCTGGTATCAACACAGCTCACAAGGAGATCTTGGCATTGGGGCCTAGAAACATCTTGTCCACCAACCTCAAGAGTGGAGAGAGTCTGGTCCCCTCCTTCTGGTACTGTGACGTCAGATAGCTCTATCTCCTTCAAATCAGGCTTCGCAGTATCACCAATGTTTTCAGCTTCCACATTTTCAACTTCGGAAGCTGAGTCTACATGGCTATCAGAATGAGCCTCAACCAAAACTGACCTTGAGTGTATAGTTAGATCATTGCAGTTATAACTACTTTGAATGTGGTCGCTGATAACATTTTCATCATTGGAAGTCTCTGGAAGCAAAGCATTCTGATTATTCAATTCACCACTACAAGCAATCATAGTTTGTACAGTTTCGTCGCTACAATCATTCTCCAACTTTGATTCTGCATTGGCTTCGTCTTCTGTTTGTTCAAGAAGATTATCAGGCGTCTCAGTTTCTATCTTATCAAGATCAGTAGTATCCATAGCCTCTACAGTCGTGTCGTCTTCAGTTTGTTCAAGAAGATTGTCCGACGTCTCAGTTCCTATCTTATCAAGCTCATCAGTATCCATAGCCTCTACAGCCGCATCGTCTTCTGTTTGTTCAAGAAGATTATCAGTCGTCTCAGTTCCTATCTTATCACAATCAGCAGTACCGACAGCCTCTACAGTCGCGGTATTTGAAGCCAAGACAGCATTTTTTTCTTCCACAGATGACTCTTTTGCAACAGTTGGCAAGTCATCTTTCACCAGAACCTGTTCCTGTCCAGCATCTGTATTAAACAAAGAGGGCTCTCCTGGAGTATCAACCACAGATGGGTTGGGTAGTAAGTTTTCTGTTTCCTCTTTGGAAAGACTTTTCTCATGGCTTGTCTGACCAGGCTCCATTTGTTCCATTGGGCAACCTAGTTCATCAGAAGTATTAGATATCTTGATAGTATTTTCCTTTACAATAACGTCGTCCTGCCCAACTGAATTCAAAAGCATTTCAACAGATTCCGACGAAGTAGCCTCAGACCAAACATTATTGTGCCTAGAAATGGCACAGGGTTCCGTTGCACCTGAGCTAAACACTATCTCACTACTTCCACGAGAGAAATCCTCAATCCAGTTATTATCTTCGTTACCCTCAATACCAAGAAAAACCTCTCTTTCAGCTAAACTGTCAAACCTCAGATGCGTGTTGATGGAATCATCAAAATCAAATTTTGGAAGAGCATAAGGCTGTAATACTGGGGGAAATTTGTTGTTAGCTTCACCAGCTATATGGAGATTCTGGTTTTGAAAGTCATTGTCATCATAATCCATGGGTTGATTCCTGAAAACAGAAGACATATACAAAGATATGTAAATCAAATTACAAAACAAAACCATACCAACACCATGAAACAAAATGAATTTGCAGAAGAAAAAAAAAGGACTTTGGTCACTTCAAGTCGAATGGAATAAACAGTAGGAAACGAAAAGTACCGAGACAAGAGTGTATGGAGACGCTACCTCCCTCCATTCGGTGACCAAAAACCTGGCCGTCAGACCTCAGCAGTTCCTAATCGCACGTTCATCTACTGCTCCACCAGAAAAAAATAAAACACCATAAGCGTCAATTTCTTCCCTTTCACTTCCAATAGAACCGTGGCGTCACGGAAACCTAACTGAGTGAATCCACTAACAAAGGTAAAATTGAAACGCTGGTAAAGATGTTAAACTCACCGGAAAATTCAAACTGACGGAGTCGACCTAGGGTTCCGGCGAAGAAACGACGTTTGGTAAGTGAAGCAGATTGGGAGAGAAATGCTCGATAAAATATTCGCTTTTCTCGGCAAATGTAAATGAGTTTGGTTTAAGTAAAGCCCAAATTAAATTTATAAAAAACGCCAAGAAAATACATTTGGGGAAAAAAGAAATGGATGCTGATGCGGCTAAATCCAGAGTGACGCGTGTCGAATTCTCTGAATCGTGTGGCTAATATTGAGAGTTAGACAAAAAAAACACGCGACAGGTTTTTTACTTTTTGAAAAACGTACGATAAAATTCATTGGGTAAAGTTCCGTTTGAAAATACAAAATTAATGACCGAGAGGTAAAAAGAAAAATCTTATGTTTTGACAACGACGGATAGGTCCGTAAAAGTCAAAATACTTAAATGTTGAAATGACTACTTGTTAGTGGAAGAATGAAGATGATTGGCTTATACGAAATGGAAAGTGTTGTTAAGGATAAAATCATAGAAGAGACATGTCACCACTACGTGAACTATATAGATAGAAGAGGCATTTTGTATGTTATACAATTTACGGCTAGAACCATCAGATCAAACGGAATCTTATTGGGTTACTATATGGGCTTAGGCCCATGTACACGATTTGGAAGGTTTGTTAGAAAAGCATGTCCATTTTCAATTGTTTTAATATAAATATGTTATTTTTTTATTTTTTTATTAAATATTTGTATTTTATTCTGGTAAGTTAATTACTATTTTGTGTTTCTTTATGATTTATAAATATTTTTATTTTTTGTTTAATATATATTTATAGTATTTTTTTTACGGTTAATAATATGTATCAAATCTATGCCAAATCAATTATGCTATTTATTATCATTCAAATAATTTAGAATAAATTCTACCAAATTAGATATTAAATTAATCTAAATAAAAAATTATAATTAAATAAAAACCAAAACATGTATCGACATCATCTATCAATACCAAAACAATAAAACATATACGGAGACTAATCGCTTTTGGCGGTCTCTTATAACTCATGATGACATATAGTTATATCATTTTTTACCATATCAAATTACTAATTAAAAAAAATTCATTATAAGTCAAGACAACGAAATTTTTGTGTAAATCTTTTACCTAGGACCTCTATAATTTCTGATTATGTATGGTCATTATATTGTTCTTATTCTGACTTTATGCTTTCTGCGGTAATTCGTAATATTGACAAAGTCGATTAATAAAGTTTTTAGATGAAAAAAAAAATAAAAAAAATAAATTTCATTATATTGATATATTTTTTTTATGAGTATATATTATATGATTAGTTATCCAATATTTATCTTAAATCTGTCTATTTTGGAATGGAAACATGTTATGTTAAGTACTCGTAGGGAAATTCTCATCCTATAACCAATCCCTGTTATATAATAATATTTTTTGGATTGATAATTCTAATATATTTGTATTAAAAAAATAATTATTATAAATAGGTAGTTCTAGTATTTGTCTTAAACATATTCATTTTGGGACAAAAACTCATCATATCATGTATCAGTTGGAAGCTTTAAATCCCGTAACCGATCTATTTTATATAATTACATATGTTTAGATTGATTATTTTAGTCTAACGGGTAAGAAATTCAGTAAGAGGTTACAACGATATATCCATATATTGATTTTACAAACCTGTTGATCATTATGATGTTTTAGATTATTTTTAATTTTATTTATATCCTTTGTAAAACAAATAGTATATACATTGCATAATAACTAACACATATAAATTATCTTTTAAAATGTACTTCTCAAATAATAATAATATATAAATTTCTTGTTTTTAAATATATGTTGAATTGTTAAACAAAAATATGTCTCTGTAAATCAAATATTTAAGAGAGTTAATTGCATTGAAAATAAATATGTATTGTTGATGTAATGATTATGAAAAATATAAAAGGAAATACAAAATATTTTGGTTCCTTAAACATCTTTGTACTATTTTTTTAACAAACCTTTTATTTAAAAACATAATTTGGATCAATTTCAAAGTTATTTTTAAATGGTCTTATTTTTTATATATTTTAAATTTTTATAGAGTTTAAATATTATTATATTTTAAAAACTTTCATAGAGTTTAAATATTATTCCAATTTTAAAATTTTTAGAGAGTTTAAAATTATTAATATATTAATTATTTAAATCAAAAATCTTGATAACTTAATATTTAAACAAAAATATGTCTACGTAAATCAAATATTTAAGAGTTTAAATTGGTTCAATTAAAACTGGACTAAACCGAATAAAACTTTTAAATATTAACGCATGATAAATAAATCTTATTTAGAATCATTTTGGTCTTTTTAATAATATGTCACTGAATCATTGTCTAAATGGTTTAGCCTATGTGGAATATTAACCACACATTTTTCTTCTTCTTCAATTGAGTAATGTATGTCTATTTTAAAAAATTTGAATCACAACATATGAATAAAAAAATCTAAACTTTTTATTGATTATATATATTATATAATCATTCAAAATAATTTGAAAATAAGATCAAACAAAAGTGATAGAAAAATCATAATTCATACTATTAAATTGCAATATTATATAAGAAAATAATTGTGTTTGGTTGTAAGGATTTGTAATATTAGATTAAGAAATAGTGTTTGGATGCAAAGATAAAACTATCTCTTTTAATTTTTTTTTTTTAAATAGTGTTTGAATATAGAGCTAAAAATATTTCATTTAATTACTCTTATAAATCTATTTGGCAATAGGTCCAGGAGTACCTCTTTTTAATAGTATAGAGATACGTTCAAATTTTCCACGTAATACATTTACATTCAGGTTTTTGTCCCAAAAAAAAAACATTTACATTCAGATAATTATCTGTTATATCAAAACTTTCCTAAATTCTCCTCCATTTTTATCCATTACGTTTTGAAATTATCCAAAATATCCATCTCGAAATTGACTTTTACTTGAATTAGTAAAAATTTGGATGATTTTAATTACCTATATCTTCAAAACCGGTCTCATGACTTAAATTTCTCGAAACTGTTCTAAACTTCAAATTTTTCTCTTTTTAATAGAAATATTTAGGATAAAACATTGAAATTTGTGAACTACCAATTTTCAATGATTAATTGTTACTTTAACTTGAACGGTTCGGTAACAATAAAACCAACTCAAGACCCCAATATATTTATTTATTTATTAAATAGGCATTGTAATAATTTGGAGTATTATTTTACAGTATTGTTCTTATTAATTCACCCTAGATTTTATTTTTTTTACCTATGAGCCACAAGTCGTAGTCATTTCTTCCTCTGTTATTTGAGTTTTTTCTTTCTTTTTACTAGTCTTGCTTCTCTTCTAATCAAAAAAAAAATGTTGGCATTCTATATCAATTGATTGATCAATTTACTAGTTACTGCATTGATTCTTGCAAGATATATGATGAATATCATTTACAGAATAGTTTGAAAAAGTTACAAGAACTTTTGTTCGAAGGTTTTAAGTCTTTGTAAACCAACTCCAACACATTAATAAAATTAAAAAAATCCCTAACTCCAACATAAACTGAACCAAGTTAAAACCATGTCGAATGAAACCGAACCAAACACAAACTAAGCTAAACTAATTTTGGCTAGAATTCATCGAAAATTTTACTAAAAAATGAATCAACTAAAACCGACCCTGACCCAAACCAAATCCGATAAAAACCGAAATGAAAACCGCTAGTTTAGTTCAAGCGGTGGTGGGTGGAATAACATCTGTCAGGTCTCGGTTTAATCTAGGAAAGAGCATTCCACTTTGTTGTTAAATTGCAAATTCATGATCATAAACACTTTTTTTATCCATAACCCTTATACTAAAACAAAAATGTTACTTTAATATTATAGGGCGGAGAAAGTATTATAAACAACCGTCCATTCTCCGAGAATCTTATTTGATGTCACCACTCTTGTGGATCAATTTTCTAAGATCTTAGAATTTTTCCATTTCAGTGGGTTCTATAGTTTTATTTTAATTTCAATTATCTCTAACACACCAATTCCAAACAAAGCAACAGTGGTATTTGATTTAGCCCTTAATACCAATTAATATTTTAAGCTTTAAGCAACCTCCCAAATTAATAAAATTACAAATTGTAACAAAAAATAAATAAATAGTACAACCATTTATCATAATAAGTGTGAGATCGCATTAATTTTAAATACATGATATTAACATGACAACAGAACATTCTTATCTTCACATAATATGAAATAACTTATCCATCATTTTCTTAGCATTGTTTAAAATACGTATTAGTTGTCTTTAATCATCTTTGATGTCACTAACCCTCAAAAACAAACTGAATAGTCTAAATAATTGGCGGTTTGGGCGGCAACCAATGGTGACCTGCCACGTATAGTAGAGGCAACAACAACATTACATAACCTCTTTGCTATATAAAGTCGAGCATTAACATACCCAAAACACACAGAAAATAGAAAGAGTTTGTAATCAACCAAAAGTCAACAAAAGTTTATTGGGTTATCGGGTCGGGTCAAAAATGGTAAAGATTGAAATTGGAAGTATTGGTGACTCCTTTAGTGTGGCGTCTCTTAAGGCTTACTTGTCTGAATTTATCGCAACTCTTCTCTTCGTGTTTGCTGGCGTTGGCTCTGCTCTTGCTTTTGGAAAGCTCACATCCGATGCACCCTTGGACCCGGCTGGTCTTATCGCTGTGGCAGTGGCTCACGCCTTTGCCCTTTTCGTCGGTGTTTCCATAGCCGCTAACATCTCCGGTGGACACCTTAACCCTGCCGTGACACTCGGTCTTGCCGTCGGCGGTAACATCACACTCATCACCGGTTTCTTCTACTGGATTGCTCAGTGCCTTGGCTCCATCGTCGCTTGTCTCCTCCTTGTCTTCGTTACCAATGGCGAGGTACACAAAAACATACTTATTTCTTCAATACTATTTAAGTCATGAGTTATGTGTTTTGATTCTGAATGTTTTGTATCTTTGTTCAAACGACCGTGATTAAAAAATGTTATGGCGGTCCAAAGATCCGGTTTGAATGATAACGTATGCATTAACCGAGATTGTGTTTTATTTCCGGTTATGTAGAGCGTACCAACCCATGGAGTAGCAGCCGGTTTAGGACCCGTTCAAGGAATAGTGATGGAGATTGTGGTGACCTTTGCTCTGGTCTACACAGTGTACGCCACGGCTGCGGATCCAAAGAAGGGATCGCTTGGGACCATCGCTCCGATTGCAATTGGTTTCATCGTTGGTGCCAACGTCCTCGCCGCCGGTCCCTTCAGCGGTGGCTCTATGAACCCGGCCAGGTCATTCGGACCAGCTGTTGTCAGCGGTGACTTCTCTCAGTTATATATCTACTGGGTGGGCCCACTTTTCGGTGGTGCACTCGCCGGACTCATCTACGGTGACGTCTTCATCGGATCTTACGCTCCAGTTCACAGCACAGAAAGCTACCCTTGATCAGTCCTCTATGGTTTTAATATGTTTGGCTTCTTAAGCCCTCACTATTTGCTTTTTGTTGTGTGTAATGTTTGGTCCAGTTTCTTCCCAAAATGAATGACTGAATTTGAACGTGGAAAGAAATATCAAAGTTGTATTTTGTTGGTTTAAATTTTAAAATAAGAATTGTATATTCTCAGAATTTCGTTTTATGTGATCACCGATCAGTAGACATATAGCTAGCTATATGGCTTCTACTTACTTTGATATGTTAATCCTACCAAAAATATTTGGTAAACTTAGGTCGGGACAAAAAACCTGAATCTGAAACCCGACCCGGAATGGATTTGAAAAATCTGGTTCGGATCAGATTTGGATATGCTCATTTTATCTAATGGGTTCTTGTACTCATATACTTGTGGGTATTGATTGGTTTTGGATATTATCCAAAAACTGATTGGATACCTGAATACCCGAACCAAATACACTAACATATATAGAAGCATTTGGTAATTTTTGGGTATTTTAACACATTTCGAGAATTTTACTATTAATTTTTTTTACAAGTCCGAGTACTTTTGCTATTTCTTGGATATTTTAGCATATTTTGGATAAAATTTATTAAATTTGGGTTCAATACACCCGAGAATCAGCTACACCAAAATGGTACTCAATTTTTTTTTTTGAGTTTTTATAGGTATTCATTTCTTACAACCGAACTGATCCAAATCCGAGTAGAACCGACCCAAATTCAATCCAAAACTCTATGAGTAATACAAGTCCAAATTTTTTATACGTCAAAGAACCAAATCCGATCGGTTTCCAACCCGAATATCCGATTGCCCATACCTAAATAAACTCATTTTATAATCGAAAATAGCAAAAAAACTACCGCTTTTTGATACTCCAATTGCCGGAGTATCAGTATACTCCTAATCCTTGTTGACATTGTACTTCTCTCCTAAATTTTGAATAAATGATATTTTAAAATTTTATTTTATATTTAAATGGATATTAAAATCACATTGAACGCCGGATTCATTTTAATGACCGACCTGGTTAACTAGTTATTTTAAGAGCAAATGAAAAATTCAATTAATTTTTTGTGGAATCTTTCAAATATATGTTTGTAAGGTTGACAAACAAAAAAGATTCTAAAATAAAAATATCTCAAAATTTCTCAAAAATAATTTGTAAAAGGGCTAATAGTTTCCTCTAGAAGGGCTATACATAAATCCCATTAAAAGCCCATTCAAATTCCTAGACTCAAGCTACACAAACAAGTTGTTGGTCGTATTGGTTAGAGACATTTTTTTGTTTAATAAACTGTTTGAGTACTCAACTCAAGTGATAAATAGTAATACTAGAAAGACATTAAAAAAATGTATTGTTAATCTGTGAGATGTTGTTTTTAAAGGAGACTAAAAATTGTAGAAACGTGGCGGTGGATTTACAAGAATGGTTGGATTTTGGTAATGTATATACAGTTAATTTGGTTGGGCTTAGTGGAGGTCTTGCTTTGTTTTGAAAGAATAATATTAGTATCAAGTTTCTTTATGTAGATAAGAACCTGTTGGATTTGCATGTGCAGTTTGGAGATTTGGAGTTTTTTGTAACGTGTGTATATGGGGACCCGGTGTTTAAGGGAAGGGCTCAGGTATGGGAAAGACTGACCAGAATAGAGGTTTTCAGGAAGGATTGCTAGTGCATGGTAGGTGACTTTAATGACATTCTGAGCAATGCTGAAAAGTTAGGAGGTCCGAGGAGAAGGGATCCTTCCTTCAAATCGTTCAAGGATATGATTTCGGGGTGTGAACTTTTGGAATTACCAAGTAAAGGCAATGGTTTTACATGGGGAGGCATGCGGTCTGAATTCTGGATCCAATCAAGGCTGGAAAGGTGTTTGGAAATAAAGATTGGTTCAATACATTTCTGGCTTCTAATCAAACCTTCCTAGCTAAAAGGGGTTCTGATCACAGACATGTTTTGGTGAGTTTGGTGGAATCGAAGGAAACATATAGAGGGAGTTTCAAGTTCGATAAAAGATTTCTGAACAAGCCAGTGGTTAAGGAAGCAATCTCAAAGGTCTGGAACGGTGCTGGCACAAGCAGTGGAGTAAATGTTTCCGAGAAGCTGAGGAGATGCAGGAAAGCTTTGAGCAAATGGAAAAAGGAAAACTCCTTAAATGCGAAATATTACATCTCCTTTTTCCAACAAGAGCTTGAAAATGAGCAGTCAGCAAGTTTTCCCAATTCGATGAAGATATGGGATATTAAATACAATATGTGTAAGGCATATAGAAAAGAAGAAGAATATTGGCGTCAAAAATCACAAGAGAAATGGGTTCAAGGAGGTGATAAGAACACCAAGTTCTTTCATGCATCGGTGAAGGCTAACAGAGGGAAGAAAAAGATAGAGAAACTGAAAGATATCAACGGGAACATGCAAAGAGCTGAAGCATCTAAAGGCGAGGTATCGGTGGCTTACTTTCAAGATCTGTTTACTTGCTCCAACCCGGATAACTTTCAGGATTTATTCTATGACTTTGTTCCAAGAGTAAAAAATCATATGAATGTTTTTCTGTCAAAAACAGTCACCAAAGAGGAAGTTTATGAGGCTGTGTTTTCAATTAGAGCATCTAGTGCCCCAGATGCTGATGGCTTCACATGTCTGTTCTTCCAGAAATTCTATAGGAGAGATAGTGACTAAAGAAGTACATGAGTTTTTCAACTCTGGTAAGCTTCCGGTGGAATGGAATTACACTCACCTTTGTTTGCTCCCAAAGACGAAAAATCCAACTCAGTTAAGTAATTTAAGACCAATCAGTTTATGCTCTGTGCTTTATAAGATCATTGTTAAAGTCATAGTGAAGAGGATACAGCCGTTTCTAGCCGAGATAGTATCCCCTAATTAGTCTGCGTTTGTTGCAGATCGACTCATTTCTGACAACATTTTAATCGCACAGGAACTGGTACATGGTCTCAGAACGCATGCTTCGATATCCAAGGAGTTCATGGCTGTCAAATCTGACATGTCCACAGCCTATGATAGGGTTGAATAGAGTTGAAGGAGCTTCTCTCGGCTTTGGGTTTTCATACAGGATGGATCTCATGGGTCATGCAATGCGTGTCTACAGTCACATACTCAGTTATGATTAATGAACAACCTTATGGATTGATTACTCATGGTAGAGGTTTACGTCAAGGAGATCCTTTGTCTCCTTTCCTTTTCGTTTTATGCACTGAAGGGCTTACCCATTTAATAAATAGAGCTGAAAGTCAAGGACTGATGAATGGGATTCAATTTTCTCAAGAAGGGCCAGCGGTTCACCATTTGCTTTTTGCAGACGACAGTCTGTTCCTGTGTAAAGCAGATTTAGAACAATGTGAAGTCCTAAGTCAGATTTTGAAGACATATGGGGATGCTACTGGGCAAAAAATCAATCTCCTCAAGTCATCTATCACAAGTCATCTATCACCTTTGGATCTAACATTGACAAAAACCGGAAGGTACCCGTGCAAACTCGTTTGGGCATTTTTAATGAGGGTGGGGCTGGAACTTATTTAGGACTCCCTGAGTGTTTCAGTGGATCAAAGATAGAGATGTTGGCATATATCAAAGATAGACTCAAATCAAGGCTGTCAGATTGGTTTGCAAGAAATCTTTCGCTTGGTGGGAAGGAAGTACTCATTAAGGCAGTGGCAATGGCAATGCCTGTGTATGCTATGTCATGCTTCAAATTGCCTAAAACAACAACATACAATCTGACGAGTGCAATATCTGAGTTTTGGTGGAATTCTTTTGAACATAAAAGAAAAATTCATTGGGTTAGTTGGGATAAACTTTGTCTATCTAAAGAAAATAGAGGCCTCGGGTTTAGAGATATTCAAGGGTTCAATCAAGCCTTACTAGCCAAACAAGCATGGAGGCTGCTCAAAGAACCAAACTGTCTGTTAGCAAAGATTATACAACGCAAATACTTTGAAGTTGGAGAATTTCTTGAAGCTCAGATTGGTGACAGACCTTCATTTGCATGGAGGAGTATAATCCATGGGAGAGAGCTACTAGCAAAATGATTAAGAAAGAATATTGGGAATGGTAACTCTGTCTGGGTATGGACTGATCAATGGATAAATGATGGAGGATGGAGGGCTCCGTACAATAGACAACAGAGCATGGACCTCATGCTTAGAGTAAAAGACCTCATTGATTTCCCCAATAATCGTTGGAACAAACAAGTGCTTGATGAATTTTTCTTCTCTGGAGATGTAGATCGCATTTTGAAGCTCAAAATAGTGCCAAGGAAAGACGATTTCTGGTCCTGGGAACATAACAGAAGTGGTGCGTACTCTGTCAAGTCAGGTTACTGGATGGCATCCAAAGAAAATCATTTAGAGCTTCAGCAAGAAGCAATGGCCCAACCATCTCTTAATGGAGTCAAAAGTCACATATGGACTCTCTTGACTGCGCCGAAAATAAAACTTTTTATTTGGCGAGCTATGAGTGGAGCATTACCGGTGGTGCAATCATTGGAGGTTAGAGGGATGAAAATAGATCCTAGATGCCAAATATGTGGAAATGAAGGAGAAACGGTGAATCACGCGCTGTTCACATGTATCCGTGCTAGACAGTTATAGGCTCTATCGTCTTATTCTTATCCCAATGGTGGGTTTGATGACTTGTCCCTCTTCTCCAATTTACATTACCTTTTCAAAACATGGATGAACTTGGCATTTCCCCTTGAGGTTAGACGTCTCTTTTCTTGGATTCTTTGAAGGATTTGGAAGAATCGGAATACCTTCATCTATGAGGCGAGAAGTTTTTGTCCGTTGGATTCGGTGACAAAAATTAAAGAAGACATGGATTTCTGGTTTTCTGCTCAACAAGTGGCGGATGAGATTGAAAGTGAGGTCATCGATGAGGAAAGAAGAGGTTTGGAAATTTGGAAACCTCCTTTAGAAGGTTTTTTGAATGCAACATCGGTGGTTTCTGGGCAAAAGGAAAGAACATTGGAGGGTGTGCATGGGTGTTTAGAGATTCGTATGATGTGGTGCTGATGCATAATCGGAGATCTTTTGCTAATATGAAATCCAGAGAAGATACCCTTCTTCAGAGTCTTCTGTGGTCCATAGGTAGTATGATCACTCATCATTTCTCTAACATCATTTTTGCATCTGAGGATATCACTCTTATTCATGCAGTTAATAGGCCATCGGCGTGGCCTTCCTTTACCTACCATTCAGATAGGGTTCTGTCTGCTTTGGAGGCTTTGAATGGGTGGAAATTGACCTTTGAAAAGGCAGCATCGAATAGAGGAGCTGATCTCATTGCTCAGAGTGTTCTTAGTTAGTGCCTCTTTCTCGCAGTCTTATGTGGCGACTGATGGTTCTGAGTGGCTCTATGTACTCTTTGACTCTGAGATGGTTTTTTCTTCTTCTTAGATATATAACTTTTGCTTAGTTTAGTGTGGCATGTTTATGTCAACTATTTTTTGGTACGGTTAGTGTGAGGTTTCCTTCACTAATTGTCGCAGCCTTAGTGATACTAAGGGCTGATTATATAAACCTTCTTTTCTAATGAAATTCCACATGACAAAAAAATAAAAAATAATCCGTGAAACCAATTCAAACGGTAGAGTACATTTATAGAAGAACGAAGTGGTCTTTTTTACGTATGATTATTATTATTTGAAAGAGCTGGTCGGTTACAGGGAATGAATCGTGTGAGAGCCGTCCGCTCAAAAGACAAAAATACTCTCAAACCAATGCATATGTTGCCTCTTTGTGGTTTTACAAACCGTCCCACCAGATTTAGATATTACCTGAATTCATGGACAATGTTCTTAACCACAATATTATCTATCCTCTCTATATATAAGAACATGGAGACGAGTTCTAAATCTCTAAGACTCTTACGGTAATTTATTTAACACAATCAGATCATTTGTGAGTCCGCACGTACTTTTGCATCTTGTGGTTTTGAATAATTCTTGTTCATAAAAAAAGAAAAGAAAAAGAAAAAAGATTCTCTTATTGTAAATTTGTTTTATGCTCTTTCCTCTTCTTTTCCACCTGCGTCAACATCATCCTTTTTCATTTTTTTTTTTCAGTTTACAGTTCATTTCCATGTTTTAATTCTGAAACACAAAGCTGGTTCTCTGTTTTGGTCACATGATTTTGATCAGAATATAACTCTTTCCTCTTGTGATCCCACGTCATCTTTTCATATTCAAGAAAAGTTCGTTTTCAATCAGAATATTCATCATCATCATCTGCGGTAGATTTAATTAGGAGAAAATGGAAAGTGGATTTTATTCAGATTGGAAAGATACTTCTTCTTCTTCGTTGTTTGGATCAGAGAATATGGAGGAAGAGTTGGAAGATGGAATTCTAAGAGCTGAAGAGCTTTTTTCATCGATTCCTCAGCCTCAGACACCAAAGGAACCAATGGAGTTTTTGTCTAGATCCTGGAGTCTCTCTACTTCTGAAATCTCCAAAGCACTTGCTCTCAAACATAGACAACAACAAGAACAGTTTTGTGTTGCCCAAAACACTACCTCTGTTATGTTCCCTGATGCTGCTGCAGATCCACTCGTGGTAAGACATCTTTTAAACCAATCCATCCCAGTTTTTTTCTTTTTCCAACAAGTTCTCTGGTTTATGGAGAGCCTTAAAAGTCAAAGACTATAAATTTTTTTTAGTATATGTCCATTTCACCACTTCCCAACATAGTTCTTGGGAATTGGAGTGGATAAAACATTGTGGACTTTTTTTTCTTCATAATTTAAAAAACTCTGGGAATTTTGATTTTAGGCTGGGAAGATTATGAACTCTGTTGGCACACGTAGAGCAGGGGCATTATCTAAATGGTTTCACCACCAGAAGGAACACAGCAGCAACAGCACTACCATCAATCTCAAGAAGAAAGACAAAGCACGGATTGAGAACGCCCATGTGCATTCAGCCGTCTCTATAGCGGCTCTGGCTGCAGGTTTAGCCTCTGTGACATCTGCAAGCAATTGCAAAGGTTCAGGATCCAAGATGGCACTGGCTTTAGCCTCAGCCACTGAACTGTTAGCTTCACACTGTGTTGAGATGGCTGAGCAGGCCGGTGCTGAGCGTGCACGTGTTGCTTCCACGATTAGGTCTTCTGTGGACATCCACAGCCCCGGTGATCTCATGACTTTAACAGCCGCTGCAGCAACTGGTAAGGCGTTGTTGTAGCTTCACAAGGCTTCTGGCTTCGTTGGTATATATATTTGATCTGATTTTGGTTAAATTGGCACTAGCTTTGAGAGGAGAAGCAGCTCTAAAGGCGAGGCAGCCAAAGGAAGTAAGGAAGAACGCAGCTATTGCACCTTTCGAGAGAAGCTTCTCTGACTCTCGTTGGCATTCCAATTTTCAGTTCAGATTGGAAGAACCAAATCTTCCATTTGAAGGTGAACTCATGCAATGCGCGCGAAATGGTAATTCTCTTCCGTCTGTGAGACTCTGATCAATTGTAGAGTTCACTGAGATAAGACAGAGAGCTTAACTCTTCTTCCTTGTGCTTTAACTCACAGGAGTGCAGCGAAGCAAGCGTGTCTGTGTTTATATCAACAAGAAGTCTCAGGTACAACAGCTTTGATTAGTATCCGTAACAGACAACACATCTAGTCCACTTCTGATCCAATGCTCATTACGCTACTTATGATTTTGCAGGTAATGATCAAACTCAAAAGCAAACATGTTGGAGGGGCATTCTCAAAGAAGATAAAATGTAAGCATTTCCGAATCTGTCAGTTTAGATAAATTACCCGAAAGAAAGACATTCTGAACCTCGTGTTCCTTTTTGAAGGCGTTGTATATGGAGTCTGCGATGAGAAATCAGCTTGGCCTTACAGGAAAGAGAGGGAGAATTCAGAAGAAGTCTACTTTGGTCTAAAAACCGGACAAGGTCTTTTAGAGTTCAAGTGCAAGAGCAAGATTCACAAGCAGAGATGGGTTGACGGGGTTCAGTCTCTTCTCCGCCAAGTAAATTGCTTTGAGGCTGCCAAATGCTCGCTGGGATCTCTGAGTCTCACCGGTCACTCGTGATGCAGGAACCTGTATATATTTTATTATACGCATCCACATTTTTGCAGTTGTGAGGTATTTGCAAAAACTGGCAATGTACAATCTCAGTCTCTGTAACCTCAGAAGACTTTTGGATAAAACACAGCAGGTTGTTCAAATGATCACACCAAGTGGTAGGAACCTATTGCTATGTATAGAAAGACATCAGAAGAGAATGATGTAACTCAATCTCAATTGAACCTTTTATTTCCATTGATTCAATTTCTAATTTGCCTAGCTGAAACATTGACATATAAGCTATGAAAAATCAAAAATCATAAAGAGAAGTGGTATGTATAACCTTTCTGGTGTGTGGTTCATATAAATAATCATGTGAGAGATTTTTTTTTAGGCCAATTAGAAAACGACAGTCTTCTGTGTGCCATAAGGTAATACCCGCAGTTCGCAGTAAGATTTTATAGCTCTCATGAGGCACTTTTTCTCGAGGTCTTCTGATTTCTGGACAAAGCTCGTCAAATTGTCTCTGTGGGAAACTCTCTCAACCTGCAAAACTCAAGTTGAGACGCTGCTGAAGAACAATGCAACCCTCAGAACAAATAAACTAGTTGGGAGATGAATCACCATTTGTTCAATGATAGGACCTGAATCAAGTTCCTCTGTAACAAAGTGAGTTGTTGCACCAATTAGTTTCACACCTGCATCAAATGCCTACCAGCAGAATCTAGAAGAATAAGAGACAGGAACGAGCATTGAGAGATAAAGACGAGACTATATATAGATAACTCATCCGAGGTAGAGCTATCAAAGAACTCAGTAACCTGTTTCGCCGGATTCCGCCCCTTGAATGATGGCAAGAGACCATGATGTATGTTGATTACATCTTTTCCATAACCTTTCAAGAAGTTACCGGATAGTACCTGTCAAAAGAAAATGTTCCAGTTGATAACATCGGTCCAAATAATAACTAATGCTATAAACTTTCTTCTGTTAATAAACCTCTTCCTAGAAAGAAGTATAAATTCAAAGCAAGAACCACTTGAGGAAAAAACATGTTTCATTTTTGGGTTAAACTAGAGAAGACACAAGTAAACTGTAATGAAGCACTTTAATCAGAATGAGCTTAGGATGGAACTTAAAAATCTGATATACCTGCATGTATCTAGCAAGAACTAGAAAATCGGTATCCTTAACCAATTCATAAATCTCTTCTTCTATTTTGTTCTGATCGGTTGTTTGCAAATAATGATAAGAGATGCCATGCCTCTGGAGAAACCGCATGATATGGGTGTTTGGAGCTCTTTCATGATTACTGATACACAAAATATTCCACAATCAGTAGTCATACATGTATACTTAATCTATCCATTTAGTCCATTGAGAAGAGTTATAGGTAAACCTTATGACACATGTTATATCAACAGGAAGCTTTCCGTCCTGCCATTTATGTAACATTTCAACCAGACAATGATCCTACAGACAGAAGAATCACACAGCTTCAGGAAAAGAACACAAGAGGACACATCACAAAAGGATCTTCGTGACATATACAATTTACCTGCTTAGACAGTAGAAGAGCTATCTTGTATTTGGGGTCTAAAGAGGGCACTCGTACAACTGAGCTCAAAGCACTGAATTTTTGTGCAATAGTTTGAAAATCTGCATCCATCTGGCTCCTCGGCCATTTTAGTGGATCAAATGTAAACTCACTGCCCAAGAAATGACATTTTCATCACAACTAAACCCAAAAATAGAAACTTTTCCAATCTGTAAAAACGTAAACAGTACTCACTTTGAAGACATTGGTTCAGAAATTAAACCAAGAGAATCTATTGAAGTAGTATCAATTAAAGGCGAGATTTTTAAAATGAAAAAGTTGGGAACTTTACCTTCTAGAGTAGAAGACGTTTCTGTTTTCAGGAACAAAAACATCGTAACCAAGAATGTTCCCGCCCTTTGCAGCAATGCAATCAGATAATTTGGCAACAATCCCAACGTCATCCTAAACTTCAAAGATTGGATTCAATTAGATTAGCACCATATATATAAGAGGGAATATATCAATGATAATCGATTCATATACGTACCGGGCAGTGGAAGACGTGGACGCCGGGAACGAGAACGGGTGAAACAGAGGAATCGAGTGACTTGCCGTGAAATTGAGAAGATTTAAAGGACCATTTTGTAAATGATCTTAAAGCTGTGGCGGAGAGACATGAGGTGGCGGAGACTCTTCGTATCATTGCCGCTATTTCTTCTCGCACTCTTTCGAATCGGACTCATCCATTGTTTTACTCATCCTCACCTTTTTATCCTTCGATGCTGCGTTCTCTCTGTTTTTTTGTTATTCACATATCATCCCGAAATTTTTTAGAGCACAACTCAAAACTCCACAAAATAGTTTTTACTGTTTGTTACTTCATGGATGATTAGTAAAAAAAAACGTAGTATATTTATATCATTTTTGTTTGTATAACATCAATTTCCTAATGAAAATACTCATCAAATATAATTTTTTACATATTGTCAACTATATTAATCTCTTACTCTTAAGTCTTAACAGTATTTTTTAAAAATATGTATTTACAACTATATTTTCTTAAGTTGAAAATATTTTATAGTGTTGCGTTTTTCAACAACAAAAAAGTGAAAGATGTAATGTGCATCATTATCAAATGGGCATTTCTTAATCGATGGCCTTTTCCTAAAGTATGGCCATTAAACCCAAATTTTCAAAAGGAAAAAAATAAAATATAATTTGGGCAGCCAGCCATATCCTCTTATACCAATATTGCATCTGCAGTTATATATCCTACTTTTACATGTTCTACTTGTACTGTAGATATGTTCTGTACTCTTTTTGGTAAATATGACTCATCATTAAATAAAATTGTGTCCTCGCCAAATAGGTCTCATCCTAGAAAAATATCACTTACCCAAAAAGAATACATTGAGATAGGCCGGTCCCATCGTCCATCGACGTCGTTTAACCCAAAGCAAGGGAGAGAGAGACTGGAGAGAGAGACTGAGAGAGTCAGAGAGCTCAGACGTTTGTTAATGGCAGATGATAAGGACTTAGCGATTGCCAAGTATGGAATCGTAGGGATTGGTATGATGGGAAGAGAACATCTCATCAATCTTCACCATCTTCGAGACCAAGGCCTCGCCGTCGTTTGTATCGCCGATCCTCACCCTCCCTCACAGCTCCTAGCCATTGAACTCGCTCGATCTTTTGGTTGGGAACTCAAGGTATTCTTAATTCCTGGAGCAGTCATACAAATCATCATCAAGCTTTAGAATTACAGTACTTGAGTTAGAGCAGATCCTTGTGAAGTGTTTATAATGTTCTTGTGGATGATTGTTTGGTTCATAGTCTTATTAAATTCTTTGCTATTGGAAGAACTTAGGCATTGGTATACTCAGGAGTTGAGATTTTACCCGTTGTTGTGATTAAAGGTTTTCTCGGGACACGAAGAGTTGCTAAAGAGTGAGATGTGTGACGTGATCGTCGTATCTTCTCCAAATATGACTCATCATCAGATTCTTATGGACATTATCAATTACCCAAAACCGCATCATGTTCTTGTTGAGAAGCCTTTATGCACCACAGTTGCTGATTGCAAACAGGTCATTTTTCTTTTTCTTTTTGTACCAAATCTTGCGGAGTCTGATGGATCAATTCATCAAACGTTATCTGAACTCAGGTTCTGGAGGCTTCAAAAAAGAGGTCAGATATGGTGGTGCAAGTTGGATTAGAATACAGATACATGCCACCAGTAGCTAAGCTAATAGAAAAAGTAAAAGGCAGAGATTTTGGTAATGTCAAGATGGTTGCAATTCGAGAACATAGATTCCCTTTCTTGGTTAAGGTAAGCTCATGTGTAGTGTTTATGCTTCCCATTTTATATGATTGCTGAGAGAATACATCACTAGGTGAACAACTGGAATAGATTCAATGTGAACACTGGAGGGACCTTAGTGGAGAAATGCTGTCACTTCTTTGATCTAATGAGGCTCTTTGCCGGTGCGAATCCTATCTGTGTGATGGCTTCTGGAGGCATGGATGTGAATCACAAGGATGAAGTTTATGATGGAAAGGTACATTATAATCCCAAATTACACCCAATCAATGTGTTGTGAGTTTCATTCTGTATCTTTCTCTGTGATATAGGTGCCTGATATTATTGATAACGCATATGTTATAATTGAGTTTGACAATGGGTGTCGTGGGATGCTCGATCTTTGCATGTTTGCTGAAGGAAGCAAAAACGAGCAAGAAATTTCTGTGACAGGTGACATTGGAAAGGTGAGTACTTTTGAAAATTTATGAGCTCTTTTTGTGTGTGCGCGTATCTATGCATTTGGTGTGATAGGATTTTGAGTATGAAATGAAAAAACAGAGCTGGTGTTCTTTGTTTTGTATTGAATTTACTGGCATTATTCTCAAAATTACATATTTACCATCTAATCTCCAAATCACATGGCATACCTTCATGCTCATCTAAATATCACCCACTGAAGCTGGAGCTCTTGCATATAGGAAAAATAAGAATAAAGAGGCAGAGAAGATGAACATAGAGTGTTCTCAGACCATTTCTTTGGATTTTTTTCATCTGAACTAGGAGTTTTGAGTTGGGTCAATATTTCTTTCCAACTCACTTGACAAGCATATTGCAGGGCGAGGCTCTTGTTCCAGAGGGCATAGTTCGATTTGGCAGTCGTGCAGAAGGAAGAGAACACGTTCAAACGATAAAAGCCGAGGATGAAAGAATAAAGTAAGATCTATTCATCTACTACATATTGTCTTGCAGTCTTACAATGTAGAGTCTCACATCACATCACATGATGGTTACTCAGATATGAAGGGTTGCATCACGGGTAAAGTTACTTGGAACACCTAACCTTCTTATCAGCAATCAGAGGTGAAGGCAAAGCAGCTGTTGATTTGGAAGACGGATTGATGGCTGTTTCCATAGGAGTTGCTGCACAGCTCTCCATTGAGGAGTGCCGCTATGTAACCATTGACGAGGTCTTGTGAGTTGTGACTGGCATGAGAGGAGTAGCAGCTCTAAAGGCGAGGCAACACTATTTTAGACCTTTGTATTATTACTGTTCATATGTTTGCCATACTGATACAACTGTTTATTGTAAAGATAAGCCCAGGCTCAATCTTATCTTTGTTCTTTGTGTTCAAGCTTCTATTAGTATAGTTTGGATTGAAATAGCGACGATGAGTTTTTCCAACTTATTGTCTAGCTTGCCAATGGGTGTACTAGATCAATCATGCCTCCTCAAGCTATATTGAATCATTATAACCGAAAATTTAGTTAAAAATGATCTATATATTTTTGAATTCAAATAACTTACACCAAATTAAATTCGGATAAACAATATTTTAGAGAATTTAAAATGTGTTTGATTGAAAATCATATGTGAACAAAAAAAAGAATGTACCATACCATAGGGTTTGATTTTATACTTCTAGTTATTATTTCCAGAAACCAACAAAATTGAACCGGAATCGACCCGAAGAATCTACTCTCTTTTTGGGTGTAATTTAAACCGGTTATAGAAATAAAAATAGGAGTGGTGAAGTGCAAACCGATTGATAAAATTCGCAGTGGCGCGTTTTTGTCTTCATTTTCGGAACTCTTGTACCGATCGCTCAATTTTCAAATTCTAAACTGTAGAGCGAAAATGGAAGACGACGGAGGAGAGAGGTCGAGCTTTGTCGCCGGCCTAATTGAAAACAGAGCCAAAGAGGTAAGTTCGGATTCTCTAGTCCGCGGTTTCGGCAGGACTATGAATCTGATTTGTGTTCTCTTCGGGTCTCCATTTCGCGACGACGATTTCTGGATTCGTTTTCATATCTTGAGAATTTTGTTATTCGCAAAGTATTTCGATCGTGATGCTGGATTCAATTTTTAATTTCTCTGTTCAGGTTGGAATGGCTGCTTTTGACTTAAGATCGGCTTCACTGCATCTATCTCAGTATATAGAGACGAGCAGCTCATATCAAAACACGAAGACGCTGTTGCGTTTCTACGATCTGTCTGTGATAATTGTTCCTCCAAACAAATTAGCAGCCGATGGCATGGTTGGCGTATCAGAGCTGGTGGATAGATGTTATAGCACCGTTAGGAAGGTGAAATTTTCTGTGCCATGGATAAATGTTTCCGTACAAATTGGGAAATCAATGTATATGTCTATGGCTATAGCAGAATCAGTTAACTGCTACTATCATCTCTTCTTGCAGGTTGTGTTTGCCCGTGGCTGTTTTGATGACACTAAGGTTGATCCAGGAACCACTAATTGTACAAACATTCATTGATCCTTGTAGTCATGTATTTCTAATTGGATATGCTTTTTTGGTTATATGTTTTAGGGTGCCGTGCTAATACAAAACTTGGCTGCAGAAGAACCTTTGGCGCTTGGTTTAGACACTTACTATAAGCAGCATTATCTCTCATTGGCTGCTGCTGCTGCTACAATCAAATGGTGTCTACATCCTGAACTTTTTGCCTCAGTACATTATCAATTTGGTTTTTTTGAAATACTGAGTTTTGGTTGTGTCATGAGCAGGATAGAGGCGGAAAAGGGTGTGATAGTCACCAACCACTCACTGAATGTATGTATTTAGTTATGTACAATTCTCAAATTCTTGGTTGTAAAAGTTGTATATGCAGTAATTCCACAATTTCTTGCAAAATGAGTAATTGTTTCTGTTCTTTTTTTTTCTTGGATAAGATGTTTCTTCTTTGGTTTAACCATGTCTTTGCTGCTGAAGGGTGCTGACAGTTTTTTTTGTGAACTGTGATGCTTATGCCTAGGTAACTTTTAATGGATCATATGATCACATGAATATCGATGCAACTAGGTATGATCTTGATATTATTTCATGCTCCTAGTCTGTTAAAGTTTAGAGCGCTTTAGCTTCAAAACTATACATCGTTATGTTTTATTGTTTGCTTGATTTGATTGTAGTGTTGAGAATCTGGAAATCATTGATCCATTCCATAATGCACTTTTGGGCACTAGCAACAAAAAGAGGAGTTTGTTCCAGATGTTCAAGACAACAAAAACAATTGGCGGGTATTTGGAAACTCATTTTAGAGTTGTAATTACTAATAGAGACCTCTTTGTTTCTTGTATATAAGTTTGGCATTTCAGCATTCTAATTGTAATATTCATAGTAATGTTCTTCAGTCATTTGCATATTGCATTGTTTTTTTAACTCACTGGTCACTTTATTTCATGCATGATATGTTGGTCAGGACTAGGCTTCTTCGTGCCAACTTGTTGCAGCCTCTGAAAGATATTGAAACTATTAACACTCGCCTGGACTGCCTGGTTAGTATAGCTATGATTAGGGTATCATATTTTCTAATGAACTTCTTAACACATATCATTCAATTTCCGTGTTGTTAAATATGTTGATTCACAGAGGTTGATCATTGTGCAGCTAGCGGAAATTTTCCATTGTATGATGATGCATTACAGCATTAATCAATAATCATAAAGAAAAATTCTTCTCCTTGTAACTGCAGGATGAATTGATGAGCAATGAACAACTATTCTTTGGGCTTTCACAGGTTTTACGTAAATTTCCAAAAGAGACTGGTAAGTAATTAAGAGAAAAAGTGGGAAGATCCTGAACTTTTCCCGTTGCATTCAGTATATTGAGTTGGTTCTTTTTATAATCACATCAACTCAAGAGATTCCTGACCATCATCCACAACTTTCAGATCGAGTTCTTTGTCATTTCTGCTTCAAGCCAAAGAAAGTCACAGAAGCGGTCATAGGTTTTGATAATACCAGAAGGAGCCAAAACATGATTTCAAGCATTATCTTACTGAAGACTGCACTGGATGCTTTGCCTCTACTTGCAAAGGTGTTTTTCTATCTCATTTTGTTATCAGTTTTTTCGCTTGATTTAGCAATTATGTCTATGACCTACCCTAACCTTAGTCGCGCTCTGTCCCATGTAAAAATGCAGGTTCTGAAGGACGCAAAATGTTTTCTCCTTGCCAACGTTTACAAGTCTGTGTGTGAAAATGATAGATATGGTACCATCAGAAAAAAGTACGCCATTAGTAGATGTTAACTATGATCTTCGTTTCTGGAAGTCCTTTCCATGTCATCCTTTAAGGTTTCGAAGTAACTGGACTCTTTATCCTCTTTTTGTTTCAGAATCGGAGAAGTTATTGATGATGATGTTCTCCATGCGCGGGTTCCTTTTGTTGCCCGCACACAGCAGTGTTTTGCTTTAAAAGCCGGAATTGATGGATTTTTGGATATTGCAAGGAGAACCTTCTGTGATACTAGTGAAGGTGAACCAAGAATATGCTTCATTTTGTATTATCACTGATTTTTCCTTTTACAAATCTGTCCAGCTAATCTAAAATCTTGAAAACACTAACAGCAATACATAATCTGGCCAGTAAGTATCGTGAGGAATTCAACTTGCCAAATCTAAAACTCCCTTTCAACAACAGGCAGGGCTTCTTTTTCAGAATTCCACAGAAGGAAGTTCAGGGAAAACTTCCAAGCAAATTCACTCAGGTCAAAAACGCACTTCCATTGGAAATTAATGTTCTATCTACATATATGGTTTTTCCGACTCTCTTTTTCTTGTACGTGGTATGTCCAGGTTGTAAAACATGGGAAAAACATACATTGTTCGAGTTTGGAACTGGCTTCTGTAAGTTAAATCATCACAATTTCAGTTGCATTGAATTCTTGTGTGATTCTCTTGGTGCTTAATCATTTTTAGCAGTTCAGGAGTGATATAGTTCAGGCTTACATTACAGCTATCTATACCGAGTTTAATGTTTCCTGCAAATGATATTAAATGAACAAAACTCCCCCTCTCAAAATTTTAATCCAGCAAAGACTTGAAACACCATAGATCGTGTTGATATGAGAAGAATGAGCCCTCAAATCTAGCTTAAGTAGGAGCTATGTTCATGATTTCAGGAACCTAGTCACAATGTTTCATTAATATATATACCGTACATTGATCTACTGTGCAGTTAAATGTCAGGAATAAGTCTGCCGCTGGAGAGTGTTTCATTCGAACAGAAACATGCCTAGAAGGTTGATCATTGCACATTGCTAGCAACTATATGTAGTAACACAATTTATTATAGTCCTATTAGGCTTGCTCCGTCTATGCCTATTACTTGAAACGTTTTCCATATGTATGCAGCACTCATGGATGCTATAAGGGAAGATATATCTGCCCTCACACTCCTAGCAGAAGTCTTATGTCTCCTAGATATGATTGTTAATTCATTTGCTCATACAATATCTACAAAGCCAGTAGATCGATACTCCAGACCTGAACTAACAGGTAGCTGACTCTATCACTATTGTTCCTCAAACAACTATCAACGTATCCTCACATATTCATTAGCTCTAAAGAGTTCTTGAACAATTAACCGGAAGCATAAAATAGAAACAAAATAGAGTGCGGATTGGTCAACGTTTTCGGTGGAATTTACTTGTCTATGTCTTGTTTGGCAGATAGTGGCCCACTGGCAATTGATGCTGGAAGGCATCCAATCCTAGAAAGCATACACAATGACTTTGTTGTAAGTTGTTTGTACTATTTCTCATGATACTATCTTCCCTCGATTTATTCTGAGAAATCATTTTGGTGGCAAAGCTTGAAGAAAAGTATCTGATATTCTTTTTCTCACTAACATTAGTATCCAAGAAATCACTCTCTTCACCAACTATCTTGTATCCTTTCTCTTCATTTTGGGCCATGTGCACACTTGTTTAACTCACAAATCTTCTCTTTTGCAGTCTAATAGCATCTTCATGTCAGAAGCAACCAACATGTTGGTCGTTATGGGTCCAAACATGTAAGAGAACTCTTGCTTTACTTCCTCGATTGCTGATTAGTTGTCCAGCAAATCCTCATTGGCTCATGTCTTTTTTTTTTTGCATTCCATATGTCAAGGAGCGGAAAGAGCACATATCTCCAACAGGTGTGTCTAGTAGTCATTCTTGCTCAGATTGGCTGCTATGTCCCAGCTCGCTTTGCAACTATAAGGGTGGTTGATCGCATATTTACAAGAATGGGGACAATGGATAACCTCGAGTCGAATTCAAGCACGGTAATCCTCTAGATTCTCGCTCATGTATTCTCCTACACTTGTAGATGATCATTATCAATATGATAATTTCCAAGGATTTGGCCTGTTGAATATGAATCCCAACAGTTTTGATTGAACAAGGAGAGCAATCTACATGCAGAGAAGTGATATCACAATTCTCATTCCTTACTTTTATTGTCACAGTTTATGACTGAGATGAGAGAGACTGCTTTCATAATGCAGAATGTCACCAATAGGTAGCCTTTGTGAAAGCAATTGATACAAACGAACCTCCCCTTCAGTTTCATATCTTAGTAACGCCTCAAAATGTAGGAGTTTGATAGTCATGGATGAACTCGGGAGGGCGACTTCTTCCTCTGACGGGTTAGCAATGGCTTGGAGCTGCTGCGAGTATCTCCTATCGCTCAAAGCGTAAGCATTTAACTGAGTTTTTTCCCACTGTCGGAAAGGTACTTAATAAGTAAATGCAAATGTGCTTTTTGTGGCCATAAACTTCCAGGTACACAGTATTTGCAACCCATATGGACAGTCTCGCAGAGTTAGCAACCATCTACCCAAATGTCAAAGTTCTTCATTTTTATGTAGACATCAGAGACAACCGTTTAGACTTCAAGGTTTCAATCTGTTCCTTTCGTATGGGGTTGTATGGTTTTAGCTACTGCTGCTAAACGTTCCATATTCTGTTCAGTTTCAACTACGAGATGGAACCCTACATGTTCCACACTACGGCCTTCTGTTAGCCGAAGTGGCTGGCCTGCCTAATACAGTGATCGAAACAGCTAGGACCATAACTTCAAGGATCACAGAAAAGGTATTACCCAAAACTCGCGGAATTGTAAATACAGGAACGTATTTCATCCATACAATCTAACATTCAAACAATTAAGCTCTTGTCTTCTGAATTTATCATGTTGATGATGAATCTTGGGCAGGAAAATAAAAGAATAGAACTAAATTGTGGGAAGCACCACGAAATACATAGGATCTACCGAGTCGCTCAAAGGTTGATATGCTTGAAATACTCTAGACAGACGGAAGACTCAATCCGCCAAACTCTCCAAAATCTAAAGGACAGCTTTATCGAAGAGAGGCTATGAACAGTAACTTCTTGAGTATACTAAACTACAAAGAATTCACTCAGGCATCTACAGTCATGCGAGTATTTCTTCAGATGTGGTCATTTTTTTATAATTAGTCAACACATTCAGTTTTATTTGCATCCAGAAGTAATAAGAAGCAAACCTACACTCTTTTATAAAATAAAAACTAAATCATTACCATAATTAACTAAGAAATTTGGATTTATGGTCACTATCAAAGATTTTAAGAACTCAAAACACACTCTTGAATGTGAAAGTCCTCGATCCCAAAATATAATTCAAGAATTCCGAAACACAAATCCACACAGCAGATATACCACTTGGAGAAAAACAAAACATAAAATTGATCACCGGTAACGACGAAGGGAGATAGAGTTGTTCTTCTTCCAGGTTGCCCTGCGGGAAGGTCGGTTCTTGTGGTTGTTGTGACCCTTTCCACGAAGACCACGATTCTTCTTTCCTTCAGAGGTGAGGCCTCTGAGTTCTCTGTGCTTGTGCACCGGGTTGCAGATCCAGTTGTTCCTTGGATCATTTCGGACAGCATTATGTGCAGGGTCCACAAGGATAATCTCATAGTACTTGTAGGTAGAATCCTACGCAAATACAACAACAGCATTAATCAACCAAATGTATCATCACCACACATTTACAGTATCAATAAAATTACAGGATTAAAAATCATGTTCCACTAAAAATGAACTAAGACATTATCAAAATGATATGCTAGGATGTATACTGCATACCTCATTGAGCCAATAGGAGTTAAGAACTCTAAGACCACCCAATTTGCGACCAGCACGTTCCTCAGCCACAGATCTCTTACTGCGCTGGAATTTGAGCTGTGTCACTCCCTGGTTAGTGGGTTTACCATACACAATACCCTTGGAGACAGGCCTCTTACGACCACCACGCCTCACACGAACACGGTAGACAACAAACCCCTGAGACAAAATAACCAACAAAAACTCAGTGCAAGAAACATTTAAAAAAAGTACAAATTTTGATCCATTGCTAAGAAAATGTATCATTCTTAGACAGGAACAGAGTCCACAGAATATAAAGAGCTGTTCAGTCAGAAGAATGAATCGATGTAGCTGGGTTCAGGAAGTATTCTATCATATAAGCGCAGACACATCTCTAGGAGAAAATGCTTACGCATCAAGACACCGCTTAACCAGCAAACTATTGAAATTTATAAACTTTTAAAACTAAGGAAGAGAAGAAGATGAAGACCTGTTTGGCCTTGTAGCCAAGACGACGAGCTTTGTCAGGACGAGTGGGACGAACAAGACGAACAATCGAAGGCTGCTGGCGATACTCCCAGCACCTAACCCTCTGCAGAAACCTCATCACATCCGACTGCTTCTTCCTCCATAGCTCCGACACGTACTTGTACGCCCCTGTCGTATAAAAATCACATTTCGTTACGTTAATTTCACTTATCACAAAAACGAAAATATAACCAGAATCCAATGAACAACACTGAGAGACATTAGAGAGAGATACAAAATCGAAAACATACCCATTGCGATTTCCGGCGTCGCAGTCACTTCTTGCTTTTAATTAGGTTTCTGCATTAAATAGATGGAGTCATTTGGAGCTAGGGCTTCCTTTAGATTGACAAGCCTTTATTGGGCCTTTTCCATCAGATTAAATAGTTAATTGGGCCTTTGCCACAACCATAATTTTTAGAGCCCACGAGAAATTTAAGAGAACCATATAAAAGAAAAAAAAAGGACAGGATACACGGTATGAGAGAATTGGATACGACAGTTCTCTGCGCAAACCCTAGTTCGTGTCCGTGCGATATCCATCGGTTTCTCCTGGAGCGCGCCCCAAGATTCTCTAATCATCACCGCCGTTTCTCTATAGATCGTCTGCAATCTCACCGCCAATCATTAAGGATCCCGTGGTTTCGATTCCTTTTCCCTGAGTCAAGTGCTTGGAGTTTCAGGATCTTCTGGATTAAAGCCACTTGTTCGATTGTTTTTCGCGGCTCACGTCTACGTTGTGAAGATTACATCGGAGATTTGGAGATATCTATAGTGTAGCTGAGCATTGTCCCTGCGATTCTGAGCTTGTGGGAGATTCTTGTTGATTTGAAGATACCATTGTCTTGATTCGCGTGAGAGTTTTCGTCTGCTGAATTTGTTTGAAGTCGAATCAGAGAAGTAAAGAACAATTTTAGTTTTTGGTTTCTATTGTAGTTACTTGTTGTTTTGTGGAAATCAAATTTCTGGCCTCCGTTTTTTTAAGGAAGGGGGTTAGATTAAGGTTTTCAAAAACAGTAGATTCTTATGTGTGTGTGTTTATTAAATTAGTAATACATATTGTATTTATTCATTATCAGATAAATCGAATGGCAATTTATTACAAGTTTAAGAGTGCGAGGGATTATGATACCATCTCCATGGATGGTCCTTTTATATCAGTTGGTTTTCTCAAAGAAAAAATTTACGAAACTAAGCATTTGGGAAGTGGTAAAGACCTTGACATTGTCATCTCTAATGCCCAAACTAATGAAGGTTTGTGTTCCTTCCTTCTTTTGCCATTCACTTGCATTGTCGAAATTTGTATAGTTTGTTGGCTGTCTTCTTTAGTACTGTTGTATTGTTTAGTATCTAACTGCTGTAGTAGAATGGCTGTGATGTACCTTGTACTTTCATCTTATTTCAATCATATAATTGAAATGCTTCTATCTATGATGACGACATCATCAATCAAGTTTTGGAAGTTGAGAATGTTTGTATCTGAGGTCAACACTGTTCTCAATTGGATGTAGTTGTGAATCATTAGAAAGAATTGCATGTAAACTCCTACTTTTGATTATCTGCTGATATAATTACAATATGTGGCCTTTATATATTTTCTCTTTTCTGAAATTTCAGAATATCTAGATGAAGCAATGTTAATCCCAAAGAATACTTCTGTTCTAATTCGCCGGGTCCCTGGACGCCCTCGCATCAGAGTTATTACCACACAAGAGTAATTTCTGAGATCTGTAGTTTTAGTATTTAATTTCTCTACTGTTTTTGCTCAACCTTTGTGGCCCTTTTTCCTTTGACTCAATGAAAGATATATAAAAAAAAAACAATATAAGCTGTGCATTTCAGTATGATTTGTGTGACCCTCATTAGTAATGATGTAATACCTACATTTTGCAGGCCAAGAGTCGAGGCAAAAGTGGAAAATGTTGAGACTGATACAAACAATTTTATTATAGATGCATCTACTGTGAGTTGATTATGGCAAATTTTTCTCAGTTTTTGTTGGCATTGAATTCCTCTACAAAAATATCAATTCACACCTTAACCTACATTACAGGCTGAAGATGAATGGGATGATGAGTTTGGGAATGATTTGTATTCAATTCCTGATGCCCCAACTGTCCATTCTAGTAACCTATGTGCTGATCCTGCACCAGCCAATGAGAAAGTAGATGAGGAAACCAAAATCAAGGCGTTAATTGAAACTTCTGCATTAGACTGGCAGCAGTAAGTAATCTTATTGAACTGATGGACATGAGCATGTGGAATTAGATATTGACCATACATTTTGCATAACCTTCTTTATTGTTCTTTCATGTTACAGAAAAGGTGCAGATGGTTTTGGCCCGGGCAGAGATTACGGGAGGGGTACGGCTGGAAGGATGATTGGACGCAGTTTTGGTAATAATATTTCCCCTATATAGTTGACTCATTATGCATCAACTTTCCTGAGATATTTTTGCTCAGAGACTGGGATGTTTCATTAATTATTGTCCAAAGATTCTGTTTACTCTTTCTTTGAAATGTAAGATACTGAAACTGATTATATTTTTGCGAGTAGGAATGGAAAGGAAAAATCCTCCACCAGGCTATGTCTGCCATCGTTGCAATGTTGCTGGTATGTTAGATTTGGTTTTAATATTGTTTTTATTTTGTTAAATTTGGTTTTAATATTGTATCTATTGCCTAGAAAAAACTATGTTCCGAGCATCTTTTTTCTGACTCAGGACATTATATTCAACACTGCCCTACAAATGGTAATCCTAACTATGATGTTAAGAGAGTTAAACCACCTACTGGTATCCCCAAGTCAATGCTGATGGCAACCCCAGGTGGCTCTTATTCCTTGCCAAGTGGCGCAGTAGCAGTTTTAAAACCAAACGAGTACGTTGTTTCTAAATTAACATGGCGAGTTGTTCATGGGTACCTTTTTCACATAAATCATTCATAGTATTGATAAATTTGTGTCAATTTATCAAATTCAGGGATGCTTTTGAGAAGGAAGTGGAGGGATTGCCATCAACAACACGTACTGTCAGTGAATTTCCTCCTGAACTAAAATGTCCATTGTGCAAAGATATAATGAGAGATGCTGCATTAACAAGCAAATGCTGTTTCAATAGCTACTGTGACAAGTGTAAGCTCTCTTGTCAAATTCCCAATAGCTCTTATTCCTTTTGCTGTTTTGCAGAAGCTCTGATCATTATCAATTACAGATCATGGCTGTTTGACCTTTATAATCTTCAATTCAGGTATCAGAGATCACATAATATCAAAGTCAATGTGTGTTTGTGGAGTAACTGATGTACTAGCTGATGATCTTCTACCAAACAAGACCCTTCGGGATACTATAAACCGTATCTTAGAGTCTGGTAACAGTAGCGCTGAGAATGCCGGCAGCATGTGTCAAGTCCAAGGTATTTCATTCCCTCATTCGTAGTCTTTTATTTTTGTTTGTATCATCAGTGGTAAACTAATTCGTATTAAATCTAGATCTGGAGTCTGCACGTTGTCCACCTCCCAAGGTTCTATCTCCTACTACATCTGCTGCTTCTAGAGGCGAAAAGAAAGCTCCTAGTAACAACAATGAGACATCAACTCTAAAGCTGTCAACAGAAATAGCAGAGATAGTAAGTGCTCCTCAGGCGTCTGCAGAAATAGTTAAAGTTGAAAAGCCAGTTGATGCATCTGAAAAAACTCAAGGATCCTTGAATGGCAAGGAAGCAGCAGTTTCAAAGCCGAATACACAAGCCCCCAAGGAAGAAATACTACAGCAGGTTGCTTCGGGGGAGCAAGGTAATCACCTTTTGCACATTGTATTATGTACATGATTAGTATCTTCTGTAAAGTAATGCATACTTTTTCTCTTCACCAGGAAAAAAGAAGAAAAAAAAACCTCGGATGGCTGGAACTGGTAACCATTTTTCCCATTATACTGAGAGCCACTCGTGTTTTTTCTTCCTAGTCTATGTTAATTGTATGTAGAGGCTTAACAAATTGTTTTCTTTGTGATCCGTTGTAGACATGCAATGGAACCCCATCCTAGATCTAGCAGGCCCTGATCATATGATGCCCATGGGTCCAGGTCCCTATAATCAGTACTTCAATGGTGTTCAACCCGGCTTCAATGGCGTTCAACCTGGCTTCAATGGCTTTCATCATGGTTTCAATGGGTTTACAGGCCCTTTTCCTGGCTATGGATTAGGCCCCATGGACATGTCGTTTGGCGGTATGATGCATCCAGATCCTTTTGTTGCACCGGGCTTTGGGTTCCCTAATATACCACCACCTCATAGGTAATCATAAACTGAGACATGACCTCTCAGTTCATAAATAGTTTGTAACTTTTTTTTATCTTCATTATAGCTATTAGTAGGTTATATAATGAGCAGAGGGCATTTAACTTGAGCAGGGACCTTGCGGAGATGGGTAATCGTATGAATCTCCAACGTCCTATAATGGGGAGAGAGGAATTTGAAGCTAGGAAAACTGAGATGAAAAGAAAACGCGAAAGAGAAACACGGTCTGAAGGGTATAGCACCGAGCATTCACTACTTTTCCGGCTCATGTCTGCTGCAGCATTTTCTCACGAGTTGTTTGATTTTTGTGTGGTACAGAGTCAGGGACGGTGACAAGAACAGAACGATGAACAACTCGGCAGCCTCGTCCTCACCCATGAAGCCAAAATCTGTATGTATCATTTTGTTGTCTCAGTTTTCCCTTCCTATTGCTCTCGGTCAACTGGTTTGGCTTGCAAGAGACCACATTTTCTCAACACCTTTTTTCTCTCTTTTAATCTTATTTTTCTCGGTGTGTGCATCTATCATTACATTAAGGAAAATGGGTTCATTCCACATTTGCTAAATAGGGTCTGCTTTATAGTTTGATTGGTTTAGGACCTTAGGGGTAATAGTGAAAGGAGAGAAATTTAAGAGTAGATAAGGTAAAGCTTGAAATTGAATTAATGCCATAAAATGTATTGACATACTATAGAATGCATAGATGAATCTCATATTTTTGGCGTCTTCGAGATAAAAATTTGTGAGGAAAAAAAAATGGGTTAAGTAAAGTTTGTAGGCAGAGGTCTTTTAATTTCAGAAATACTATTACTATCCAACATGTTAAAATGTTTCATTGTTTTGTTTTGTTTGTTCTATTTCTCCGACGGTGTCCTACTCAGACCAGTAATAATGTTCCGCATTATTACCGTGGGTATAAATTTTGTTGACACAAAAAAAAAATACTACACAGTGGATATTTGATCTATTTCATTTTCTGAAGTCAAAGTTAAATTTTGATATTAAAGTCATAGTAAATAACGATTATACTTTTTACATTGAATTTATATATTTTGAAAGTCATAGAACCAACTTTTATGACTCTTGACGTCAGTTTTTTATCCCGAAAATTTAAGATTTTAAAGTGAAAATGAATGTTTACTGTTTTCTTTGTGCTTAACTAAATATTCTAAATTAGAATAACACCAATAATGGGTTGGGCCCAATGTATCTTTTATTAGGCCCAAGACTCAAATTCTCTCCATTAATTTATCAATGATGCCTTGTTTTTGAATGAAGCAGAGACATGGACCACCGCTACCGACTTCGTCGGATTACGACCGCCGCAGGAGATCGGAGAGATTGTCACCGGAGCGTCATTCATCGCGGAGGGCCAACTCTCCCCCTCGAGTGTCCAGCAGAAAATCTGAGCGTGATCGTGACCACGACCGAGAAAGAGACCATGAACACGACCGCCGCCGTGATCGCCACCGGGAGGCAGATCGCAAGCACCACCACCACCACCGTAAGAGATCAGGAAAACCATCATCGGATCCAATTGCAGCTACCAAATCAGAGATCGATGATAACAACAAGTCCAGCGTATTCGCTCGGATAAGCTTTCTAGAGGAGGAATCTTCCGGCAAACAAAGAAAGACATCAAAGTCTTCTCCAGCGCCAGAGAGCTCAGTCGCCGCAGTTTCATCAGTTCGTCGTCATAGTCGGAGGGAAAGAGAGTCAGCAGAATACGGTTCCAGTGATGATGATGAAGACAGACATTTCAAGAGGAAGCCATCAAGGTACGAGCGATCACCTTCTGTGGCAGTTTCCGACATTGGTGATGAGCATTTCCGCCGTTCGAAACGATCAAAAGGAGAAAGATCGCGAGCTTGATTGGTTCGAAGGATGAAGAAGATTCAGATGTATGCGTAAATGACTGACACGCCCTTCATCGTCTAGACGGAGAGACGAAACCATGGCTGCGTCTCCGATAAAAAAAAAAAGTTATGTAGAAATTTGCTTTGTTGCTCGAATTAAAGAAAAAGTACTCTTTTTTTTTTTTGGTCGTCAAGGAAAAGTACTCTGTAATCGGATGTTTGTGTCATATAAATGGGTTTTTATTTTTCACTATCTAATGTTGCTCTTTTCTATGACTTTTTTAGTTAATTAATTAAAATATTTTCCATTGATTGATGGGAAATTGGAATTTACTGGTTAATAGAATAAATTCAGGCTTCTTAACAAAGATCAACATCAACACCATCATAAACCGAAACAAAAATCATAGACACAAACAAAAATGAAACTAAAAAGTAAAAAACACAAACATAACCTCAAACTAAAAGGTGTTTCAAATCTTTCTTATAAGCCTAGTTTTTTTTTTTTCTCATTCTTTCGTTAGTTAGAACTTGGAAGGTATTGTTAGTTAGCTCTTGAATTTTAGTTTACTTTTTCCTCTCTTTCGTTAGTTAGAAGGTGTTTATTATTCTCTATTCCTTTGAACTAAAACACACTCACAGATTAACTAGATGTGTATATCCAAGTTACAGTGTAACAAACTTACTTTAAATTTTAAATATTGTGAGATGGAAATGACACCCATGTCTAAAGAGAAGAAGACCACAGACAAAAGTGAATGTAGTAGGTTTGCAGCTACCAGAAAAAAAAAAAAAAAAAAAAACTATCTATTTCACATTTCGGTGAGGATTAAAGAAGATACAATCACAACATATGCAAGGAATATGAATAATCCTATTTGAACTAATAATCTTGGATTTTCTCTCATATTTGGGGACGTCACCGACCTGCAAAAACCCTTAGTGTGAGTCTAGTTTGAATTCTTTATCTTATACAAGAAACCATAGTTATACCCAAGAGGAGATTTCAATTACAAACCTTGCAATTCGCTGCGAGAGTCGATGAAACGGTAAACTTTGGATGAACACGATGCCTGGTCCCGTTAGAGTCGCTGTTACTACGTTATCACCCTTTTTTGATAAATTATACAAGATTTGTAAGTTTTTGACAAAAGAAAAAAATCTTGATACATTTTGTTTGTAATAGATAAGGAAGAAACGTAAAATACCCCAAACACTGCCCGTCTTACAGGTGTAGCATTGTATTTGATTTGGCAATTGATTGAGGGAGTGAGAGCGGCAATGCAAGAAACGTCGATAGTGAGAGCTTCTCCCACCTCCAGGTTTTTCTGAACAACTTATGAAGCAAATGGAGTAGGATCAGTTTAAAAGAGCCTAAACAGAAAGAGGATCATATTGAGATCAACCCTTAGACGCATACCAGAGCCACCAGCGATGATAAAAGCAAGACCCTGACCAGATAGCTTTTGTCTCAGAAACCCCTGCAACAACGACTCAACTCCTTAATTTTTGAATGAACTGTGTCAAAGGCCAAATGCAATGTATTGTTTTTCCTTACCTCAGCGCCAGCAGCAGCAATGTTTCTTGCTCTATGTCTCTGGTAGACAGTGTTTACAACCTTCACATCATGAACAGAACAGAGAAATGCATCTGGCTACACAACAAAAAGAAGAAAAAGCTGAGAGCTAAGCATATATATACACACACAAAGAAAATACTGACTTGTGGAGAATATATATAAGGAACAAAATGACAGTTTTAGTTCATCAGCTCTACCTGACAGAGGATGTCACCACCAAACACAGTCAAATCAACCTTCATGGAAAAAAAGAAACCGAAGGTCAGTAAAACATATAAGAATGAGACCATGATACTTAATAATACGGAAGAGAAACATCATGGCAAGCTAGAAACACTAACTGGGAGAATCCTTGCCAAAGAAGGTGCAGCAATACCGACAAATCCATCATTTTGCCCGGTGTTACGAAGAACAATACTGCTAACACTCTTGCCTAAAATCCACTGTACAACTCCAACATCTTGTTCAGGGGTATAAGTATTCTCCATCTCAATGGAACCAGACATGTAGCACATTGAACCTACAGAAACCATATCTAATTCAGTTAACACATACAATTTAACAACAACAGATCTTACAAAATTGAATTGAGTAATTACCAGGCTTAGCAATGACCTTCTCCTGTGGTTTCAACATTATCTGTCAACAAAACAATCAAATGATTAGAAAACTTGAGGATAAAATGTGCAGCTTACAAAATAATGTCCATCACCTACCTGAACAACCTGTGCTTCACCACCTAAAATTTGGAAAGGTGTGATCGTATCTTCTTGACTCTGTATCACAACATGAACATTTGTGAGATTGTATACTCTTTACAGACAGATTCAAGAGATCAATTCCCTCTTCTCGACAGTGACAGACAAAAAAAAATAGAGTTGGCAGAGAAGGAAGATAAAAGACAGACCTGATAGACATAAGGCTGAAATGGAGTAGAGAAAAATGGAGCAGCCATGAAACCTCCGAATCCAATATTCACTTGAATCTCTTTTTTCAACACAAATTGGATACGAAATGATCAGATCGCAGATCCAAAAATCAGATAACACAGTTGAAACCTCCGAATTCGCTAAAAAGAATCCGGTCGAAGTGTTGGCGGTGGATGTGACCGACGGGGACCCAATGAACGACCGATTAAAATCGCTTAAATCGGCGTGGAATCTGCTAACGTGGACAGATTTCATTGGGCATAAATTACAAATCGAGTAAGTTTATAAATCCGGTTTATTATGATTCGATTTCTTAGCAACCAAACCACTTACTCGATTTTAGTACAAAACTTCTTATAGAAAAACTGGTTTATAGGTTTATACATTGGTATTCATGACCCCAAAAAATTACATTGGTACAAATCAGTACAAGGATTCCGCAAGAGACATCTACAAAACTCACAAAAGCCACACTATCTTTAAAATCAGACACTTATCATCATCAGCTGCAACAGCCAACACCCATCCCACGCTAACCACTCTTCACCATCCCATTCTTGACTTCAATCTCAGGCTGGTTTAGACCGAGCCGTTCGTTATATGAATTACCAGAAAAAGAACCAAGTACAGTAGCATTATTCTATTACTAGAAACGATTCAGAAGGATAACCCAAAAAAACCTGTTTTCATCAGCAATACCTCAAGTGGAAACTGATGACAGATCTATCTCTATCCAAAGCCCGGTAAAACTTAACCAAATGCTTGCATCTATCACTCCAGATGAACACTGAAAGCTTTGGCTAGTCCACCAGATGAATCCAATCCGGAAACAAGAATCAAAGCAATGCAGTCTGAGTTCCACTACTACAAGCATTGAATTTCCTCATCATCTCTACACTCTCAGCTATTGTAGACCCTGCAGTACCAACGAAACCTAGTGAAGCACAGCTGCAAATAGCTTCCTCTATGTATAGTTGTACATTGGATAATCTACGAGGAGAACAATGGTGCTCCATCTTTTTAATACTATCCAGACTCATCGGAATAGAACCAAATTTCTGACCGTGACCAGCGGAAGCAAGCTCATTCTGTGTTCGCACTAATAGTTCATCTTGTTCCCTTAAGAAGTGGAGCTTAAAATGTGTAGAGTTCTTAGATAAATCACCCAAGTAAGTTCCCGTCCAGTTAGTTTCAGGAAGATCTGTCATTACAAACACATGAATCGGACCAGGATTCATTAAGCTCAAAGATTCCAACTTCTGGTTTAAACCCATAAACGTGCTCTCCCTATGATTCTTGAACTGGCCATCTAACAATCTAAGCTGCGCACAAAGAAACGGTGGCTTAATGCTTTCGGAGGAAAATTTCTTGCCCGCACTCATTATCTCTCGAACAAAAGGAAGGAAATCGACCTTCTCAACCAAAGGTTTTATCTTCGAAGATTTATATATATCGATATACAGTTGTGAGCCTTTGTATGGAGTCGTGAAGAGGCTCCCAAATGCCAGAATAGCTACAGACTCAGCTTTTGTACCATGTCCAAGAGTCTTATACACATCTCGACGCCTTCTCACATAGGATACTTTCTTTTTCTTCTTGAGCTTCTCATCAGGCTGAAACGAATCTAATCTTCCATCAGCATCTCCATTTTTATACGTCCAAACCATAGTTCTACAATCTTCATCCACACCGTAAAAACACTTATCTACATTACCACGAACTCCAGATAACAAGTAGCCACACTGTTGCAGTGATTCATAAGCCTGAGACTGTTCAGCTAATTCACCAGAGCATAGAGTCTCTAAGTTAACACCACACAGTAAAGATACGAAGTACCTAAAATCAATGACTCGAACAGCTGAAGAAGATACCAGTGACGAAATGTCTACAATATCAGCCATCGAAACGTACCTGTAAACATCAAAATTCTTCAGCCACAATGATAAATTACTAAAATCCCAAAACGAAAAAAAAAGAAGAGATTTTGAACCTGCCAGTGCTGAGAAGCTCAATAGAATGATTCCAAACTGAACTTCGTATCTCACTTGGGCTTAAAACCCTAAATTTCGGACAGCTACCGAGAGCTACGGCGTGATGATCGAGAATCGGAGGAATAATTAGAGTCCGATTAAGAATTCCCGCCATTAAAACCGCATTCTTAAATTCCGAAAGCTGATTACTGAATCCACTGTGTGGAGCGTACCAGAGAAACTTCTGACCTAGAAGAGTTCGGGTTAGTATCTCGGATCTACACTGAGGGAATTGAACGGATCCAGAAAATGCAGAGATCGAGAACAGAGCCTTGGGTATCTCGGAGTAAGTGATGAAGAAGACGAATACGAAGACAACAAGAAGTAAGGAGATGGAGCAAAGAAATATTGCAGATTTGTTGGTTTGCTTTTTCCTGTTCGGCCATGGCCGCGGGCCTGGTCTACTGGGATTGAAGAAGTTGTTCATCTTTTTGCTCGAGATTTTTGAGTCGCCATCATTGCGTTTAGTTTTGCTCGAGTGTAAACTCTGACAAAACGGTGCGTATTATAATTTTGGGCCTAATTTAATTTTCTGTAATGGGCTTTAGCTACATTTTAGTCCAAAATCGGTTAAATGTTAACCAGGAGAGACTCTCCCAAAATGAAATAAAAAACAGCAGGATGAGTCAAGAACATTTCACGTTCATAAAACTTAATAATATAAAATTCCTAAAAGGTGTAAGTAGTTTTAGTACATTTTTGAACGAAATTGAAGGTTAAACTAAATCGCAAACGAAGACAAAGGGGGAAATAACATTAAGCATTAGTTTTTTCTTTTCCCACAAATAATCAAAAGCTGAACTAAGCAGTTAAACAAACCTAAGAAAACAATCTTATTTTTTAAGTTAATGTAACCAAGAACTAATCCTTGAGCCCAGCCTCCAGGACCTGTCTGCAAATTGGCATTGCTGATAGTCATGTTAATGACATTAAGTCACTTGGCTACACCTAAAATCTGAGAGACCATCACATCAGCAGATCTTTAAACAGCATGAATCACGGTGTTCATGTCCGAACCACCAGTAGCTGGATTGGGATGAAAGGCTGATTGCCTCGAAGACGATCCACCGTCAAGTTTCAGTGAAAGAGACTTTTCCGATACACCGTTTTGTCTCGACTCCTCGAGGCTAAGCTTAGACATACCAAGAAGTTGATTAACATTAATGGGGGCGGCTTTCGAGTGCACAGCCGTTGGCCTAAGAATCTCGTGAGTCTCTTCCTTTGGTGGCTCGGTAACATACGCAGCAGACCACATCGGAACCGGGAATGGGTAGAATGGTGAGAAGTAAGTCGGATATAGTACAGGGAATGAACCAGGTGGGAGTAGCTGCGGTTGGGTGACATCTTCTGTCTTGAAAGAAGCAGAAGCTGTAACAGGTGGCACCTCCTCGACACTAGAGTTGGTGGAGTTCATGGATCCACACTCTTCAGTTTCCAAGATCAATGGTGCTTGAACAGAGTCATTACCCTGTATTTGTGTTTCCACAGGATTATTATTATCGTTCTCAGCTTGCAGTTCTTGAGACTCCATCATAACATCTGTTACCTGCAAACAAAACCATCGCATAAGCAGAATAACACAAAACCTCAAAGTTCTCTTATAATTCTCATTGCGGCCACAGGACTATGTGCTTTTAAATAGGAACTAACCTCATCAGGAACCATATCAAAGAGACTAGAACGTCTCTTGCGACGAGACACATTGGATTGTCTAATGAAATACTTCTGAGCGTGACTAGCAACTTGAGTAGGTGTCCTCGAAGTCACATAGTTCCTAGAGATACCTCTCCAATCACCTTTTCCCAGCTTCTGTAAACCCAATAAAAACATCCTATGTTCCTCTTCTGTCCACGGATTCCCTAACAAAAGATTCATTACAAAAACAATCATCAAACACAAAAACATTCACACAACTTTAACAACTCCCAAAAATGTAACCTCAAAAACCCATATGATATAATTGAAAAAAAAAAAACCATCTTTTCTTTATTCCAATCAAACAAAATGAGCATATGAACAAAACATGATAACGTTACTGAAATCAATATGTGACAAAAAAAAAGCCTATGCATTTGAAAACGCGTAGAGAAATTAGAGATACCTTTCTTTCTCTCGCGGCTAGAAGATGAGCCAGGAACAAAATCCTCAGAGGCGTAACCATCACCAACGCCATGGTCCATACCATCACCAGGAGAACCCGGATTATTCGACCCGATTCCACCATGCCCACCTAATCCAGAGCCCGAGTAATGACTCAGATTACCCATACTAGCGCTCTTCCGAATCGAACCCTCTGTGAGACGAACACCGAAGAGCTTAACGCCACGATTAGGACACGTACGCGAATTGTGGCCATTGTGATTGCAGTGAGAACAACGGCGAGTCATTTCCGATAGGATTTGGTTATCCTAATCGGATCTGATCGGACTCGATTAGGGTCCTTCGCCGTCGAATCGGATCGAAGATAATCTTCGGAATAGAAGAAGCACAGAATCTGATGAGAGACAAATATATAAAGAGGGTTTATCTGGTCGGATTTATTACCTAAAGTTATAAAAAAAAAATATCCAGTTATCTGCTGTATCCTCATGTCGTTTTTTCTTTCCCTATTCCGTTGACTTCTAGTCAAAGCAATTTATTTTCATTTTATTCTTTTTTCCTTTTGAATACCTTTGGATTTAATTATTACTTGTAGATTATAGATGTACATAGAACTAAATTTGGCTGTTTTCATTTTTTTCTTGAAAAATTATTGCAATTATACTCATAAATTAGTTGTACAGCTGGTTAAATAAAATAAAATTTAGATGTGCTATTTTAAGATTAATTTTTATTCGGTTATTGATTGTAATTGTACTACTAAATTGGCTGAATTCCATTTCTCAACAAATGTTTGCATTTGTGCTAAAAAACAAACTAGCCTGTTAAAAAAAAATTCTTGTCTAGTCTTTTTAAAATATAGAACAACTCTGCTCTAAAATCGAGAAAATAAATTGAATATTACCATTGGCTCTGAACATCAAATAAACATTGCAAGTCATCTTCTTAGACTCCATATGATGCTAATCTTCAAGCAAAGAGAGTGGGATTGGTAATGTTGTTGTTGATCACATTGAGCTAGAAAATGAAGTCTTGAAGGCGATGGATATTGTTTTCCTACGAAACAAAATCCAACTAATTCAAAATAAAATAAAACTGAAATGATATTAGTTAAATTACAGTTAAAAAAATCTCACCCCGTCGATATCATTTGTGATAAACGGAATCTTTTCATGATTGAACAGCTGCACCGCTTGCATTGTCATGTCTCTCACTCCGTTCAATTCATTTTTGCCGATTTCGTTCAAATTCTTCTGTGAAAAGAGCAGGATTGGTAATTTGGTTGTTGATCAAAGTGAGTTGGTTGATTGCAACTTGAAGATTGTGCATATTATTTTCTTACAAAAAAAATATAAAAATTCAATTAACTCACTAAATGAAAAAATTGATTCCATTAGTATGATATGAATTAGTTAATGCAAAAGAAAAGAACAATTACTCCGTCGACGTAGTTCAAAAGTTGTGGAATCCTATTATCAACAAAATCATCCACGACATCTAGTGTTACAGTCCTCACTTGTTCCAATTGATTTGCCATACTTACAACTAAACCTTGAATCTGAAATATACTATTCAACATAATATAATATGATTCATTATGTTGGGTTTGCATAAATATATTATAATATATGTCAAATGGCCCACAAGCCTTAATAATGGTGTGAAAAAAAAACTCCAAATTGATTGAAATGGTGTAAACCATTTGATTTGCTTGATGCCTCAAATAATCCATGGTACACCCTACACATTTTTAAATCAAAAGAAATTTTCATTATAAGCATTAAGAAATGAATTATGATAAATCAGTATTTCATTAAGTTCCACTAATTATAAGACACACAAACGAATCTAAACCCTAAGAATCATTTACAAATCAAAGGAAATTTTCAATCAATAGATGACAAAAACATATTCATACCTAACAATCAAACCTTAAATTTGAAAATACTATTCATCATAAATTCAGAATCATAATATGAATCACTACAGTGGCTTATGCATAAATATATAATATAATATATGTTAAATGGCCCACAACCTTTCAAATCATCATTTAACTAAGTTGCACTAATTTTACTCATAATCGTTTACAAGCAGACATTAAAATAATTGCAAGGTTTCACAATAACCTGAATTTAAGAACTCTAAAAGCTTTTCACAAAAACACTAAAAGCTTCAATTAGTCTCTACCAGATTTTGAGTCTTTGCCAACAAAAGTAAATTGAGAAAAAATGAGAAAAATGAAAAAAAAAAAAAAAAAACGAAAATGAAAGAAATCAAGTAATAACTAGCGAAATGTTGCCTACTTTCATAACAAAATAAAAATAAAACGAAAATGGAAACAAATTAACTTTAGTTAGTAAATGACATGATTTAGTTAATGCAAAACGAAAATGGAAACAAATTAACTTTAGTTAACAACATAAAAATAAAACGAAAATGGAAACAAATTAAATTTGGTTTCCATGATTTCCATGGTATGATTTTAAATTCAGATTTGAAATTATGTTAACTAACAGATTTGAAATTATGTTATCTAACATATTTGTTTGATTTTGTTTTCCAAGGTGACAAAAATTTGGACAATAAAGACTAAATGTAGTGTAGTGTATTTTTTTTTGTTGTTACACTTACGTTCTTTTCAATAAAAGTTATGATTATTGAAGGTTTTTTTTTATAAGATTGATTGTTTGATTTTTGGAGGCTCCATCATATATTTGGATGTCATAGTTATAATATCATAATATTAAGAGATTAGTTGCTAAAATACCTTAACTTTTGTCAAACTTTTGCAAACTACACCATAATTTACAAGATTGGAAATCTACTTTTTATGTTAAAACAAAATTACATTTTTGTCCTTAGTTAATAACTTAAAATTAAAAAAAAATATATATATATATTGTTTGATTATTTAATTTTTATAAATAGTGAAAAATAATTAATTTTAATATAATAAAATTTTAATTTTTACATTAATTCGAATTTCAAAATATAATTATTTTTTTATTTTGTTTGGATTTAGTTGAGATTTTAGAGATATATATATTATAAATTAATATTTAATAACCAATATTATGTTATTTTCTATTGATTTATATTTTAAGAATGCAAAAAAAAACCTAAATATTTTCATTTAGTCTAGATAAGTTTTTACAAATTAATTATAAATTTCAATTATATAATCATAAAAATATTTTAGATTTTTAGATTTAGTTAATATTTTAATGTATAATTTATTAATTTTATATAATAATTTTAATTGATAACTACAATTAAACTGTTTAGATAAAAGATAATTATAGTGTCTATAAAAGATAAATCCATGAAAGAATAAATTATAAACTAAAATTAAATAAAAAATTATTTAAAATTAAAATGAATTATTAATAAACATTATATTCTATATTTTTAGTCAACATAATTAAGTTTTAATTAATTATGAATTTAAACTATAGGATTAAAATAATATTATGAATTTTATAATTTATTTAACTTTTTACACAAAATTCTTTTTAATAATTATAATTAGTTTTTTGTTATTTTAAAATTATTTATTTTAAAACTAATTTCATGAACATAAATTAAATTAAGTCAATAGTTTAAATAAGTTAACTATGTAAATAAATCAACCAATGAAAATATAAGTTAACTCTTATAAAACAAGTCAATGGTAGAAAAAAATTAAGTCAGCAAAAATAAAATATAAGTTGATAGTTTGATAAATCAGCTTTATTAATAAGTCAACATAAAGTTTAATAAGTCTACCAAGAATAAAAAAATCTACAAAAAATACAATAATTTAAGTATAAATTGGCTATTATATAATACGTCGATGGAAAAACAACTTCAGTCGACAGAAGTAAAAAATAAATCGACAGTTCAATAAATTAGCTTTATTAACAAGTCAACATAAAATGAATATAAGTCTACCAAGAATAAATAAGTCTACAACAAAATAATATAAATTGGCAAACAAAGATAATAAGTTAATAGTTTAAATATGTCGACTATGTAAACAAATCAACCAATAATGTATAAATGGACTATTATAAAATAAGTCGATGGTGAAAAAATAAGTCGACATAAATAAAAAATAAGTCGATATAAATAAAAAATAAGTCGATAGTTCAATAAGTCAGCTTTATTAATAAGTCAACATAAAATTATACAAATCTATAAAGAATAAATAAGTCTACGAGAAAAAAATTTAAATCGAGTAACAAAAAAATAAGTCAACAGTATCAATAAGTCAACTATGTAAGTTAACTGTTATAAAATAAGTCGATGATAAAAAAAGTTAAGACGATAGAAATAAAATATAAGTCGCTAGTTCAATAAATCAACTTATTAATAAGTCAATATAAAATAATATAAGTCTATGATGAATAAAAAACAAGTATACAAGAAAAATATATACAAAAATTAACTAATTAAAATCCAACTATGATTCTCTTTTTTGTTAGATATTAGTTTTCATAACAAAATAATTAATTTTTAAACAAAGTTAAATTAATTATATTTTTTATTTATATTATTGAAAATAAATAAATGTTAAATGAATTATTTAAAATTAAAATTTTTGTTTGTAATTAAATAAATAATAAATAAGGATAATTTGGTCTTTTGTTTATTATAAAAATGTATTTTTCAAAACATGTAAAATTAGATATAGTTTTTAAAGTTTATAATAAATATGGAGTATTTATCCAACTCTCCCTAATATTAATGTACTAGTAAAATTTTCACCAAACCTGACAAAAGTCTTAGATTACATAGACACTCGATCCAAGAACTTATTCGGTTCGATTGCCGGTCCGTTTTTGGGAAATCATAAACATGCACAACTTATTGACCGGTTTGGAATGCACGCACAAGTGACCAGATCATCAGAAGGTTTAGAAACAATAAACATGCCAATCTGATAAAATAGAGTATATGTTTCCTAAGTTAAGTCCAGTTGTTCAAATGATAGACTTATTAAAACAATTATGTTTATTTGCAACTGTGAACATTTCTTCATTGGTTTAGGCTATAAAATTATCAAGAAGAGAATAAAAGCCAAAAAATGACGCGCAACAAGAGAGAAGCTTAACTTTATGCTATAAAATGATTTTTAAAAGTTAATTAATTCCACCATTCTAATAACAAAATTAGTCGTAAAATTCAATAAAAACTTTTCTTTGTTTTAGTAGCATTCACAATCACAAGGAGTAAATTTAATGTTTTATCATTATTAAATTTGGTAAAATGGAAGTCTAAGAATGTGTGATAATAATAATAAATTGGGTAAAGAAAAAGTCCAAAAACAATTAAATACTTGTAAGAAAGAAAGAAGAAGAAGAAGAATCAAAGAAAATATATAAAACATAATTAGAAACTTACGCATGCACCTGTTTCCGTAAATCTCCTTTGGTTTTCTATTTCTCTCGTCTCTGCTTTTTAAATATTTCTAGGGTTTTTGATCATCTCACACACATAGCTTTTTGTTCAAATCTCATCCAATGTCTACAAATTCAAAGTCTCTCCATGGTTTAACCCGTGGGACTCAAGTCTCTGCTATGATGACTACTGATGTTGACCCCAAATCAGAGGCGGAATCGGAGAGAATCGCCTCTCAATCGGCGGAGACGGTGGTTGTTTCTAACCGTGTGGTGGCGTCACGGTCAAGTCGTCAGCCGCGGCTCTCTTTCTCCTCTTTTGCTCCGTCATCGGAGAAAGATTACCCGAAGAGGATGAAATCGGAGGTTACCGAAGAGATTCCGCCGCAGAGAGAGGATATTCCGGCGGAGGATGAAGCTGAGGTGGAGGAAGAGGAGGAGGTGAAGAGGACTTGGAATTTTCGGCCGAGGAAGGGTTGTGGTGGTTTAAAGAAGGGAAACGGTGTATTCACCGCGGAGGTTTGCGGCGGCGGAGGAGGAGGAGGAGCTTCGGAGGTGAAGAATCAGAAATCAGGCGGTGGAATGGAACCTAAATCGAACAGACAGAGAGGAATCCCGGCGGAATCTCCAGGATTAGGCGGTGTTGAGATTGTTAACGAGAATCATACGCTTTGGGTTGCTCTTTCTAGAGATGAGATTGAAGAAGATTTGTTCAGTATGAGTGGGAATAGGTCATCTCGCCGGCCACGGAAGAGGACCAAAACGTTGCAGAAATATCTCGATGTAAGTCACCAAGTGTTCGACGAAATGCCTCACACAAAATATCGAACAAGATTATGTTTTTAGTCTCTTCATTGAATCTCCCTGCCATTGTAGGTCCTTTTCCCAGGATTGTGTCTAGTGGGGATGAATGCTGATTGCTTCAAAGTATCCAATTCTCCAGCTAAGGTGCGCTACATTAGCTATGATCAATTCAGTTTCTTGATCTAGATGAAATTCCAAACCTTTGATGCTATTATAGATTATATGAAGTTTCATACTATGGTACATTAAACCCTTATTCATAGAGCTAATTAGATCTTACACAATCTAATGTTACTGCTGCTTTATGTAAGTAAACATGTAACAGTGATTGTATTCCATTTGCAGCGATGATCAATGCAAGTGTCTTTTGGTGAAAATAAAAGGTGAAGTCATCTCCCTAATTGAAACTTATCATTTTCATAGATATGTTAATGTCGAAATGTTATCCGTTGCTTTGATGTTTTGAGGTTTGGGGATTATGTAGTTGACACCTTGTTTGTGGTTTGTTGCAGGGTAGATAGGTACGCTGGAGAGTACACCACAGTAGAAGATAGGAAGAATATATCTGAGAGACATGATCTTGTCTCATATCAAACTTAGTAGTAGCACAACTATAAGTAGTAAATATGGGCAAGTTAATATATACTCCACATATCATATCTAAAGAGAGAGGTATATGGGGTTTGTTTTTGAGTAACTGTTTTGAAAATGTTATCTAAATACGGAAAATCGGTTAGTAAGATGAAGTTCAATATAAATTTATTAAACAGTTCCATTTGTTTAATATGGCGATATAAAATGATATAACTGTTTTGAAAATGTTATCTAACTAAAAGATGTGGGTATACAGTTTTGCAAATGTCATTCAATTTGTAAAATGACAACACAGCTTTTTTTTTTTTTTTTGTCGGCAAAGCCCAAAAGGGCATCATATATTAAAATGACAACACAGCTAAAAATAACTACAGTTCTGCATTAGTGTTTATATTTTCTAACCACAACAAAAATGTGAAAATAAGAGATTGTAATGATTTATTTTTCGCAGGTTAGTCACAGTTGTTTCCTACGTGTCTCAAAAATCTGCGTACACTTAACAACATCAAAATTTTGCGTATAGAAAAATGTTCACCGTTCATATTCATGTGAATGTGATAAAATGGCATTTAAAGCCTGAAGCCTTAATGTGAGAATGAGAATATAATAATAATAATAGAGGATATGGGTATCTTAAAAAAACAAAAAATAATAATAAAATAAAATTTAAGACACCTATTCTTTTTTATGGTGTCTTCCTATAGACACTATCATCCCCATTTTAAGACACTCAAATTAAATTAATAATAAAATTAATCATAAAAAATGTTTTAGATATTCATAATGGGTATCACCATTAAAGATGCTCTAAGGTAAGCTAAATGGGCTAACATTCAAGATTTCAAATCCAAAAGGCCATATACACCAATGATTCTTTCCCTTTTTTTTTTTTTGGGAAATGTGATTTATTGTATAAATTTTATTTTATTTGGAGAAGGTTTGTTCCATTTATTATTTGGGAATGATTTATTTAGGGTTTAGGCATATGCCGCATATCTTTGATTATCTTAGGCCTTTTTGTGTTTCATCGTATAAATGATTATAGCCCACAATCATTTGACCCTCACCATTTATGCTCTTTTACAGCAAAGCCAAATTGTCAGTTTTGTCGGTTTAAATTGTTTCTTTTAAGAAATTGAAAAATTTGTTCCGACTCAAAACTTAATCATTATTGCATGTAGTTCTTGCCGAATACTTAATGAAGAGTAATATTCTTAGTGGGCTCCTCTTGTTTCCAAAAAGCCGATTCATCATCATTCGAGAGCAACATTCACCGAATTTGAGATTGATTACTTGCTTGGTGGTCCAAATTTGAGGTTTGACAAAACCTATTATTATGATAGAAATTACTCCAATATTTAAATAGTTTTCTTAATATAACATTAAGATGATTCAGTGATCATTATGATGATACTAATTCAGTGATCAGTCGGTGTGACCGAAGATCTATTCTCATCCACCGACCACTATCACCGCCGAACTATAGAGGCAGATCTAGGGCAAACTCAATGGTGGAGATTGTTTGCATCTTGGGCCTGGCCCATTATCGCGGAGTTTGGGAAGGCTACTGGCCTATTAAGATACTCCTCTTGGTCCATTACCTACTTATCCTAGATCCAGTCCGTTTCTGATTTTAGGTTGATTTTTTCTAGTTTTTTGAGGATGCGATACAAAGCGTTGACTGGCCGAGGAGGCGAGGACTCCTCTCACCGCTTGTGGCGTATTCGATACTAAAACAATTTCAAAATATATTACTAGCAACAAAATTTTAGTTTAATGATTTTACTTAAATATAATTTATTTTAAAATTTAGAATGGATGCATCCTCACCTAGTTAGCATATAAAATAGAAACTGTTAAGAGTTAACTTTTACCTTGAAATTAATGTAATTATTTGTAAACAATGTTTTCATGTTAAATATTGTTAGATGGGGTAATATTTAAAGGTGTTATTAAACTGAGTCCGTACATATTATTGCACGTGTCTCACATTACAACCGAAAAATATTCCAAACAATTTTTGGTTAACCGATGAATCACATGACCACCAGCTCACCCCCATTAGAAGAATAATAAAATCATGTTAACAGAAAAACATATGTTTTGGGAGAACAAGTTTCAAAAAATATTCCACCTTTTGGCCTAGCCAGGGGTTCAAATCTATTGATCCAAAACAAACGAAACTGAAAGAAATATTAGACGGTTCACAAGTCAGTCAAAATTTATGACTTATAAGCCAATTTGGTGGCTTAATTATCAACCAGTACAAGAGGTGAACCAGAAACCAATCAATAGAAAAGTAAAATTATAGGTAGAAAATGATAAAGAAGAATTTGATTTGATGTGTTTATCCCTGACCTGATTTGCTTGACAGAAGAAAAAAAGATAGGTAGAACTTCTCTTAAAAATGATAAAGTTTTGGACAATCGTTTTCAAGAGGCTCAATCTTAAGGTTAATACAAGATCCTTATTCCTTTTACAATCACATATGAAACCCACCTTCGTCTAATTATTTTGAGACTTAGTTGCGTTTTTTACACACAGAAATAATAGAAGTGAATAAAAAGGAAGGATGTTTGACCATTGACTTGGGACAACCAACTAACCAAAGAAAGATCATAGGAATATTTGACCAGGAATGCACGTGTGGGTGGACAAGAGCACACGTGTGCTTTGCTGTCATATGTGGTGTGGTTCGCTTAGGAATGTGTGCGCCACGTCGGTTCCACATGGGAGGATATATGGCACGAGCCAACTTGGTCCTTTCTTTTTTTATCCTTTTCCATTACAAGCATTCCTTGAAGCTTCATTTGTTGTACACCATCTATTTTTTATAAGAAAACATAGATTCCCAAACACCATTACTTATTTCTTATAAGACTAAATAATCATGATGAGACTAGGTACTCAATAATTATGCATTTTAACAGTAATATTCATAACATTTGATGCGTTAAAACAATATGATATATAGATCACGAATCAAACATTTGACTTTGATTTATCAAAAAAAAAAACATTTGACTATGTTATGAAACGTCATATTCGAATTATCTTCTTCTTTGTTTACCTCTTACTTGCACTATTCCGATGTGCAATGAGTATTTTATTTGACGTAGAACAAATTCAAAACAATCGAATTATTACATGTACGAGAGAATATATAGTATTCGACTATAATGGAGGAAGTTACGTCCAAACATATAAAGTTCCCCAATTATGACATTAATCTACAGCCAATTCTGTAGAGAATAATGAAGCTGTAGAGAATAATGAAGCTACGCATCAAACATGATTAACCAAATTGATAATTATTATTAGTCCTATCATAAAAGCAAACACACACATATGCCTCAAATGATTACAACATTAGAAAATACGATTTGTATTATTAAAGTTTTTATTTGTGGGTGTTAAATAGCTTATGTTGACTAATATATTGATTGAGATTGCATATGTTAAAAAAAACTTTACATTGAAAGTGGGTATTATAATATACACATATCAACTCATTTTGAATTGTAAACTCATGATTTATCAAGTTACATATAATATCCTTTAATTTCAAAAAATATATATAGCATGTATGTGCATTGGCTCTCAAAAGAGGAAGAACACCTCTTCTAAAATTGTTTTCTCTTTTATTCGTGAATTCCAAAAAAAGTTTAAAAATAAACATTTAATGTTTCTCTTTAGAAACAAAAAATTACTAGTTGATGAAAAAAAAAGAGATGTATTATTGATAAATCATTTATAATATTACACCTGGTAATTTGAATTTATATTTTCTTTAGTACTCATAAATTTCGTGTTTCAGGTTAGCTCATTAATGATCAGAAGTTACTTCATTTCAAAATTATGGGTATAATGATTACGGAGAAGCGAAAATGATGAAGGCGCGTGGATGCAAATGATAAGATGTCGGCGCGTGAGGAAACAAATGAAAACGCACGGCCGGGTCGAGTGTTTTCGGGTCCCTTATTGTCACGTGAGAGGACCCCACCTGCCCATGTTCTCTTGAGCCCAAAACTATTTAGAGTTATTATTAAATCCTACTATTAATTCATCTTTCGGCAGTTTTTACATTTTCTTTTGATGAAACTCTAAATATTGAGATATGAAGTAACATAATCACTAATTTTTTTTTACTAATATAGACTTTATTTTTTGTTCTAAAATGAAAGGCCCTAGGCAAATGCCTTATTTTACCTATATATTAATATCTAAATGTTGATTTTTTTCATTTATGAATTCATTTTATATTATAGTTTCACATTCATACCATTCGTATCCTTATGCTTTTACATTAGATAAATACATTATATATATAAATATATTAATATATAGGTACATAATATAAATAATATAATAAAATTTTGAAAATTTAAGAATAATTTTGTTTTAAATTTTCTTATCTTATAAAATTAAAATATTTCATAAAATTATATATATTTATTGTGTTTTAAATTGGATAATTTTGCAAAAAAATAAATAAAATTTTTATTTTAAAAATTTGCCTTAAGCCTCTTAGAATGTAGGCACAACTCTGAGTAGTCTAAAAGATATGTGATTAACACGTACCCGTTTTGTAAATCAAATCTATTTCAAATTTTGATTAGAAATTAATTATGATGTTTTTGTAGCTTCTCTGAATTGAAAAATATTTGCTGTTTGAAAGTTTACAGACTTAATTAAAATGAATATAGAGAAACAGTCAACAAATATGAATGGATCCATATGGTGTTATTGTAATGATAGATCCCACATCCCACATGGATATGATTGGATCACAACAGTTGATTGGCCCACAACTTTGAAGGAGCTCAGATTCATGTGGATTGTGTTTTGTACCAACCACTTGATTTAGTCCAATTTTTTTCAACAATTTATTGCCAGCTAATTCTTTGATATTTGTTCTCATCCGTGTGTGATCTTGACTGATTGAGTTACTCCATATAATGAATATATGTATAATCAACTTGAGTCGTTATTTACCTACGTATATAGTTTTATCTAAGTATTTGTCGCTAAGTAAATCTTATAAACCACATATATTCCTCATTATAGGGTTGATATTTTGATTTTTCTTATGTACACAAATTAGCAAGAAAGTAAAGTAGACATAGAAAATGTGAGTTTAAATTTTTAAATTTGAAAATAGGCTTTGGATTCCATACAAAAATAGATCTACATTGAGGTAATGGAAAAAGGTAGCTAAAGAGAGGACTTTGTACTATTTAATACAATAGTAAAAGAAGAAGAAGAAGAAGAAGAAGAAGAAGAAGAAGAAGAAGAAGAAGAAGAAGAAGAAGAAGAAGAAGAAAAGAAAGAGAAGACAAAGAGGAACAAGATGAGGATATAATAATTGAGTTCTCAAAAAGGCACTTGAAGATTATAATTGGCCAACCTGACAAAACTCTCTCATCATTCAGTTCCTCCTCCCCTATATTAATCCTCTCTTCTCTTTTCATTCTCATTTCATATCTCTCTCTCTCTCTCCATAAGCATCCTAGCTAGAAGAAGGTTAATTTCTCTTGTCATCTCTACTCATAAGATAAACGCTTTTGCTATTCTCATACCTCAAAACCTTAGTGTTTAAAATCTCAAGTAAACTTCATGATGATGGGAAAAGAAGATCTAGGTTTAAGTTTGAGCTTGGGATTTTCACAAAATCACCATCCTCTCCATCTGAATCCAAAACCAACTTCTTCACCAATGTCCAATCTCCAGATGTTTCCATGGAGCCAAACCTTTGTTTCTTCATCAGGTACGCTTTCTTCTTCTACAAGGTCTTAGCAACCTTTTTCCCCAAGAAAACAAACAGATCTTGAAATGACCTATTTTTCATATGCAGATCACCAAAAGCAACAGCTTCTTAGGAAAATCGACGTGAACAGCTTGCCAACGACGGTGGAAGTGGAGGAGGAGACAGGAGTTTCGTCTCCAAACAGCACGATCTCAAGCACCGTGAGCGGAAAGAGGAGGAGTACTGAGCGAGAAGGAACCTCCGGTGGTGTTGGAGATGACCTCGACATCGCTCTAGATCGATCTTCCTCACGAGGAACCTCCGACGAAGAAGAAGACTACGGAGGTGAGACTTGTCGGAAGAAGCTCAGGCTATCCAAAGATCAATCCGCCGTCCTCGAAGACACTTTCAAAGAGCACAATACTCTCAATCCCGTAAGTCATTTATTATTCATCCATAGCGAGATGGTATTCTCGTAAATACTTTGATTTAACAAGGGCTTTATGGTCAAATATGCAGAAACAGAAGCTGGCTTTGGCTAAGAAGTTAGGCTTAACAGCAAGACAAGTGGAAGTGTGGTTCCAAAACAGAAGAGCAAGGTAAGAAGAGTCAGATAACTTTACTCATTATAGGAAATTAAATTAATTGACCATTTTAACCCTTCAGAGTTATGTTTATTTACAATACAAGCTATATTTTGTTTATCCTATATTAGGACCAAATTGAAGCAAACCGAAGTGGATTGCGAATATTTGAAGAAATGCGTAGAGAAATTAACCGAAGAGAATCGGCGGCTCGAGAAAGAGGCAGCGGAACTAAGAGCACTAAAGCTTTCACCGCGGTTGTATGGTCAGATGAGTCCACCAACCACACTTCTTATGTGTCCATCATGCGAACGTGTGGCTGGACCATCCTCATCGTACCACAGCCAACGGTCTGTCTCTTTGAGCCCGTGGCTTCAAACGGCTAATGGGTCAACCTTTGATGTGATGCGTCCTAGGTCCTAACTTTAATGATGGTTATATGGGTTGTTCGTGTGGGTCATTGTACTTTTTAGATTATTGACTCACCGCTATGTATCCTTAAAAGCCCTTTTTCATGTTACAGTGCTTAATCTGATTAATTTAGCTATTCTTGGCTTCTTATTCACAAACAAAATAATTTTAAAAATATATATTCAGTTCTTTTTTTTTTTTTTTTATCTTAGCTCTTTTTAGGGCTTGATTTGTTCACCTAGAGGTGTCAAACGGGCTGGCCGGCGGGTGAAAACGTTATGTTCAGGCCCGCCCCGCTGAGTTCAACGGTTTAGCGGGCTGGCCCGCGGGCAGAATTTTCATATTTTTTAAATTATTAAAAATTAATTTTATTTTTAAAAATTAAAATTTTAAATTTTAAATTTAAATTAACTTTAAATATCACTTTTCTTGTAAATATTTTAATTTTTTATATGTTAATTTTTTATTTTATCACATATTTTATATATTATATTATCATAACTATATAAAATTATTTATTTTTATTAAATATTTGTAACCCGTGGGCCGATCCGCTAAAACCCGCAATCCGTTTGGACTTGTCCACGAGGCCCACCATTTAACGGACCTAATATTTTGTGTTCATACCTGCCCCATGAAGGTCTGGGCTGAGCTATGCCCGCGGGCTTAGGTCCGTTTTGACACCTCTAGGTTCACCCGTAACCACCCGCAAACGCTGCGTCAGCGTTTGCGGACGGTGGCAAGCGTTTTATGTCAATCATGCAATTCGCAATATACTGCTTCGAACCGCTTGAAATCCCTCTATTTTAAAAGCACCTTCCAACTAGCCTTTGCGGCTGCGGGCGGTTAAAAGATAATTAATTTTTAATTTATAATACTAATAAAAATTTTCAAAAAATAAAAAATAATATTTTTTTTGAAAAATAAAAATTTATTATAATAAATTCTTTATATATCTACTAACTAAACTAAAATATATTTATAAGTATAAAAATATTTTCTAAATAAAAAAATTATTTCAAATCTCTTAAAATAAACAATTTTAATTAGTTATTATAAAATTTGTTTAAAATTTCATTTTTAAATTTTGATTATGGTAATACAATTTTTTTCTTATAAAAATTATATATTTTAAATATGTTAAACAGCATCCGCAACCGCTATCAACCAGTCAGTAATTTTCTACAAACGCATCTGTTTCTATTTATTAAACCAGTTGTACAAACCATTTAATAACGTTTATAATTTCAACTGTCCGCTTTCGTAAACTCTCGCACCCGTAAATGCAACCACCGCATTTAAACGAGCCGATACCTTAACTACAATGTTGAACATGGATCCATCTGAATTTACATTAACCTTAATTAGAAACAAGAACCTTTCTACTTTTCAGATGTTAAACTAGATTTGTTTAATTGTTTTACAGATCCACCGTAAAAGAATATTGAATTTAAATGGAGATTTTTCTTATTATACGAAAAAATTTGAACCGTCAGTTTTTGAAAATCGAACTTCATCTAACAAATGCCCTTTTGATATTGTAATTTTTTTTTGGTTTTATTGATATTAATTCTTACCCACACAAAACTTGAAGGACCCCAAGAAATGGTACACGGATTAAGAGTAGTAATTTAATGAGCATTGAGCAAGTCTAATGATGTTTGATGTGCTCAAGTAACTAAAGTTTTATTGGGGTTGAATTAACAAATAGTAATATTTATCAGAAAGAAAAAAAGTTTTATTGGGTCTTAATAGGGTACACACTTAATGGATCGAATTTTCCGGCCCAACTAGTGGCGATCGTCGTCGTCAATTTTTTTTTATGTCAAGGCAAGGATCTTATTATAAACATGAAAGATTTATTATAAACATGATGAAGCCTCTAGCGTTATACAAGAAGGAATTATTCGGATTAAAATTCCATATATTTGATAAATGATGATGAAGCCTTTTATTCATGGGTTCAGATTGATCTTCAACAAGATTGCAATGTCTAAATTGTCTTGCGGTTGAGTTTGCATTCAGAAGCCAACTTTGGTTTCTTCTGGAGGTAAGGCACGATGTATTTCACAACGTCATTTTGCTCCATTTTGAGATGCTCACCGGGGACACTCACAAACTTCACTTTTCCAGCAGCATCCAAGGTTTTCAAACCAATCCAATCCTCAATATAGAGCTTTGTCTAGACAAGTATAAATAGTTAGAAACAAGTATTTGATGAATAGGTGAGGACATGAAATAAGATGATTAAGGTTCACCTCTTGAGGAATTAAAAGAGGTGAGGAAGCTCCATCGGGGTAAAATCCAAACCAAGAACTTTCTTTAGGTATCACTACTGTATCACCCTGGAACTGTTTAGGAAATGAAGAAAACAAAATGTAATGAGGCTAATTAACAATGTTGTTCAAGATTTAGGTGAAATTAATCTCAAGGATTTTTGTTCAAGATTGTTTAGGCACCATGACGAGGAACAAGTTGTGCAAGCTGCTGAAACGATTATTAAAAGTGGGGTTCCTCTTGTTAGGTATCTCGTTGTTGAGGTTTCGTAGATACTTGGAGTGTTCTAGGTACTCTTTTATATCCTGAAAACCAGATTACGCTTTCTCGACTAAAGTATTCGTATAATTCAAAATGATTCGAGGATTAGAAAGAAAAAGGGTTTGAGTTTACGGTAGGGATCTTGATATAACCACTTGGAGCAATATGATCCTGCAGAGTCATTAGATGTGTTGTTAATGAAATGGTATAAATCATAGTTTAAGGTTTTAAATCATGATTAGAGAAGAAGAAAGAAGATATACTTGAACGTAGTCAGTGTAGACCTCTGTTTTCAGCAACTTGCAAACTGGAGACTATAAACCAAGAACCCCATCGTTGTGATCAAGAATGTGTATTTAAGAAAATTCAGACAAACAGAAAGGGAAGAGAACTCACAGTACACTTGGGGATGTCAGATATGCCAGCATGAGGACCTCCTAAGGAAACATAGTTAAAGACTGGAGGAGAGTTGTCGCAGAACTCGATTAGGCCTCTAGCTACTAAGTTACCTTGAGACTGTGCAACAATGTTGAAACCTTGACTCAACTCTTTCATCTGTTTAACTTTCTCACACTCTACACTCGCTTGTTGCATAAGCGGCATGGACACAGAATCTTGCTCTCCATTTCCTATTTCTCTTCAAGATGACACATAACATAGAAAGAAACAGTCAGTGATAAACCCTTTTGCAAGATTAAGATGAAACAAGAAGAATAAAAAGGAGTTTGGTCGGTACAAGCAAAATCCAGGGGAGCTAAGGTTGCTAAGGAGTTGTGTGAAACTGCTCATTCCACCATTGGAGCATTGATCTTGAATCCCTGTATCAATCAAATCCATTAGTGTCGATTAAAAAAGGAAAGAGGATGAGGAGAATGAGGAAGAAGAAGGATCTATAATCACCATGAAACAGAATGAATGGAACACAGATTGAAACCGGAATATAGAAGAAGAGAGACAAGGTCACAAAGAGAGTAGATCCATGTAAACTCTTCTCCATGGAACAACTTAGAGAAAGAGTAACGTTGATTTTTTTTTGTTTTTACACACAAAAAGAGTCTTTGAGTTTTAGGGAACCACAAAAAGCAACAAGGGAAAAGGTTTACGTTTGATATAGATTTATTTAATTTTTTGTGCTTTAATCGTAAATTATCTAATTTTTGGGCTTTAATCGTAAATGGAAGAGAATTTACTACTTGGTGGTGGTTGGTGTTTTGTATCTACTTGTCTAAATTGTAATAGATATGTATTAATTTAGGTGAATTTAATAATGTGAATTTTCCCACCTATAACAAGTAAAACAAAATAAAAATAACAGAACAACAACAAAATAATAGATTTTTAAGCATCATCATAAATGTATTTCTCTTACAAATGATCAATAAACACATTTCTAAGTGTAAAATGACCTTCTTTATTTAATTATATAACTATTTTTAATTTATAAAATAAATTATCTACATTTAGTTACAAAATTAAAAACATTGCTTAATAATAATGTTTTAAGTACAAAATAAAAACATATACAAATTTTAATTAATTAATTAATTAAATGATGTTAAAAATATTATTATTAAATGTTTGGAGAGACTGGTGGAGTATCTCCCTCCTCTGGATGCTCTAAGGTCAAGTCCAACCGAATGGTATATCACAATAATAATGTTAGAAAAGTTATTTTTTCTCTCCAACCGAATGGTATAAAAGACGCTATTGTAACGTTTTAATGTTATCTGCTACAATGTTACACCATATTTGGTGTAACACTGTAGCAACGACAAAACCATTTTTTTTTTACTTTAATGTTATAATAGATTAAAATAATAAGTTTTTAACTATTTAAATTAAGTATACTTTTTATTATTATCTAAGAATGTAATATAGTTTTTTGACTAAAATAAAATATATCATTATTATTTTTGTGGGTTTTTAATTTAATAAAATAAATATTAGTATGTAAAAAATATCAAAATTAAAATTTTAACTGAGTTTAATATTACACAAGAAACTTCATTAAAACATTACAAACATAAATTTAAATCAAACAAACATAAAAGGTACAAACAAAAATTTTAAAACATAGTAAAAACTTAAATAATAATCTAATTGGTGGGAAAATTAGTTCTGGTTCCACTAATATAATCATAATACGGAGTATAATATTCTGGATCATTTGTTTATAGGTGTTAAAATGGACTGTACATGTCCATTAGCCCAGTCCAATATTATCCATTATAATTATGGATAAATACTGCCAATGCCCATTAATGACCGGTCCATTAACGACCTAGCCCATTAACGACCACGTTTAAATGGGCTGTCCATTGGTCAAAAGCAGAAAATATTTTGTAAAAATAAAAATTATTCAACAATAAGGTCTAAACATAATTTTTAATACAATGTTTTAAACAAATATCCAAAGACAACTCCAAAAACACTCAAAAAATTTAAAAGTATCAAATTCAAAAGCATCAAAGAACTTAAAAGTATCAAATCCAAACTTTTCTTAAACCCAAATCCAAACTCCAAAGTTCTTGAATGTCTTAAACTTCTTTGTCTCCTCCCTTGACATCATTGTATAACTTTTCTTCATCAAAGAACTCAAAGTGATCACCTAAGAACAGCATCCGTGATTGTATCAAATTATTGCAACTATATCAAATTCATTAACCAATGTAAAGATGACAAAAGAACATAGAAAACTTACCAATATCTTCAAAACTGTGTAGCCAATTCCTAGCACAAATCAATGCTTGCACATTTGAAGGAAGTAGTGAAGGTCTATACTTGTTTAAGATATCGCTGCCTATGCTAAATGAAGACTCCGACGCAACGGTTGTTATGGGTATACTGAGGATATTACAAGCCATTGAAGATAAATCCTTGAAACGATTAGCATTGTCTTTCCAATAAGCTAGAACATTCAAGCTCTTGAAAGCCATCATGTCCAAAACCGGCTCGTCCAAGTACTTGTCTAACGCTGACTTTCCACTAGAACCACCCGTTTGCAAAAAGAAGGCATTAAACCCCTGAAAAAAACATAAGAGAAAATGTCTAGAACTCTTAAACCTTGTTTCAAACTTTCAGTAACACATTCAAGATATAACCTGAAACTTAAACCTTGAAAAAACATAAGGAAGCTTACATCATATCCAGGAGGAATGCTCTGTTCCAAGTTTGTTGCAGAAGTTTCTACTATAGTTTTCTTCGGGTTTTTCCAAGTTTGTCCCATTCGGTAATTTTTCTCCAATGATCTTGAACTTCTGAAACGAATAGCAAAAGCTCATCAATCAACAGCTTATACATGATATTACAGAGACAAACAGATGCAACATTATCACACAAACGCAAAGCTATGTACATAGTCTTCTTAATCAAAATCTAAGAAGCTAAGAAACTAAGCTTTCTTAATCTAAATCTAAGAAACTAAGAACTGAGAAAACCCTAACTCATCTTAGTCTAAATCAAAACTGACGAAACCCATAAATTAAAATTGACGAAACGTCGAAGCCCAGAAATCAAAAGATTCAAAACTCAACTCAGACTTGCTATTCAACAAAACTTTAAAATCCAGAACTTAAAACCCTAACTCGATTTACCTCAGAGATTTGAGAAACTGACGAGAAAGAAGAACCAAAGAAGAACCGAAGAAGCTGAAAGGAGAAGTAGATGAAGACAAGGAAGACGATTGAAGGAAATCGCCGGAGAAATCGCGTGAAATCACCGGAGAAATCGGCTGAAATCACAGGAGAAATGTCTGAGAAAATGAGAAAGTGAAAAATGATTTTTCCCCAAATTGATTTTAACCTAGCTTTTTAAGGACCATGGGCGACCATTGTCCATATTGTCCGGACCATTTTGTCCATGGGCAAAGTTGGATTAGACCACTTAAACCCACTTCATAGATGGGCTTGTCCATAACCGGTCCATAATGTTTTGGACGTGGACAGACCATGGGTGGCCTGACCATTTTGACACCTCTACATTTGGTGCTCTTTGGTCTTCACCTTTTTCTTCTTTACCTTGATTTTCTTCTCCAACTTGTTCTCCTTGAAATTGGTCTTCTTGCGATTGATCTCCTTGATATTGAGATGCTCGATATTGAGATCCATGATATTGGGATTGAGAACCTTCACCGTGTTCTCATAGTGGTTCGTTTGAGCTTTTTCTCTCAAAATTATTTTTCTTTCCATTTCAATATAAGCACGAGACGCTGGATCAGTAATAGAACTCAAATCCACGAACGTTATTTTATGCTCTTTTCTGATTTTTGCTACCTTGATCTTCTGCCTTTGAATTTTATTTCTTCAGAAGAGCTTTTAGTAATAGATTTGATAAGTTTTTCATTTTGCTCCATCATTTGTTTGAACTGTTCATCAGTTTGTTGTTTTCTTTTTGCTTTTTTCGAACCCATTGGTCTAGAAGATACATTAAAAGTGGCTTCTTCAGTATTCATATTAAGACCAATAGAACTCATACCCGAAGATGGCGATGAAAACGATGGAGATGACATAACATCACAACCTTCTTCTTGGAACGAAGTGGATGTATTGTTCTTGTTTGCAAATTTCTCAATACCTTTAAGGTTAGGCCAGACGTGATCGAATCTGAATTCTCTCGGGTATTTGGGATCTTGTGCTAACAACATCTTCGCTTGATTTAGCTGATTAATTATTGAAGAGAAAAACAAATGTAAATAATATAGTAAGTAAGGTGAGAAATAAATATTGTAAGAAAAACAATATAAGTGTGTATGTAGTAGACTTACAATGTCCTGTTCAGAAGCACCACTTGGATTCTTATTTTCAATCTGGTTAATGCATCTCCTCAGCTTGGAGATTGCAACAAGAATTGTTGTCATTCGAGTTTGTAAAGATCCTCTTGGTCGTGGTTGATTATTACAAATCTCGGATTTTTGATATTCAGCTTCAACTCTTGTCCAAAATTGATCTTTGGATTGGTTTATTCCTATGATTAGATTTTGAGAAACATCAAGATACACATGACATAAGAGCATATCTTCTGTCAATAGAATATGACACATATCAACTTGATTTTGAAGTCATTTTAGAAGAAATTTTGTAGAGGTAAAAAATGAGATGAAGATGTGTGATCATTCAAAGACTAGTATACCTTTATATGGAGAGGTGAAGGCAAAATGAATGCAACAGTTAGATCTTGATCAGAAAAAATAAACAGCTTAGATTGAATCAAATTTTCTTGTAAGATAATAATGATATATGACATGAAGTGACTAATGAATGCAACAGTTAGATCTCGATCAGAAAAAATAAACGGCTTAGATTGAATCAGATTTTTCTTGTAAGATAATAATGATATATGACATGAAGTGACTAATGAATGCAACAGTTAGATCTTGATCAGAAAAAATAAATGGCTTAGATTGAATCAGATTTTTCTTGTAAGATAATAATGATATATGACATGAAGTGACTAATGAATGCAATGGTTAGATCTTGATCAGAACAAAATAAACGGTTTAGATTAAATCAGATTTTTCTTGTATGATAATAATGATACAAGATATGATGTGACTAATGAATGCAACGGCTAGATCTTCGTAAAAAAATTAAACGGCTTAGATTGATTTTCTTATACTATAAAATGGATATCATAGTTGGAACATGAGATAAATCTAAATCATCATCTTCTATTTTTCTGATAAGATAAATTTTAACTACGGTAGTTCATCTCATATACCATCTTTTTCTTCTTCTTCGTCATCTTCAGATGAAGATAATTACGATGATATAGAAAAGCAAGTAGTATGTCAAATTACTGCAAACAATAACTTTCTCATCACTCAACAACTACTTAATGAGGGATCCCATGGTGGTTCTATTCATAGTCATATAGTTATCAACCGTGATCGGAAAACAGCTTCTCGTAATCTCTTCAACGATTATTTTTCAGAGAATCATTTGTTTTCTGAGACGATGTTCCGATGTAGATTTCGGATGAGTCATCATTTGTTTTCTGAGACGATGTTCCGATGTAGATTTCGGATGAGTCATCATTTGTTTCTTCGTATTCATGATGCTGTAAAAAGACATGACAATTACTTTGTTCAACGAAGAGATGGAGTCGGTAAATTAGGGTTGTCTGGGTTGCAAAAAATAACTGATGTATTTTGCATGTTGGCGTATGGTTCACCGACGGATTCCACCGATGCGTATATCAAAATAGGAGAGTCTACAGCTCTAGAAAGCTTGAAGCGATTTTGTCGTGCTATTGTCGAGCTATTTTCATACCGCTATCTTCGATCACCTGACGCTAATGATGTTGCATGACTGCTCCAGATTGGTGAACGCCGAGGATTTCCAGGTATGTTGGGTAGCCTAGATTGTATGCATTGGAAATGGAAAAACTGTCCAACGGTTTGGGGAGGACAATATGCTGGTCGTAGTGGATCTCTTACTATTATTCTTGAAGCTGTAACTGATTCTGATCTTTGGATTTGGTATGCATATTTTGGTGTACCGGGATATAATAATGATATAAATATTCTAGAGGCATCTCGTCTCTTTGCTAGTCTTGCTGAAGGTACCGCTCAACCAGCAAATTATGTTATTAATGGAAAAAACTATAATATGGGTTATTATCTAGTTGATGGTATTTATCCAAAATGGTCCACTCTTGTTCAAACAATTCATGATCCACGTGGTCCAAAAAAAAAATTATTTGCAATGAAACAAGAAGCGTGTAGGAAAGACGTGGAAAGTGCATTTGGAGTATTGCAGTCAAGATTTGCAATTGTGGTTAGACCAACACATTTATGGAGTAAGAAAGTTTTACATGATATAATGACAACTTGTATCATAATGCATAATATGATCATAGAGGATGAACGTGATATTGATGCAACAATTGAAGAATGAGCCAAAGTTTCACGTGCAGAAGTAGAGAGACGGGTGATGATGATCCTCGATTTCAAGAGTTTTTATCTCGACACCGACAAATCAAAGATCGAGATGCTCATATTAAACTTCGAAATGCATTAATTGAACACTTGTGGTCTGAATATACTAATTCTAAAAATTAGTATTATGTAGTTCTAAGTTGAAAAAAATGTATGCAATTCTGATTATTAATAATATGTTATTTACTTTTATTGATTTTTAATTTACTTATTTTAGTATTATATTATTTTAAAAAAATTAATTAGAACAATATTAACTTTTATCAATTATTAAATAGTTAAAATCAATTTTACTTTAATATTATAATAATAGAGAATATTCTTTTTAATAATATAATAATAGATAATATTTATTTTAGTGTGATATTTGGTGTTGTGATTGGAAATAAAAAAAAATTTAGTGCTAAAACTACACTATTTTAGTGTTCTCCATTGGAGATGCTCTAAAGATTTAAAATGTTTCTACTAGCCTCGATTCTTGAATAACACCAAACATCATTTGTAGATAACGAATCCAATAACACATAATTAAAACTAAATATTTTTATAATACTTTATCGAATAACAATGAATTATAATTGGTTTTAAAATCTATTAAAATTGAATAAGACCCCTAAACTTTTTCAATACCTCTAATAAAATGACAGTATAGCATGGTTTAGTTTTTGTATTTCGGATATTTCCAATGTATTTAGTTTTTGAGTATCTACTGATCTAATCTACATCTAAATTTTTCAGTGCAGTGAAATCTTTTCTTTTGTTTTTATTATCTGTCGGCAATGAATTGAGGGTTACTGTGTATATGTGTGAAGCTCTCAGTTTCAATCAATATTCATTAATGGCTTTGATACATTTTTGATTGAAGACATGAGGAGGAAGAAAAGGATCTCATACACACGATCAAGTTTTTATTGAATATTTCTAAAATTACATGTATAAGTAGCCTCTAGCATTATACAAGATAGAATTATTCGGATTAAAATTTCATAATATTTGGTAAATGATGAAGCCTTTTATTTCCAGAGAGAGCATATACAACAATGAGGCCTTTTATTCGTGGGTACAGGTTGATTTGCATCAAGATTGCAATGTCTAAATTGTCTTGAAGTTGAGTTTTCACTCAGAAGCAAACGTTGGTTGGTTCTGGAGGTAAGGCACGATGTATTTTACGACTTCATCTTCTGCTATTTGTAGATGATCGCCAGGGACACCGACAAACTTAACTTTTCCAGCAACATCCAAGGTTTTGAGACCTATCCAGTCTTCAATGTAGAGCTTTGTCTAGAGAAGAGTAAGTAGTTAGAAACAAGTGGTCGAAGATCAAGAAAATAAATGAATTTGAGATGATTAAAGTTTCACCTGTTGAGGAGACAAAAGAGGTGTTGAAGCTCCATCGGGGTAATATCCAAACCAAGAACTTTCTTTAGGTATCACTTCTGTATCACCCTGGAACTGTTAAGGAAATGATAAAAACAAAATATATGAGATAATAAATAATGTTGTTTCAAGATTTGTATGAAGTCTCAAGGATCATTTGGTTTAAGGCACCATGACGAGGACCAAGTTGTGCAAACTTGAGAAACGGTCTTTAAAAGTTGAGTTCCTTTTGTTAGGTATCTCGTTGTTGAGGTTTGGTAGATACTTGGAGTGTTCTAGGTACTCTTTTATATCCTGAAAACCAGAGAACAACGACTTAAGTATTCGTATAATTATAAATGGTTTAAGGATTAGAAAGAAAAGGGTTTGAGTTTTTACGGTAGGGATCTTGACATAACCACTTGGAGCAATATGATCCTGCAAAGTCATTAGATGTGTTGTTAATGATATGGTATTAATCATGGTTTAATGTTTTGAATCAAGAAGAAGAAAGAAGGTTTACTTGAACGTATTCAGTGTAGACCTCTGTTTTATTCAGCAACTTGCAAAATTGAGACTTGAAAACAAAGAACCACATTGTTGTGAATATTGTGATTAAGAAAGTGTGGTTAAGACAACAGAGAGAAATAGACAAGGAAGAGAACTCACAGTACAGCTGCGGCGGATGTCGGAGATGCCAGCATGAGGTCCTCCTAAGGAGACATAGTTGAAGACTGGAGGAGCATTGTCACAAAACTCGATTAGTCCTCTAGCTACTAAGTTACCTTGAGACAGTGCGACGATGTTGTAACCTTGACTCAACTCTTTCATCTGTTTGATTTTCTCACACGCTAAACTCGCTTGCTGCGTAAGCGGCATATACATAGAATCTTGCTCTCCATTTCCTATTTCTCTTCAAGATGAAACACATAACATAGAAAGAGAGAGTAATAATCAACTCTTTTGCAAGATTATGATGAAACAAGAAGAAGAAGAAGAAGAAAGAGTTTGGTCGGTACAAGCAAGATCCAGGGGAGCGTGAGAGGTTGCTAAGGAGCTGTGTGAGACTGCTCGTTTCACCATTGGAGCATTGATCATGAATCCCTGTCTCAACCACATCTATTAGTGTTGATTACAAAAGGAAAGAGGATGAGGAAGAAGAAGAAAGATCGTTAATCACCGTGAAATAGAATGAATGGAACACAGATTGAAACCGGAATGAAGAAGAAGAGAGACAAGGTCACTAGGAGAGTAGATCTATGGAAATTCTTATCCATGGAACAACTTTGAGAAAAAGTTACTGTTGTAGTACAAAAGAAAAGGTTTACAATTTTTTGTCTGTTTTAATCGTAAATGGAAGAGAAGTGATTCCTTTTTGTAGTACAAAAGACATGTTTTAATCGAGACTTGTTGTTACACATGGTATGAGTCATCGGAATGGGTCCCCTTTTCCCTTGGATTTCTTGGAGACTAATACCATCCTCATCATACAAACCCATCAATGATGTCTTTAATTAATTTTATTTATTAAATATTAAATTAAAAAATTAGAACTAATCAAAATATGACACATAGTTTAAGAGTGTCTTCAATAAAAGTCTTAAGTGTCTTGCTAAAGAAACTTTTTTTTTTTATGAGTATCTTTAATCTAATATTAAAAAATTAAAGAAGACACTCCATTTAACACCAATGTAAATAAGAGCACTCCTAGTGGAGCATCTCACATAAAAGGGAGAAGCGTATCTCATATGAATGACGTTTCCGAGACGCATACATAACTTTTTTTACATTAGTCTTCCACTAATTGGTGTATATTTTTAAAAACAACAAAAATTTAATTAAATAATATAATTATATAAAAACTATTATTATTTTATTGTATAGATACTCACTGACTCTCTAAACTGATATACATGCTCTAAGACCATCTCCATCAAAAGTTTTTATGGAGTTCTAATAAGAGTTTTTAAAGAATTAAAAATTAAAATATAATCAAAAGTATGAGAAAAGAAAAAAAAAGTTTAGATATGTGATCTCGAATTCCCGGAGCCACCTGCAGGCTATGAGGAGGACAGCCCACTTTTCCGAAGGTACATGGTTGCTACTATGCAACAAATGTGGAGGTTGATCGCTACAGATGTTACTTGTGGACGTCTTGCTGCTCCATCCCGTCGCCGTCGTCCTGCTGCTCCATCCCGTCGCCGTCGTCGCTCTCCTACATCGCCTGCACCACCTATTTCAGATGACGAGGACTCCGCCCATGACACTGCCACTGATGAGGACACCGAGGAGGATTAGTACCCCTACTCGCTGACCTGTTGTTTTATTTCCCTTTCATTTTTTTTTACAGTTTATCAGTCATTTTTGCTTTGAGAATCTGATAACTTTGAACTATGTATTGTTCTTGTTCTAAATTTCAGATTTTGTGTTCTTAACAGGTTGAGAATTATACTAATATGACATTCAACCATCTAACAGAACACCTATGATGAGAACCATCTGTGTTGAAATACACGTCTCGTGTATTTATGTAGATACAATGACCCCATTAGAACAGCCTTCTGCGATCAAAGTTTTGTATCAGTCAATACAATTTTGTGTGTTGATCAATACAAGTATAAACGACACTAATCTCAGTTCATTCGATTTTTTTCATCCTTTTTCACCAAACCCTTACCTTTATAACACTGGAGATAGTGTTGTTCAAGTCTGGGGGAGGTAGTTGCTGACATTATCCTTTATTTTCTTAGAGTCAAGTCCTTTTGTTTCTTTTGTTTTATTGAGTCAAACCTAGTCCAGAAACAATGATAGTACCGAGGAAACCACCACAGTTGCAGTAGCTTAAGTGACCACTGATTCTACCCTAATTTTGAATCCGAGACTAATGGAAAAGTCAAAGGCTGACCGGTTGACTTGAGACTTCTATACTTCCAACAGAAATCCCCGTTCTATGTCCCGAGCTATCAATCTCATCCGCGATTTCATTGTTCTATGGGCTTGACTTTTCATTCATACCAGACATGATACAACTTTTGTGGTATATAAATGGTACTTCTCTCCCTTGATCAAAATAAATTAATATCTAAAGATGAAATGATTCTCTTCCGTGTAAAGGGGTAGGAAAATTTCCCGTGACCTCATTATTTTACATGGAGATAAGGGATGATCACGCAAAGGCCACGACGAGGTTAGGATTTTCCTGTGATATCATTATTCGCCTACCGCTTTGAGTTATAAATATAATATATATAAAAAAAGAGAAAAGAAAGTTCAATAAAAAGAGAATAAAGCAAAGAATAAGTCTGGGAGAGAGAAAGAGTACCAAGTGTTGTATAGTTGTCTTGTTTGGGCATTGAATGAAAATGAGTCTAGAAGGTTCTTGACATTGAAATCAGAGTTGAGATATAGCGATGAAGGACTTACAAGAGATTATGTTGTGAAGTTGTGGGTATTATCGGGAAAACTGCGAGTGCTACCGATGAATTACATGGTGGTCTAGATCTTCTCAGGTAAGAATTTCTAGTGGCTTTACTATGGTGAATTTGAGTGTGGTGCTCTTATGAAGTTATGAGTTTCGATGTTTTCAAACTTCTTCCTTGTATTCAGTTTTTTGTTTGCTTGAGGGCAAGCAAAAGCTAAGTCTGGGAGAGTTGATATATCATGGTTTTTATAGGTTTTTAGACCATGATATATGTATATAATTGAGTCCTTTATGTCTATTTCGAGTCTTTATCGAGTCTTTGACAGGTTTACATGCAATTGGGACTATTTGGACATTTTGGGAGCTTTCATGGAGCACTGTAGCTGAGAAGTCAAAGTTGGAGTTTTTGGAGTAAAGTGTATTGACCAATACAACTTACTGTATTGACCAATACAGTCCGATTTCTATTTTTCACATGAAGACAACAACTTAAGGAGATTTGCAACTTTGCCCAGAAGTTTCTCCTGTTTACACAAAAGCCCCAGTTCGTCTATTAACATTTTATTAGGGTTTTAGACTTTGTATTATCGATCGATAATTCATTATATGCTATAGGAGAAAGTTTTGAGAGTTTGGGGCTGATCTTACCTTGTACTTTGGAAAGAAGATATCGAACCCCTCTTATTAATTGCTCTGTTCTTTTATGATATCTATATTATTCATGTCTCTTTTTTCCATTGCCATGTCTGAGTAGATTTCTAATTAGGTTTAGGGATTCTCATAAAGTATTTCATGGAATGATGCATTAATTGATTTAATAGGATTCAAACTTGTTAGTTCTTCACCTAGGGTATGTTTAAAGCTTGTTCTAGATTGATCACCTAGAAACTTGATATTAGGTTGTCAAATTGGCACGAGAGTGTGGTTTGAAACTAGATAAAACCTAGAGTGAGCAAATTAGATAATTGCAAAGAGATTTGGATTAGATCATTTGTGAACAAATCAACTTGTGTTTAATGCTTGTTTAGACTTTAAAATTCACAAAGAGATTTGGTTTCTTAGGTTTATTTAATTATTGTGCTTGAGTTATAGAACTTGATATTAATTCGATCCTATTATAATTTATTGAACATCATTACTTGATTTCCTGAGAAATTCTCTGAACCTAATGTTTTCCCATTTTTGAATACAACCTATTTTTAATATTGTTTTTGCATTGTTATTTATTTAATTCATTATTATTTGCTTAGCTGAATCTCGAGACGAACAAATCTATTGTGAAACCATTGAGTCTTTGTGGATTTGATCCCTACATACTACTGTGATCTCTTAATTTGAGAGAGTAGGTTGAAAGGTTAATTTGAGCATATCAAATTTTAGGGATTTCCCGCCTGTCACGCGGGTGACCCGGGTTCGATCCCTGGCAACAACACCAAAATTTGATATGATCAAAACCCATAAAAACCATGATACATCAATATGGTTTTAAAAGTTCTTGTATAAGAACCTTTGCACTATTTGGGAAGAAACTCATTTCATATTTGTTGAAATCTGATTGGTTGACTTTTTAATAATTAAATTAAATTAAATAATTAAAACATAGTACAAATATTAATTAAATAAAGTTAAGATACTCATGAGAGGTTTTTAACTGATGGAGATGCTCTAAGAGCACTCTCATCAGTAAAACCGACAGAGAGTTTCTTAAAAATTAAAAAAATAACAGTTTATCTATATTAATTATATTTTAATTTTTTAATAGACTAATCACTTATTGTATTACATGTGGCAATTAAACTTGAGAAACGTCTCTTAAAAAAACATCTATGTTTATCTCTCTTCTTTTTATTTTATTTTTATTAATATATTAATAGAGGATATCTACTTAAGATACTCTTCTGATGAAACTGCTCTAATAATACAGCTCACAACAATTTTATCCAAGCAAGGAACTCTATGGAATCACTTTTGATATTGCTTGTGTTTTCGATTTGTCCGAAGTGAGGATAATGTGTCGGCTGATATTTTGCCTAAAACAAATTAGGCTTTTTCACCTTTAATTTACATATGATATGAAAGCTTTTTTTGGAAATCTTTTCAAATCTTTCGATGGTAAGGATTTAAATTTATTTATTAGTCTTGAATAATACACCAAACATAGTTTGTAAATAACATATAAATTTAAACTAAATATTTATAAAAGACTTTATCGAGTAACAATGACAGTGATCGGGTCAGATATTAAAGGATTGAGAGACTGGTTTGCATTAAGTAACTAAGTGAGGCACAATGTATTTGGCAACCTCCTCATATGCCATAATGAGATGGTCCCCTGAGAAACTCACAAACTTCACTTTTCCAGCAACATCCAATGCTTTCAAACCTATCCAGTCCTCTTTGTATAGCTTTGTCTAGAAAATTATACAGAGTTATTAATTAACATTAAAACCAAAAAAAAAAAGAGAGAAAAAAGTATATAGTTTTTTTATTTTTCGAGAAAACAAATGATAAATGGAAAAAAAAAATCTAGAGAAATTTACCTGTTGAGTTGACAAAATAGTATTAAATCCTTCATCTGTATAATATCCAAACCAAGCAGTTTCTTTAGGGACTAATGTTGTATCTTTCTCGAACTGTTTAGGAATTAAGAAGAAAAACAAAACAATGAGATTCAAAAAAAACAAAATAAGTTCTTCAATATTTGATTTATAAAAAGAGAGAGAGAGTAAAGTACCATGACAAGAACCAAGTTGTGTAAGTTGGTGAATCTGTCTTTGAAAGTGGAGTTTCTTTCGTCTGGTCTCTCGTTGTTAAGCTTTGGTAGATACTTTGAATGTTCCAAATACTTCGATATATCCTAAAAAAACAAACCATTGTGTTGAACACCCGAATCGATCGATTTTAAATTAATTAGAAGAAACTGATTTGGTAAACTTACACCAGGGATCTTGACATAACCACTAGGAGCAATATGATCCTGCATAGTCATAATTGATCAAGGTTTTGACCTTAATTAAAGAGATATCGAGCTAGAGTGTTACTTGAATGAAGTCGGTGTAGATCTCTAACTTCATCAAATATTCAGCTATATCGCAGATTGGACCAGACTTAAAACACAACAAACACACACACATAATTAAGCCATTGTTTTGTTTTTGTTAATTACTGTGATTAAGATTAACCAAAGAAATAGTAAAAATGAAGTTACACAGCACACTTAGGGATTGCGGCGACACCAGCATGAGGACCTCCTAAGGAGACATAGTTGATGACAGGAGGAGCATTATCGCAAAACTCGATCAGTCCTCTAGCGACTAAGTTTCCTTGAGACTGTGCAACAATGTTGTAACCTTGACTCAGCTCTTTCATCTGTTTCACTTTCTCACACGCTACACTCGCTTGTTGCCTAAGTGGCATTAACCATGAGTCAGCTTCTCCACTTCCTATTTCTCTGTCAAATTTGGTTTAAGAGATCATTAAAATATGACAACGTTAATATAAATCAAAGAGTGTTAGGTAGTGTTTAGTTGTTAATTACAAGCAAAAGTCAGGAGAGCCAGAGAGGTTGCTTAGGTGTTGCTTGAAGTTACTAACTCCACCAGGACATTTGTCTCCAATTCCTGTTTTTTTTTTTTTTTAACTAACATCAATTAATTGTTTTTATTCATCAATCAAAGTTAAACAAACATAATTAACATATGAGGAAGAAGAAGGGATCATTAATTACCGTGAAAGAGTATGAAGGGAATAGAGATTGAAACCGGAAAAAAAGAAAATAAAAAGGCGGTCACCGTGAAAAGAAGAACAGACTGCCCAATGAATGCTCAATCTATTTGATTAGCCTGAGTTTTATTATTTTTATCCAAGCATTTTCCCTATATTTCCTCGAATGAAAATATAACGCGCGAGTCATACAATTTAAAATGAGTGAATTAGGCACATATTTGTGTGGTTTGCAGAACAAGAAAGAGAAAGAAAAAACAATAAGCAAAAGGTACGTACCACAGTTTCCTCTTGAATTTTTTCATGTTTAAAATAGATAAAAGCACGAGTAAGCAAAATGACGAAACTTTTGTTTACGTTAATTGCTGAACTTAATTATTCATTGTTGCATTATGCATAATTAAGACGTTCTTTAGTGAGGCCTTTTAATTTATACATGTTTTCAGCATTTGCAATGTCTACATAGCCTCGCGGTTGAGTATGGTTTCAGAAGAAAGCGTTGGGTCGTTCTTGAGGTAAGGCACAACGTATTTTTTAACGTCTTCCTTTGATATTTCGACGTGTTTGCCAGCGACACTGACAAACTTTACTTTTCCAGCAGCATCCAACGCTTTCAGACCAATCCAGTCCTCAATATAGAGCTTTGTCTGGAGAAGATCGAATTTATATATATAGTAAGATTACAACAAGTGGTTCGAAGAAAATAGAATTCGAGAGTGTTCACCTTTTGAGGAGGCAAAACAGGTGTTGAAGCTCCATCCGGGTAATAACCGAACCAAGAAGTTTCTATAGGAACCAATACTTGATCATCACGGAACTGTTTAGGAAATGGAAAATAGAAAAATTATTGAAACAAGAATGTTGTTCAAGACTCAAGGATCATTATATTGGTCTCTCAGAAGTAGAGAGTTACCATGATGAGGACCAAGTTTTGCAAGCTGGTGAAACGGTCTTTAAAAGTGGAGTTCCTCTCGTTGTTGAGCTTAGGTAGATACTTGGAGTATTCTAGGTACTATGTTATTTCCTAAGAAACAGAAAAGAAGGTAAAAAAGAATGAATGGAACAGAGATCGAAACCGGAATGAAGAAGAAGAGAGACAAGGCCACTAGCCGAGTAGATCTATGGAAATTCTTATCCATTGAACAACTTAAGAGTAAGAAAAAAAAGAGTATTCTTGAGTTTTGTGGAACCACAAGAAGCAGCAACAAGGGGAAAAGTTTACAATTTTTTGTGTTCTAGTCTTATAAATGGAAGAGACTTTATTACTTTTTTTTAGTATGTGTCTACTTTTATCTAAACTAGGCAAATACCCAAGCATAATTTTGTTTTGAATTATTTTGTCTTAATTTTTTAACAGTAACTTAAACTAATTTACTTTAAATTATCTTGATTTTTTCCAATAATTATCTTAAGTTTTATATGTTGCCCAAACATGGTAATTTATAGATCAAATGTTAGTTATTTTTTGAATAATATATTACTCCCTCCGTATTAGAAAGAATGATTTCCTGAGATTTTCACCTAGATTAAGAAAAATAATAAATACTTAGTAATAAATACATTAACTTTTTACTTTAAACACTTTCCCATATATATTATCCAATAAAAATTAAACAACTCAAACATTCTCAATTAATATTTCTTGAAATTTATAATTTGCTAATAAAGCTAGAAAATCAATCTTTTAAATACGGAGGGAGTATTTATATATTTAATTTATAGGTATGTAAATATTATTTAAATTATGGAGTTTTTAAAACATTTCTTATTCCATGAATATGCTAATTTCTTGATCTTGGATTTTTTAAAAAAAATTTCAAATCGTAAATAAGCAAACTCACATTTACTTGTGCATTACGTAAATAATATAACAAAATATGAAAAACCACATAAAATTTTAAAAACATGCATTCAATATTTATTTACCAATAGAGTTAAAAAAAACTAAAAATTAGTCATATATAACAACATAATATAGTATGATATTTTATGAAGAATTCACAATCATACAACTCTTACGCGTCTCGGTTACGGGTTCGAAAGTGCGAATGGAGATTAAATATAACTTCTGTCAATTGAAAGTCGTGTTCATGACTTCAGTTTAAGATGTAAATAAAACCAGAGTGATCGAATGGGTCATTCACTAATAAACCGAAAGCAAAAATAAAAAGACATGAAAAATATTAATTATTATATTAATTTTAGTTGTGTTGATGTGTCAGAATGGAAGAAATTTCTTTTCTTTTCTCATTTTTTTGTTGTTTTAAAAATTTATGTTATAGTTAATATATACAATTTTGAGATATAATTATTTAAACTAATTTTATATTGTAATATATAAAACAATGCGATTGATTTTTTTTATCCCTAAAATAAAGCCAACAAATTCAGTCAAAAAATAGACACAAAATTAATATATTGATTTTATTTTTTATATAGAACATTAAAAAAATCATAAATTTATTGATTTTATAAACGAATAAATAGTGTAACTATTTAGATATAATTAAAAACAATAGTGAAAAATATGATTAAACATGTAAAAGAATATGCTAACATATAAAATAAGATGATGAAAATGTATGATAAGTTAAAATATCGTCTTATGTAATGTTTAAATTTTATGGTTTTTAAAAATTAAATTTGAATTTTTTAAATATTTTACAGATTTTTTAAGTAATTAAATTCAAATTAAATGATTTGTTATATAAAATTAATAATTATTCACAAATGTTGAAGTGTTTTGAATGTGATGACATGGCTGCATAATAAAAAAAAACTGATGTGTTAAACTTAGAAAAAGTTGATATGTCAAGAAGATAGTCACTTCACTTTTATATATAGGATGACAAAAGACATGTGAGGATAGTGTCTCGGCTGATATTTTGTCTAAAACAGCTCTTAGAGCAGCAGCCATGGATTCTGACATAACGTCTTAATGAATGAATAGTTATTTTGCCCCCAAAAAATAAAATTAGGTGAATTTCAAAGTCTTTAAGTAATTATGTAGATAACCTATAATTTACATATGAAATTTTCTTTTGGAAATATCTTCAAATCTTTCAATATTAAGGATTTAAATTTTTCTATTAGTCTTTCAATATATAACACACTAAACATAGTTTGTAAATAGCAAATCCAATAACACATAATGTTAACAAAATATTTTTTTATAATACATTATCGAGTAACAAGGAATTATAGTTGGATTTAAAATCTATTAAATTGAATTAGATCTCTAAACTTTTTCAGTACCTATCACAAAATGACAATGAGGGGTCACATATTAAAGGATTGAGAGACTGTTTTGCATTAAGTAAGGTACAATGTATTTGACAACCTCCTCATAGGCTACAATGAGATGGTCCCCTGAGAAACTCACAAACTTCACTTTTCCAGCAACATCCAATGCTTTCAAACCTATCCAGTCCTCTTTGTATAGCTTTGTCTAGACAAGTGTTATACATAATTTATGTTTCTAATTCTAGAAAACAAATTATCAATGAAAATAATGAAATCTAGCTAGAGAAATTAATCACCTGTTGAGTTGACAAAAGAGTATCGAATCCTTCATCTGTATAATATCCAAACCAAGCAGTTTCTTTAGGGATTAATGTTGTATCATTCTGGAACTGTTTAAGAATCAAGAAGAAGAAAAACAAAACAATGAGCTTAAGAAAAAAAAAATTTTGATTCAAAAATAAAATAAAAGATAGTACCATAACAAGAACCAAATTGTGTAAGTTGCTGAATCTGTCTTTGAAAGTGGAGTTTCTTTCGTCTCGTCTCTCGTTGTTAAGCTTTGGTAGATACTTTGAATGTTCCAAATACTTTGATATCTCCTAAGAAAACCAAGCCATTGTGTTGAACACCCCGAATCGATTTTTAATTAATTAGAAGAAATTGATTTGGTTAACTTACACCAGGGATCTTGACATAACCACTAGGAGCAATATGATCCTGCATAGTCATCAAAATCAATCAAATTCATAATTAAAGGTTTTAAACATAATTAGAGAGATATAGAGATTAGTGTATTACTTGAATGAAGTCGTTGTAAATCTCTAACTTCATCAAAGCTTCAGCTATAACGCAGATTGGACCAGACTTAACACAACAAAAACACACATAATTAAGCCATTGTTGTTTTTGTTAATTACTGTGATTAAGAATTTAAGATTAACCAAAGAAATAGTAAAAATGAAGTTATACAGCACACTTGGGGACTACGGCAATGCCAGCATGAGGTCCTCCTAAGGAGACATAGTTAATGACAGGAGGAGCATTATCACAAAACTCGATTAATCCTCTAGCGACTAAGTTTCCTTGAGACTGTGCAACAATGTTGTAACCTTGACTAAGCTCTTTCATTTGTTTAACTTTCTCACATGCTACACTAGCCTGTTGCCTAAGTGGCATTAACCATGAGTCAGCTTCTCCATTTCCTATTTCTCTGTCAAATTTTGATTAAAAAGATTATTAAAAGATGAAAATATAATCAAAGAGGGTTATGTAGTGTTTTAGTTGTTAATTACAAGCAAAAGCCAGGAGAGCCAGAGAGGTTGCTTAGACGTTGCGTGAAGTTATTAACTCCACCAGAACATTTGTCTCCAATTCCTATTTTTTTAAAATTAAGATCAATTTTTTTTTTAATTCATTAATCAAATTAAAACAAACATAAATAACATATGAGGAAGAAGAAGGGATCGTTAATTACCGTGAAAGAGTATGAAGGGAATAGAGATTGAAACCGGAAAGAAAGAAAATAAAAATGCTGTCACCGTGAAAAGAAGAACAGAGTGCCGGAAACTCTTCCCCATGAATGATTTGAGAGTCTCAATCTATTTGCTTCGCCGGAATATTCTTTCTTTTTTTTTGTTTCCTCTTTATCACTTTTAATATATGTGAGATTTGTCTATCTAGTAGTTAAAAACGCTTCTGGCGTTTTTTCCTCTATATGGAACCAAAATTTAATGCGAGTCATTCAATTTAAAATACTACCATCTCCTTTTGTAGTTTTGACTTTTGACTTCTCAGTACAACCTTCCAATTTACCATCAAGTCAAAAATACTTTTCTTTGATTTTTATTTTTTTTGGTCAACTACTTTTCTTTGAATTTAAGTCATTTAATAAATAAGAGTATATGCATAATTTTGTTTTAAAAAAATTATAAAATGTATCAAAACAACACTTTTTATAAAACAAAAAGAATTAAAATATTATAAGATCAAAATTTTAGATTTCTGTATTCACTGCAATTTTATTTCATTTATTTTTCTACTGCCATTTTTTTATCTACTTGTATAAATACTGGTCAATTCTTAGACCTTAATTGTTTCCCAATTAGCTGCTCAACGTATTAAGAATTTAAACTTTGACATAAAAACTTAAGCTCAGGTTTACCTCTCACAAAGTCATCATATGCATATTCCCATTGCTTAGAGACAACTTTTCTAAAGCCATATTCATCTAGCAACTTGATTAAGAATGAAAGAAATTATGGTCGCCAAATCTCGGATGAAACTAAGGTGTTTTTCTTGGTACTGAAGGTAACGAAGATAGCAACTGGATTAAGGATTTGTCTCATGGAACTGGATTTAGCTCAAGGTACAATGTTGTCTTGTGCCATTTCAATTGGATAGGGCCAAGTGTATTGTAAGAGAAAATACTATCAAGAAATCTGACAATTCTGATGAACTATGTTGCATGATGGAACCAATGGAGCTTGGTCAGACAAACCATGAGAAATTTCTTTCGAAAGAGAAGCTTCAGATGTTGATAGAGCAAGCAGTCATGTTCTAATCATCAGTGTTTCCATATTCACTAAGTCATCAACTCATCATCAATTTCAACATATGGAAACACGGATGATGAGTTCAAGACTGCTTGCGCTATCTCCTTCTGAGGCTGCTCTTTCGATATAAATTTCTCGTGGTGTGCCTGACTAGTCTCCATTGGTTCCATTGTGCAACCTAGTTCATCAGAATTTTCAGATTTCTTGATAACATTTTCTCTTACAATATACTTCGCCATATCAAATTGAAATGGCACAAGACTTTATTGAACCTTGAGCTAAATTAATACAATACCACTTATTCCATGAGACAATTCCTTAATCCAGATACTATCTCGTTACCTTCAATACCAATAAAAACCTTAGTTTAAAGCAAGATTTAACAACCAATCTTAAACGAAAAAAAAAGAGAGATTCAACTTTTATATTTAATAATGCAAGATTCAACACCAAAAGTTCTAAAATTTTCTTAAAGCTAAGAATCATTTTATATAGAAATTGACTGATAGCAACCAATCAATATACTATGAAAATGTGAAGAAATCTTCAGATTTTTACTGCAAAAGGTGGTCTGTTTTTAATAAATCTGGAATATGTTTTTACATTCCTAAGATGAGAAGAATACTAAACCGAATATTCCACATAACAAACACAGCAAAAAGGAGATTAAAAAAAAACAGATATCACTTACTCCCTTGGGTTTCCATGGCTACACTGTGTTTACACTCTGCAAGTTCTGATGATTGGTTGGGTTGCTTCGGGAGGAAGTTGTCGCTGGTTGGTTTCTCAGGGGATCTCCTCTCTGGTAAGTCGCACTGGTTTGTTTTGTAGATACACAATCTCTCGGTCTGCTGCATTTATGAGATGCTGCTCTGATCCTTCTTCATCTGATACAGAAGATGCCTCTGAGTTTGAATCCTCCTCATCTACATTTGGAGAACCATTCATGATTCGGTTCAATCACAAAAGATTTGGGTACTTTTTGGTAATAAAACTCTCTTAGATAGGAGCTTACCAGAGAATTCAAGGCGTTCGGGAAGAGCACCAACGGCAGTAAGCTGAATGCTTTCTGGTAGAAGACAATTACAGAACGAACCTGAAACTCGAAAGAAACCTTGAGTTAATATATAGGACACAGCATTTGTTTGTAGAAATACGCTATAACATAACACAGGGAAAGGTTTATGTCTTTTACCTACTCGGGCCAGCCGATTAATCCATCCTGGAATAGGCTTTCCTGTAAGCTGCAAACATACTTCTTCGGTGAAATGGTTACAGTTCTTGGCAATCAAATGGTAAGTATCACCATGGTATTTTCTTGAAAGCTTCTCCATGTATGAGCAGAAATCTGAACGGGACATGCTGGTAGTTCCCAGTAAGACTGACCGTCTAAATATGAACCCTGGACAGGTCTTAGGTTCTACCTCATATACCCCACTCGTTGGATACTCATGAGCTCCATAGCAATATTCGAAACCATGAGCTACATTATCATTGAATAAACTATGTTAAAAGATAGCAATGAATAATAGCAGGTATAATCTTAAGTTATAGATCACAGAAGATTTACGCAATATATTTCCTCAGAGTTCAACTACATCTCAGTTAAATCGATATCCAAAAACGATCCCCTTCTTAATAGAGCCTAGCATTCACGCCAAATCATTAAAGCATGACTTGTCTAGAACATTAACTAGACTAACTAGTTTTGTTGTTCCTCTTTCAAAAGCATAATAATTGAACTTTGAAAGCATTCTTTAATAGAAAATGTTCTCTGAGTTTGCAGGATATATAGTAGACTCATAAAAAGTTTTTTTTTCTTGGTAATGTCAATGAAGTTATGTAGAAAGCTACAAGAATATGACGAGCAAGAGAATAAACATACCTTCAATTCCAGAATGAAAAATACCGATCCCAAACCAATAGAGGTAATTGTTAACAGGCGTAAGATCATAGACATTGAGATAAACCGGCGTAAGCCTAGCCTCTCCATTGCTCTCTTCCCTCTCCTCACTTGAGCATGAGCTTGAGCTCAAAGTAGGCCCCCACATTTTACACTTATATCCCAATTCAAAGTCACGAATTCACGATCCAATCATTCCTTTCTTCCTAAACCTCTGCAACACTATAACTGATGGACTCATATTCATATAACAATCAAAAGTAACAATCAAATCTTCCATAACCTAAAGATCAATATTATTGGAATTCAAACATTCGAAAGAAAAAAAAACAATCCAAATGTAAAACTTCTTTGATCAAAAAGATTTCGATTCCGCAGTTGATAATTTCATAAAGCAATTAAACATACAATCAAATACCTAAGCCTGGAAAGGAAATCTATGAAAACAGGAGAGCTAACAACAGAGAAATCAAAAACATGTTCTTTAGGAAAAAAAAAAAATCTAACGCATATCGCTCGAATTCCAAATCGGGAAATCCGAGAAGGCGTGTGTGTCTTACACTGACATTCATTTAAAGAAATCGAGCGCGAGAGAGAGAGAGACGAAGACGAAGGAAGAGATAAGAGAGCTTACGTGAGAGAAGATGGGATTGGGAGAAAGACTGCAAAAATGATGACTTGGATCGAGAAAACTGATTCACGAACCTGTTTTTTTTTGTTTTTTTGTTCTCTATAAAACTTAGAGAAGAAGACGGGCAAATTAAATATATATATATATATTTATTTATTTATTTATTTAATCCAAAAGCAGTGAAAGTCAAAGTTAAAATACAACAATGAATTATTCTAGATATTTTACCAAATTTTATTGTTTTATTTTAACTTGTTTCTTTCATTTTCGATGCAAAAAACAGGAAACAAATTTGTTTTTCTTAAATATACTAGATAAATATCCGAGCTATACCCCGGTTATGTTTTCTTTCTTTGTATTTTTATTTTATTTATTTTGATTTGATAACACATTAGTCTAGTAGTATATCATGTGAACCTTTTTAATGTAGCAAAATAAAACCATTAGAAAAATAGTTAAGTGTAACTCTTCCCCAATAATCATCTTCTCTTTTCTTTCTTTCTCTTCATTCATTGTTGTCTCAACAGTTTTCATCAGTTATGGTTCTTTATTCGTATCTAACATATCAAACAATTTTTTTGCCATGTTTTTTATTTAGCTATCATTCATGGGAAAATATTCATTAACAATTTTCAAAAATTTCATTCATAAGAAAATATTATGAAAGTTGATAATTATGGATATACATTAAAACAATTTAAGAATACCATAATCAAAGAACTTCTTCTCTCCCCCTCAATCCGAAAACCATAATTCTCAAATATCTGCCGGAGAATTCTACAATCTTCTTTTAATTTAATCATTTTTATTGTCTTATTATAGTGTTGATTTACAATAAATGATTAATTGTTTGACTATTATTTTTTCCTCCATTATTACTCTATCTATTTAAAATTAAGTGTAGTTTTAGGATTTTTTTCTCTGTTTTAAATTACATGCCATTTTAAATGTTCAACATAGAATGGATTCATAATAGAGAAAATGATTAATTGTTTGACTATAATTACAAAAAAAAAAATTGATCCAAACAATGAAAGTGAAAATTAAAATTCACAATGAATTATTTGAGATATCAAAACATGTTTTGCCAAAGATTATTGTTTCTTCATGTTAAAATTTTCACAAGTTAATAAAAAATATATTTCAAAATAGTTTGTCAACAATTTATTAAAATATCATTTTGAGTTTTTTCACAAGTTTATAAAAAACATATTTCAAAATAGTTTGTCAATAATTTATTAAAATATCTCTGATATAAGATAGAATACATGAAACTCTTTTCATTGATACAACAAAAGGGGTTCATCACTAAACCCCCAAATCACTCATGGCCATCACCGGAGGATGCGGCATTGGCAGTTGTTGCGGTTTTAGTCTTCTTACTGACAAACCTTTTGCACTGTATAGGAATGCCATCGATAACAAAACAAACCCTTTCTTTAGTTCCCATCACATTGTCCGGTATGATAGGAAATTTGAACATTATTTTTCCAAACAAGGACGGCTTTGCAACCTTCCCTACTGGCCTAGGCTTGTAGACGAATACCTCCTCCACATACGGTCCGTACATCCTGATCATCATCATCATCGTCATCATCACACATATACAAACAACTCAGCCAATTGAATCGTATAAAATATGTAATCTATTACCAACAAATGTATAATATGAATTGTATATATTTGTATGTATAACTCTTGTATCACGAAACGTGATGAACAGTGAGATGCAAGTCGAAAATACTATTAGACATAGCTTATGTAAAAAGAAAAAAAAGAAAAACAAAACTATTATCCATTAGTTTATAGATTTCACGTATGTACACAGCCAACCGTATATGGCGCAACCTAATGTAAGTTTCAAGTAAATGTGTTATCGTTTTGTGGCAAAGCATTTAAACGAACCAGAAACTAATATTATCCATTTACATTGATTTCATATAATTAGGGTATTATACACTTGCCTGGTGAAATATGAAAAGATCTGGCCTTCTGTGAGTGGGAAGCCATAAGAAAACGTGAGGAATAGACAACGTCGGTCAGGTTTTACCGGCGGAAACGCCGGCGCAGATGCATTGAGCACAAATTTTTTCTTCCCCGCAGAAGTAGTCATGGCTTCAGGCTTCCCTCTCCTTTCAAGTTTCAACAACAAGAGATACAAAAAAAAGAGAAGGATACAAATTTGTTTCTTCTAAAATATGTTTACGGTAAATGATAAATGATTTGACTACTATTTTATCTTCGTCATTATTGCTCTGTATTTAAGTGTAGTTTTGGATTTTTTTTTTCCTGTTTTAAAAGACTTACCAGTTTTAAAATGTTTCAACACATGTAGAATTTATTAGCAAACCGGCAGATTCATAATTTTTTTTGTTAACTAGACAAATGGGAACCGAACCCAATTACGAGAGCCCACTAATTATGTCCATAAACAATTATTTTATCTTGTTATTATCGATGAATATGCAACGAGGTAATATAATTAAATTACAGCTCATATTTTTTTGGCTAAAGATTACAACTCATATTATCTAAAGATATATATATATATATATATATATAATATGGTATAAACCATTAAAACCATGTCCACAACTAACCAAATGTAATTGAGGGTATCTCTTGTCACCTTAGTCATTATTCGAAGAACATACGTAAGCTCGTGTTCCTTTGATATGCTTTGTATGGATTTTTCGTTAGGATATTATAAGTTGTAGTATTAAAAAAAAGTGAAAACAAATAAATGAATAAATTTTCTCGAGTGTGCAACAAAGAAAAAGAAAAGAGAATAAACGAACACGTGTACGCCGTAATTTTCCACGTCAGCATACAACAAGCTGATCCAATAGAAAAAAAAACAAACATTCAAACAACGGTCAATTGTGGATAACCATACGGTGGGTGTGGAGATAACGGCGATAAAAGCGGCATGCTTAAAAACTCCGTCAAGTCCCAGTCATCTTCCGCCGTCAAACCTGACGTTGCGGACTCAATATTCTCGCCTCCTCCACCATTAACAGCGTAACTCTCCTCCGTCTTTGGCACCTTCGTAACCACCGTCACTTCTTCCTCCTCTCCGTCTCTTTTCCGTTTGTTGATCTGACCATCGTCAGCGCGTGGATTCCACCTCTCAACCTCAAGCGGGAAATTCAAAATCGCCTTAGAACCTCTGAGTCTAAACGCTGCTTGGTCGTAAGCTCTAGCAGATTCGATCGCCGTCTCAAACGTCCCAAGCCAAATCCGAGTTCCGCGACGGTTAGGATCTCGGATCTCAGCCGCGAATTTCCCCCACGGCCTCATCCTCACTCCTCTGTAATGCCTCTTCTCCTTCGCGACTGCCACCGGTACGGAAAGTTCCGGTTTGGGATTACCAGTTGCAAATTGAATCCACTCGGTTCTGTTCGGCGGTGCGATCTTCAACGGCGGTTTTCGAGGATTCGATTGGAACGTGAAGGAATCGTTCGCTTTCAACTCCGAATCAATTATAGGTTTTAGCTCGAATTCAGAAAAATCTGATTCGAATTCAAACGAGTTCGTGAACTTAGGCGTCACCTGATCGATTATCTCCGGTTTGGTTTCAAATTCAGAAAACTCGAAACCGGTTTGATCAAATGAAGTGAAACCATAAGATCCGAAGATGGAAAAATCGGAGCTGGATTCTGAAGCTAACGATTCGTTCATCCATCGATTGGTGGTTGTAGTGGGCATCGGAGAATATTCGTCGAGAAGATGATTCTTGATGAGGAAAAGAGCAGATACTTCGTTTGGTGTAGCCATCAAATGAGATTTCAAATTCTCTGAGAAGAGGTAAGATGATTATTACTTAATGAAGAAGGATTTGATTTGACAGTGTAGAAGAAGAGAGTGGAAATGTGTATATATATAGGAAACTAAGGAAAGAGTCAAGTCAAATGAGACACTTTCAAGGCAACATCCTCAGATTTTAAAAATTTTAAATATAAATAATCAGATGCGGACAGGTGTATCTATTTTCACGTGTTCCATTGGGTTTCACACCGTTTGATTAGTTTATTAACCGCTAGTCAACAGTTTGATCGTGTGGTTCACCGATGGCAGCTGAGGTAAGAAAATACAAATAATAAAAAATAACTAGTCCCGTCTGACTGATATATCTGGGAGTCCATGCACAAGGCTGCGATCTTATGGCTTTTTTTTGGTTAACAAATCTTTTGATTATTAATTTTTTGGTAAATCGCTGGAGTTATTCGATATTTTTGGTCTATAATTTTTTTGATATTCGAAATCTTTTTTTAGTTTATTTCGATTTGAAAATGTTTTTACGATTTTAAAAAAATTAGATCCAAAAAAAAAAACTAATCTATTGTACTACCACTACTAGGTTATCGTACTTATGTCTATACTATTGCTTTTGTTTTGTTTTCAGATTAGGAAAGAATTTATCGATGAATGCTTATCAAATATTATTACGGCTATGTTAGAATACGTATTCGTGTCAATATATTATTAATTTACTACTAGTTGTCAGAATTTGTTCATATGCATGCATTTTCAATGTCAAAAGTGACCGGCCGTCTCAACTATGTTTGGAAACACGTGTTGATATATGAAGTTTGCAAATTGCAATAAATTAATGGAAGAAAAACAGTGGTTTAACTTTTCACGTACGTACCTCGGATGTTATTATTGTTTTTTTTTTGGATTAAAAATGTTTAATTAAGAAGACTAGATTCTCCTTGTCCTTCCCATGGAATTCTCGTACTGATGCCCTTTAAAGAATTCCAATAATTTCATGTTCAACCAGTAATTTGTTAATCCAATTTATGTACATAATATATCGGGCACAAATACCATACAACTATTTTTTTGTTTTCTAAACCTCAGACCAGAAAAGCTGTTTTTTATTCTTTCAAAATTAATTAAAATGTTCATTTCTATAACAAATGCATTTCAGTAACCAACACTATTAAGTATATATGTTCATTTCTAGCTGTTGTGTATTCTTTCAAAATTAAATGTTTGTCCAATGTGGAAGAAAATATTAAAAAAATATATAATTTTATTTGTATTTTGTGTTTACGGTTAAATGAAGCGAACATTTTAAGATTATGCTTCATTTGAAGAAAAGTGAATAAATAATTTGTATAAACATCAACGATATAACGCAAACAGACGAAAGTGTGATCATAGAGTTTATACAAAAGATAAAGGCTGCGTAATTAGGAGAGTCGTAATATTTAAGTTATAATCTCACAATTATTCTACCATAATTATAATTCAAAAAGGAAATTCTACAACAAACCATGTGAATGTGATCACTTTTGGCTTTTGATGCTTTCGAACGTGATCTATCCCTTTTACGTCTTCATACGAATGTAATGCACATTATATGCAAATTGATTCATACTTAGCTTGAATCTAGTTTACAAACCCTGCCAACATATGCACTTTTCTTGTGTACATCAATATCGATGAAACATATTGCTCAGATTTATCCTAGATATAGGTTTAGATATGAACCTGCTAAGTGCTAATATTATACGTTTTCACTTATACTATAAAACATTTGTAAACATTTTTTACATGTCTAGTTCAGCTCTTTGTGTCCACGTACGTATGTGCTGACAAATCTATTTGTTTCAACCTGCACTTTCATTAAAATAAGGATTTTTATAGAATATTCGTGTTAATAATTTCGAACAAACAAAGTTTATTTATAAGTTTCGCTGCAAATCTAGTGAAGGGGCAGAATCTTTAATTAATTGTCTTTTTGGTCGTCATAGGCTCATAGCATCATTGGCATGTCATGACATATACATATTCGTTATTCTTTGTTCATTACTGTCATATCTCATTTATAATATAACTTATAAATAATCGATTCTTGATTGATATACTAGTTGTTTTTTTCAATAACATACATTATACAGATTTAAACTGCTTGAATGATATAATACGCTAAAATCATCTTTCGTATATTATAAGTAAACAATGGCCAGACCACAAAAATGAACATTTACAGGGTCACATAAATTGTTTCCAAATTAGGGTTACGTATGTATTTAGTTTAATATAATTTGTTTAGCATCTTTGGTTGAATCTAATTATTCTTGTTGTTACGTGAGATGTTGAATTGTTTGATTATCATATTTTTAGAGATATTCTTTTATCAGAAAACTTTATTGTATAAATATTGTGAACGCTTTTATAGGAAAAAATAAATAAAGAAAACTTGTGCTTTAGAATTTCTATATTATTGATTTTCATTATCACTATTTTATATGTTTGAAAACGATATTACAATTTTCATTGTATTTTTGGTAACAAAACTATACTTTTTAACAACTCGTCCTAAGCCTCCATAACATGGATAGTTGGATAAAAGACAAGGATGCAAAGATAAACTCACCCAAATGATTGATGTTTGTTTTCTCACCAAATTCATCCACTACATATCTTAGTCTCATACTATTAGTTTTTGGATCTCTTTTGATTAGGCTTATAGCTAAGCCATCACTCTTTCCAACGTAAAACCAACTCTATGACCGATCGTGTTGTTTACTTCTGAATTGAGTATTGGAAAGGCTTTTCCTAAAGATAATCTCATTTTCTAGAGTATCATTTTCATCACATTTATGTTTTTGAGAAACGACATCAAGCCGAGACTCGAGGGACGAAGTCCTCATCCCAACTAACAAAGAGCATGGTTTGGTTATCTTCTTTGTGGTTGAGTCCCCCGCCCTATGTTTAACGGTATCCATAACAATTGGAGATAAATAATTACTCTTCCTGAGCATTATATTACTATAATTTGGAATTTTTTATTTCTTCAAAGATATACTACTATATAAAATTCTTTTAGGTCAAAGTAACCAAGTCTTACCTTTTTGTTCAAAAATTGTTTGAGACGGGGTATGTGCATGTATCTTGTCTCTTTCAAACTTATGATTGAACACGTGCATTTATTACATTTTATCTCATTTTTATATGAAGTTCAGTTTC